>SJYT01077332.1:72503-125044 GCA_006410635.1 Cephalophus harveyi
TGGCCCTCCGCCCCCTCCCTCCCCTTCCTTCCCTCCCTCCCTCCCGTCCCCTCCTCCTCCTCCTCCCGCGCCGGCTCCCGCTCCCCGGGGCCCCCAGCCCGGCGGGGCGCTGACAGCCAGGGGCGGGGGTCCCTGCCGCCGCCGCGTCTCCCACAGGCTCCGGCCGGGGCAGCGGAGCCCCCAGCGTGGCCATGGACCGGCCCCTGGTGGCGTCGGCGGAGGCGGAGGAGGAACTCGAGTGGCAAGTGGCGAGTCGCAGGAGGAAGGCCTGGGCCAAGTGCCGCGGCTCCTGGCAGGCGTCGGAGACAGAGGACCTGTCCACAGAAGCGACGACGCAGGACGAGGACGAGGACGAGGACGAGCTCCCGGGAACGAAGCTGCCGGCGGCTGCGGGGAGAGGTCCGTGCGCCCGGCCGGGCAGCGGCGGGCGGGAGCTCGGGGGATGCGGGCTGGCGGGGGAAAGTCTCGTGCGCCTTGGGCGACTGCTCTGAGTTCTGGAAGACCGCCTGGGCTCCAGGCAGGGGGAGAGGGGACACTTGCGACCTGTAAACGCGCGCGCTTGGAGAGGCGTCTCCAGCGTCAACACAGACACCCCGGTGCCATCATTTCCCTTCAGGTGGTCACTGCGACGTGTGGCTTAGGCTGCAGTTTGTCCCCACTAAGATTCTCCCTGGGGGTATCCAGGGTGACCCGTGGTCAGAGTTCCCCGGGGGTCGGTAACCAGCTGTCCCCTCTCTCTGTCCTGCAGGAAACGTGCCCAACGAGAAGATCGCGATATGGCTCAAGGACTGCCGGTGAGTCCTCGCCCGCGTCCGGGGGGAGATCCGCTCAGCTGGGACGCCCGGGCGGAGTGACTCGGGCCGCCGTCCCTGTGGGTCCCGTGAACCTCATAAGCTCTGAACCGGAAAGTAAGCCGGCGGATAGCTTCCTCCTTTAAACGATTAGAAATGGAAGTGCTATGACCGCCGATTATTTGGTGACCATGTTGACTCTACAGTTGTTAGGACTTCAGTTCCGGAGCGTGATGTTAGCATCAGAGATCAGAAACCTAAAACAGATAATCATGCTATATTATTATGCTGGCCCGTTTTTATTTGAAAGGCTTGTCACATTTCACACAGTATTTTATTTTGCGTTTGTTTTGACATCTGTACATCTGGCATAGAGTCATTTCCCTTTCAAATGTGTTTTAAATGAGTTTAATTTACTTAACTGCATTTACTGGGCTTTAACTTTATGCTGGTGCCTTAATTCTGTTTGGAGAGCGATTAAAACTAGCTAATTTTGTTCTAGTTTACACCTTGGACGTGGATTTGTCAGATGGCCCTGGAATTCACAGAAGGGAAATAGAGCTTTGAAGACATTCAGGCTACATAAATCAGTTTAATTACATGCTTTGATAGCTGGTACAGAAATGTTTGATAAAGTACAGAGGAGATTGATCATATCTTACTACAGTAAAATGTGCCTGTTTCATATTTTAATTATTTTTTCCAACTTATTTGCTACTTAGAAAATCTCCTGTGAAGAATGTAGGTTTTCTAACTTTTGTTAAGGTGTTTTCTTCTGTATATATTTTTTGCCATCTCAGTTTAGGCTTTTCTTCACCTTTTTGTTCAAGTACCAGAGTTTGGGAAGTCTTTTTTGGGAGAGGAGAGAGAACTGATTCTTATATATGCCAGTTTGTTTTTCTTCCCTAAAGACACAAAATACTGGCCACTGCTCTGTTGGTATCCTGTTTTGGTGAATTGCTTGGAGCCTTGCTGAACACTCCATTATTGGACTCCTTTTATTCTGGATATCACAGACCCTTCTGAAATAGATACATGGACCCTCTTTGTAAAAATACACAAAAAAATGTTTAAGAGCAAGAGAAGAATCATGTTTTTTATGACGTATAGGAATTAAGATTGTATAAGAGATCACATCAAGCAGACAAGAAATAAGTATCTTTACAGATAAATGTAATGGGCAAATGTTAACATTCACCAGGAAATGGAATCTCTGAAAATTCCTTAAGTTTTGTTGCTAATCTTGATTTATGTAGGCAAATTCTAAATTCTCTTGTGTCTTCCCTCATGGATTTCTTTCATCAATTCCCTTCTTGTTCCCTATTGTTGCACCTATTCTGTACAAAAGGGACATTGATTTGTACTCTGGAAAGCTAGAGCAAACAGTCTTTTACTGTAAGTTTTAATCATCACAGATTTGACTTTAAGGTATATGTGACCATATTTTTTTTTTTTTTCTGTAACAATTTAGGATCCTTCCTAGAATCAGTCTACTTTGTATATTATGTACAGGTGATTTAAAGACAGCATATTCCCCCATGATAGGTTCTCAAGTAATCTTTGTTTCTTATTGCTTTCTATATCCTGAATAAAGAAGATACCTTGTTGTTTAAAGGGACGCTTTATTTTAAAAATCCACCCCCCATCCCCGCCACCGCCACCAGCTAACTGGAAACACATTGCTTGAATAAAGTTTTTGATAAGATTTGATAGAGTTTTTGATAAGATTTGTAAGAGCTATAGAGTTAGAGTTTTTGATAAGAGATAGAGTTTTTGATAAGATTTGTAAGAGCAATTATGAGAGTGAGAGACTTGTTTCTGAAGCAGAATGCCAGTTACAGTCTGTTCATTTGCCATCTTCTGTTGGTGCCCAGGCCAGTAGAAATATCTGCAGGAGTAATGCAATGTTTTGTCCTACACAAGAAGCCATCATGGAAGAGGAATGACTTTTTTTGAAGGCATAAAGTTTAGCTTTTTAAAATATGTGCAAAAACTTAGAGCTTTTATGGTCACTGCTTATTCTTTTAGATTTCAAAGACACTAATTTTTAAAGAATTGCCATTGTTTGTATATTTGTTTGTAGAAACTTTTAACATTGGCATTGCATGCCAATGTTTTTTTGAAACTGATATTTTTATGATAGATTCCATGTCCGGTGTGAATCTATAACAGGTACAAATTGTTACTGACAAAAGACTTATGACACAAAGTAGAACTTTTATAATAAAATAATCTGTTTCTTTAGCTTAGTTTTGAGAAAGAGATATTTTGCATTTAAAAGACTTGTTTGAACAATAAGAATGTGAAAGAATTTTAGTAATGGCTAATTCTTAAGATAGATTCTCAAGCCAACTTTTTAGTAATCTTTTAAGAGTTAAATGAAGAATATATGTATTTTTTCAGTTTAAAAGCATAAAATGAATTCCAAACTTCTCTACTGTATCAGAAAAGATAATAGTTGGGCTAAGGGAGGCACTGAGTGGCGCTCTAAAATGCTAGATGAGATTTAAGAAAACTGTTGAGCCTTATTTCTAATTAGACTCTGACTTTTTAATTTTATTGAGATAAAGATTTGTTTTCTTTTAATTCTGTTTCCTGTTTTTAGAGAAGGGATTGAGAGGAGCAGACATTTTCTAAATGCCTGCTGTCATTCTCTTTTTTTCTGTTTTTGTAAAGAAATGCCAATTCATATCATTTGTAATTGCCATTCTTGGTCTTAATTGCTGGCAGATCAGACGTGATTAAATCATTCCTGGTGAGCTGACTTGATGATAGGTATTTGCTTGGTAGCATATTACTTATGTAATCCACTTGCATTCCCTGTGTTTGGGAGAAATGTTAAACTGTGATTAGAAGCTTGCTTAGCTATAACCCTTTAAAGTATAGGGCAGTGCAGTGGCAGCTCTCCAGACAGCTTTTCAAGACTAAGGCTGATATGTTTATGTGATTTCAGTACCCCTTTGGGAGCCTCACTGGATGAACAAAGCAGTAGTACTCTCAAGGGTAAGAGAAAGTTGCCTTTCTAAATCTGTTCTTTATGAGGGTCCTACATTATTGTCCTGGGAGTGAAAGTGAGTGTGTGTGTGTGTATATATAAATTATAAAAGTGATGTTCATGTTTATAAAATATGCAGTTCTAAGATAAAAGCCAAAAGGGAGAAACCTTGTCATGAACCATAAAAACTGTGGTGAGTTTAAACAAATTACTAAGCCTTTGCACAATGTGAAACTCGTTATTTTTATTGTTCAGTTAGATATTATAAAGACTAATTAAATACAGAAATGTGATATGTAAACATAGGGAAAATATATAGTGAGTGAATTAGGTCAGCTTTAGTGTAGCATTTCTTTGCTTACATGAACTGAAATTGCCACACCTGAAATTTTACCACCTGTGCAAGGTGGAATTCCAAAGTTCAAAGTACAATAAGAATGTGCAGGTAGTGGCAAGGTATATAAAAACTATTTACAATATCAGGAAAATCTAGCTTGAGCTCCCAACTTAATATAAGGGGGTAAAAGAAATGACCATACAGGAATCTGGTTTTCAGTGAAACTATTGGGTAAGATACATTATCTAATTCAACATTTTAAAGGCTAATTAAGTATAAAATAGCCAGTAGATTCTAGCTAGTAAATTCTAGCTAGTAAATTCTAGCAATTTTACCTGGTTGCAAATGGTGGTTTCCTTCACAATGAAAACGTGTGTCTTTTTCCTGAAATTATAAGGAGAGTAACTTATGAGGACATTCATGTCTGAAATCCTTTACTCTATCTTATATTTTGCTTGGTCAGTTTGTTTAAATTAAAACAATGATATTATGTGGGGGTCAGGAAGGACAGAATACTGGGATGAATCTTCTGATATTTCTTTCAGGTGTGCTTGTGAGAAATGGGGGAAGTTTTGAAGATGATTTGTCATTGGGAGCTGAAGGTATGTTTGGAAGAACTGTATTTTCATATAGTTTTAAAATTAAAGAAAAAAGAGAAAGTGACATGTTTTCAGGTTTATGACCCTCAGAATTAAAGTTCTTGAAAGTGGCTCAGATACATTTTACAGAAACTTTTATGTGTTAATCTAGTGAGAGCCTTTTGGAGACCTGTAGAAATGGCTCTGGAAAACCACTGTGAAATACTCAAAGGTTTTCATTGGACTTTAATGCTCTAAAGGAACTGTTTGGGGCAAATAATGGTGATATAACTGAGGGAAGACTTGTCCCACAAAAGGAAGCTTAAATATTTATATGTGAGAAAATTGCAGTGAAACTTATTTTAGTGTGAGGTATACAGCTGCAGCTTGTCTTTTTTTTTTTTGCATTCAAGTGCCTCCTGTCTTTCCCCGCTTCCTCTTTTTCCAGATTTTTAGAAGATTAAAGGAAAAGACAAATTAGAGTTACTAGAAGTTAATTAGAAATCATTATACTGATGTCTGTTCAAAGCTGCATTAGGATTTTAAAAGTGTATTGTGCTATGTTTAAATTTTCACAGATTATATTTTCCTGCAGAAAAGCTTTCCACAATGTAAAGAATTTTTTTTTATTGTTTTATTGGTATTTTGAAATTATTGGTTACTGTATAGCTGGGTTATTAATGAGTGCTTTTTATAAAAAAAAGAATTAAGGATTTTATTAAATCTTTTTGAATTATAAGTTGATGTATAGTGAATTTACCCACTGAATTTAATATTCTTGATCTCTTGCTGTTTGAAGCCAATCTGTGTGATAGATTACTTATTAAGAGCCATCTAACACTGAAAACTCTATAGAATATGTGAATATGTTAGTTTTTATATTTCTGTTAGTATCTTTTCCAGAAATAAACTCTATAAAATAAACTGTAAAGCTTAAACTTACTGCTCCCCAATCAGTATTAAAATACATTTCCAATGTTATTGTAAATAGCACTTTTAATAACTACCTTAGTAGCTTCACAATATGGAATTTTTTTAAGACTTCATTTTTTTTTTTTAAACAGTTCTTTTCACAGAAAAATTGAGGGGAAGGTACAGAGGTTTCCCGTATGCTTTCTGCCCTATATATGCATAGCTTCCCTGTTGTCAACATCTCGCCCCGCTCTGCCCCCAGACTAGTACATTTGTTACAGTTGATGAACCTAGAATAAGGCATTGTAATTACCCCAAATCCATAGCTTACAGTAGGGTTCACTCTTGGTTTTGTACAGTCTATGGGTTTAGACAACAGTGTAATGACATTTATCCATCATTATGATATCATGTGTTTTTCACTACCCTAAAACTCTGTGCTCTGCCTATTCATCCATATTGAATTATTTTATTGGAAGCCAGACCCAAAAAGGATGTCTCAGAGAAAAGTGGAGCTATTATGCTGTTCTACTGAAAATTGCTTCAAGATTATTGTCATTCATTCAGTAAATATTTATTGAATGCTGTGTGTTAGACACATTTCTGTTGGATAAGAAATTGCCATGGCTCTGAAGATCAGAAATGAAAAAAGGAAAAAGTCTGATGTGCTGAAAATAGATATACTTTTAATAATTTCATTCTTTATATTTGTCCATAAAATTTAAATACAGTAAATTTAACTTACTCTAGACTTAAACATTAATAGCATTTATTTGTTTAGAACTTGTAAGTCTAGGATAAACTTGAAAGGCAACTTTTATAGGAAAACATGTTGAAATGAGTAGAAATTTTCAAAGTAGATGTAAGAAAAATTGGCTGTAACTGGAGTGAATTATTAGCCTTAAAAAAGCCATGTTAGGAATAGATATAGTTTTTGAACATTTAAATAATGCTAACTCATGTTCTTACTTCTTAGGTATTCTTTATTAACAGTTTTAAAATTTAGTAATTAGAACCACACATACCACGTATCTTCTTACTACTTATTTCAAACTATTAAATTTAATTGGTTATTTATATGTCTTTTAATCTTAAACATTCAGTGGAAGTAGTTTTATGTTGCTAACAAACAAAACCAAAAACACCCTCCCCAAGCCACTGATTCTTTTCTTACCTGTCTGTATATTATCTTTAATGACACAGATTTAATGTGCCAGGACAAGAGTTTGGTATATTAGACATTTAGCAATAATAATCTGGATAATTTGCTTATTAAATGATTGTATCACAGTAGTTATTGTCTTGCTAACAGTTGTGCTTTCCACTTATTCTTTTTACCTTTAGCGAACCACCTTCATGAAATTGATGCTCAAATTGATAATTGGTATGTAGCTGTTTGTTTTTTTTCCTTTCTAAACATTAGGAATATTTGTGGAGGTAAAGTTTGTATAATCTACTTTTGTTTATAGCAGTAATATTTTGGCCAAAGAGAGAAGACTGCAGTTTCATCAGAAGGGGAGAAGTATGAATTCCACTGGATCTGGGAAAAGTAGTGGGACAGTCTCAAGGTACCTTATTCTGAGCTTATACTGCAATTACTTTGTGTTATAGATGACCTAATCTGATCACTTTTTCGGCCTTGGATTTGACTTGACAGTGTGAAGTCAAAAGGAATCCAGAGTATTTCATAGATCAACATAAGTGACAGAAGTGTTTTTTTTTTAAATTAAGATTAAGTAAAAGTTAACAAATATGTTAATAATGTTGCTGGAATCCATATGAGTATTTTGAGCCCTATGAGAGAGGAACTCCATAGTGGAATAATTTCTACTTCCAAAATATTCCATTCTGCTAGAGTCTTGAGTTACTCTGATACAAATATCAGAATAAATCTTCCTAAAACTTGATATTGAAACTTAGTTTTATCTTCATATAAAACCAAAGATCTTTAAAATATAAAAATAAATGCATATGCATAAGCAACCAGTTTATTGTCCAGATTATTGTTTTGAAATTTGAACATTTTCTCTGAAACAAATTCTGATCACGTTCTGTCTCTAACATTCCTGGTTTCTCCATTGAGTCTCAGCTTGGATTATCACTGGCATGAGAGATAAGAGTTACAAAATGTTCAATTCCCAATACAATTAGCGCAGAAACTGACCCCTGTGTAATCCAAACTCCTTACTTTACTGCTCCTGCTTCCTGGGTGTAAGTGGTTAGAAAAAAGTTGAAAGTAAGCTCCTCCCTCACCTTTCTGAGATCAGTCGTTACCTGTATTGCCTCTTCTAGGACAGCGAAAGACAGCAGAAAACCTCAAGTTCTGTGGGGTGTCCCTTGGTACCAAAGTGGTACCAACTTCCTAGTCCATTTTCCACTTTCATTTTTTCTTTAATCTGTTTGCTCTTTATTCTCCCTCATCTCTCCTTTAATTGTTGAGCTGCTTTACTGGACATCTCTCAAAATGACAAAAAAAATAAGGTGAGGAATCTTACTGAGGAATCTTACTTTCTTTACTGAGGGTGTTCTTAGGGCTTAGCTCTTTTTCTCAAAACTAACAGCTTGAAAGAACAGACTCCTTTTAAGGGTTATTTATCACATTTGGTGCATAATGTATAAAGATGCTGAAATAAATAATGGTTTAAAGAGTAGAAGGGGTAGAGGATCTTTTCACAGGAAAGTAGAGATGTGAATTCATTTATAATGTGATGTGGACTATAAACTTACTTTACATCTTGATATTTCTTTTTTTCTTTTTTAGTGTTTCAGAATTATTGGAACTTTATGAGGAAGACCCTGAAGAAATCCTTTATAATCTTGGATTTGGACGAGATGAACCAGATATTGCTTCCAAAATTCCTTCCAGATTTTTTAATTCATCATCATTTGCCAGAGGAATAGATATTAAAGTATTTCTGAGTGCACAAATGCAACGGATGGAAGTAGAAAATCCAAATTATGCTTTAACAAGTAAGGTTTTTAAATGTTAGCATATTATTTTTAAAATTATGGCATCTACACAGCAAGATGGTCTTATTTCTAAAGCCTTACTAATTTCTAAGAATAATTGTGGAAATTTAATTATTGAGGTTAGTATAATAGCTGTTTGCTTATTCTAAATTTTTATTCTATTTATAGAAGTTAATTTACCTATCCCCCCACCCCATTCTCCACTTAAGTGTTACATTGGAGAATGTAGCTTACCTGTGGAACCTTACACGTATCTCCAGATTGCTTTTGTTCCAAAAGAAAATAAATAAAGGAGAGGCCTTTCACTATTATTTGTTGAGGTCAGTCACTTTCAGATGCTTTTCCTATAAATCTATAAAGGTATGGCTGATTTGATGATTTTTCACGTTAAATCTTCTGCTTATTTTTTTTTATTTTTTTTTTCTGTTGACCAGAAATCCCCAACAGTGGGAACCTAGGTGGTCTTTGGATTAGTTTTAAGAGATCTGTAAATCCAAGCCCCTTCCCATTAGGTATAAAATATATACTTATATATACTTAACATTTGGAAGAGTTCAACACCTAAAAAGAGAGTCACAGCTATAGATCAATAGCAATCCTGTCTATTTTATTCCGTGTTGTCATTATGCTTTGTCCTTCCTTCTGATTTTTTAAAATGTAAATTCTAGTACTTAAGAGTGAAAAATCTTTCTCCCTCTCCACAGTAAATATAGAGGTTTTAAGCGTTAGATAAAGAAAAAAATCTGGTTTCATAATCTTTGTGATGTAAGTAGTTCAATTATTGAAATTCTGAACCATAATAATGGTTTAATTAATAATATGTGTATAATATATATATTATTATTATTATTTTTTTTACTTTTGTAGGCCGTTTTCGTCAAATTGAAGTGCTTACTACTGTGGCCAACGCATTTTCTTCTTTATATTCCCAAGTCTCTGGGACTCCCCTGCAGAGAATTGGAAGTATGTCCTCAGTGACCTCTAACAAGGAGACAGACTCGCCTCCACCTTTAACCCGAAGTAACACTGCAAATCGCTTAATGAAAACACTATCTAAACTAAACTTATGTGTTGAAAAAACAGAGAAAGGAGAAGGTAATACTCCTTCCCTGGCAGTTGACAAAGGAAAGATCGTAAACATTTCAGTGATGGAAGAAAGTGGCAATAAAAACGATCAGAAGTCTCAAAAAATTGTGAAGAAGAAAGAGTCGTCTTCTATGTTGGCTACAGTTAAAGAAGAAGTATCAGGTGGTTCAGCAGCTTTTATGGAGAATTCTGACATTGATGGACTTTCTGATGAAGCAAACAGTAATTTTAACCATGAAGCTGAAAGTGGACAAAGTAAAGAAACGCAAAGTCATGAGAATAAACTGGATGAGGAATCTGGTATTCTCGAAACTGATTTAGGTAGTGATTTCAACATGTCCAGTCACAGTGAGCTGGAAAATGGCGGGGAGCTGAAAAATGTCCCTTTGTCCACACCTGAAAAAGAGCCATGTGCACCACTGATGATCCCATCCATAAGAAATATAATGGCACAGCAGAAGGACTCCTTTGAAATGGAAGAGGTAGGTGGAAAATTACTGAGGACTGTTTCAAACAGTGAGTTAGGAAAAAAAAGTGCCCCCAAATGTTTTTAAAATGAAAGGCAGTGAATTGGTTGTTATACTAGAAACAAATCATCTTGATTTTAACTTTTCAGGTGTTTTGTTTCACAAACCCAGATATCACTGGACCCTGTGGTGTCAGTATAATGGCTCCCCTAGATCTCCTCTCACCATTGTTTTTCTTTCTCAGTTTTAACAGCTTGATGCTGTGAGAATGCCCTGAGAGAGTATATTCAAACTCAGATCAATATTGCATAATAGTTAGAGATAACAGGCTTTGAAGTCAGATGGGCTTGAGTTCTGTTTGGGCCACTGAATTGCTGTGTGCCTTTGGGCAAGCTTTTCTTAATGTTATCTCAGTGGAAGGGTAAGTGTGAAGATTTTGAGGCTAGGTCTGAGTATGGGACTAGAAAGAACAGAAGATGACAACTTTAATAGAACCTTTTTGTTCGGTTGTATTGTTCAGTTGCTTTTTTGTCTTTGTTTTGGTCTCAGCTTGTCCTAGCATTCATAAAGTGTAACTTCTTGCCTTCCTTTAGGGCCCCTCTTCTATGACAATCGAATAGAGTGCAAATACTTGTTCGTTACTTGTAGACCTGATTTAGTGACTCAGATGAAAAAACACTCTTACATGTTGCTTTTTAATTTCTAGAATTCTTGAGTTCTAAGCCAGAGTTTTGCTACTGATACCATACACAAAAGTTCTTTACAATGTTTATTAAGTGCTAGATAGATGTACTTTGGTGGCAAGTGAACATTAAAACTGGGTTGTTTTTTTATGGGCAGGGGTATATTTTTTTTTTTTTTTGCTCCCTCTGCTGGCAAGAGCAGTTACTGAAGAAAGTAACTTCACATGGAAGTGTATTTTTTTTGAAGTTCAAGATTACAGGCATGGATGGTTTAAGAATAACTGAAGATTTCTGTTTTCAAAAAATAATACATAGTCAACCATAGCTATGTTGTAAATACAGGGAATTTTAAGGATAATCCTTATTCTTCAGATATATTTCAAATATGGATAAAAACCTCTTAGAATTGTGTTTTTAATCCCTTTGGGAACTTTAAAGTAAGCTTGTAGAACAATGGATAAAGAAAGGAAATAGTGTGTTTCTTTAATTTCCTTTTCTCCCAAGCTTGTTGAATCATACCAACAAATGAAGAGAACAATCTTATTAAAGCAAACTTTTAGATCCCATTCAAAGTCGGTTGTTATTTTTTTCTTTTGCACTCTTTTCCCTTGAGGCCTGATTCCTATTGGGAACTTTCTTCCTTTTGTAAAAACAGTGAATAAATATAAGCTAGAGCACACACACTTGTCTCCCAGTAAGCTAGTTTTCAGGTTACTTGAATGCCAACTGCTCTAGGTAACTAGGTGGGAGAAAAAATTGCAGACGTGGCTCTGTGTATCAAGCTGCCTGGTCCCCCTGAGGCAGAAGGTAAGATCTGACAGTCACCAGGAACAGAGAGAAGAACTATTTAAGTGTAAAAAGAGTTAAATAGATGACAAGACTGAGCCAGGCCTTGGAGAGTGAAAATGGCTATCTCTTAAGATTAAAAAAAAAAGGCCAGACACTATTTTCAATTAAAAATCAATTTGCCTTATAAAAACTATCTTGCAGGCTAGTTTCAGTGTGTCTGAAAGTTTTAAAGACCTACTCTTGAGTTTTCTAAATCTTAGCGACTTGCTTGGATTATTCTTGTGTTCTTGAAATAATTTATTTCGAATAAATACATCATGGTAATTGTCTAGAGCCACAGATTAGTAGTATGAATGATTCACAGTTAAACCAGAATGATTTTTACTCTGTAAGCAATTGTTCATCTTTTAGGTGTAAAGGAAAAATTTCTTATACATTGAACGTTAAAGGAAGGAGAGCTTTTATCTATGTATTTCTGTAAATAAGTTGCCTTGTGTCTCTTTATAAATAAGTTTATATTTAAATTAAGATACCATTGGCTGCATATGCAATTTTTTAACCTACTGACGCTTTAGTAAATGTTTCTAATCCTGTCTTCACACTGATTACTGATTTAACTTATGTACTTCATTACTTATTTTTAGCCATTAAATTTCAGGATTTTTCTTATTACATTTACTGGCCTGAGTTAAAGTAATCCCAAACCAGTCAAATACCTGACAGTTAAGTTGTTCCATTGGTCTTTCAGAATAAGACTTGAATTTGGGTCATTGTACAAACCTACCTCTTTTGATTATGCCATACAATTTGTACAGTCCGACTGGTTAATAGGGTGAGACACTGGCAAGCACTCAAGTCATGCACAGCTTCATGCCACTTCTTTGGGAGAATAATGCTTTCCTTTGAATTTTTTGAGGTATCATTAAAAATAAGGATTGTGATTTTTGAAGCTTCAGTTTTGTTTTTTTGCTGTACTAAGTTGGTTTTTGTTTTTTTGCATGCTAAGTCACTGTAATCATGTCCAACTCTGTGTAACCCCATGGACTGTAGTCTGCCAGGCTCCTCTGTCCATGGGATTCTCCTGGCAAGAATACTGGAGCGGGTTGCTGTGCCCTCCTCCAGGGGATCTTCCTGACCTAGGGATTGAACCCATGTCCCTTATGTCTCCTGCACTGGCAGGCGGGTTCTCTACCATTAGCGCCACCTGGGAAGACCTTTTTGCTATATAAGTTTTTGAGTTAGAACATTCTATGTATTGCTGCTCTATAAAACACAGCACAACAGTATTGTGCCTAAGAAGATGTGTTTCAGTCAAGATAAATGTGACAGGCTTTGAAAAACCAAACTAGGTATCTGCATGGTAGTAGGACATTGATTCAAAAAGAAATCTTTATTTGATTAAAACATTTTTAAAATGTAGTAACTCAAATGTGTGGATTATTCTAAAGCTGTTTTCCTACAGTTTTAAATCCCAAAACACTGAGACCAGTGATTTTATCTTTTTGGTTTAGTGTTTTTTTTTTTTTTTTTTAATTTTTATTATGAGAAGCTTCAAACTTACCCAGTGGTCAAATAGTAGAGGGAATACCCATTATCCATCACTCAATTCAGTTATCAATATTTAGCTATAGTTGATAAAAGATCAACTTGCTACTTTTTGGAGTAGCATCTTGAAGGATAGTTCACTGAGGATACATATACATTAAAGTCATGTTATCTTGTGACTAATTTTATAAATCTAAATAATAGAATAGGGAATGCCCATGGTGTAGTGGTAAATGACCAGAATTTCACTGAGGGTTTAAAACCATGGAATAGGAAAAATCTTGCCAAATAAATCTTAAGATCTGTGTTTGGGTTATAATTTTCTGTGGAGCACCCCATCTTGAATCTGAATGCTTTCCTCTGCACAACTGTTAACTAATAATGAAACATAATAAGCTATGAAATTCAACCATTATCGCTAGCAAGTCTTTTTCTGTCTTCCAAGTGATTGATGATTTTGTGTAAGTGGGAGGAAGGATCCTAACTTTAGTGGCTTTATTAGTAAAATATGATACTGTCAGCTCATTTTTAAGGGCCCTGTTCTTTTTTTTTCTTTGTTAATTATGGAATTATGGAATTAGTAGTGGAGGGAGAGAGGGACTTTTTTTTTTGGAGTAGCATCTTGAAGGATAGTTCACTGAGGATACATATACATTAAAGTCATGTTATCTTGTGACTAATTTTATAAATCTAAATAATAGAATAGGGAATGCCCATGGTGTAGTGGTAAATGACCAGAATTTCACTGAGGGTTTAAAACCATGGAATAGGAAAAATCTTGCCAAATAAATCTTAAGATCTGTGTTTGGGTTATAATTTTCTGTGGAGCACCCCATCTTGAATCTGAATGCTTTCCTCTGCACAACTGTTAACTAATAATGAAACATAATAAGCTATGAAATTCAACCATTATCGCTAGCAAGTCTTTTTCTGTCTTCCAAGTGATTGATGATTTTGTGTAAGTGGGAGGAAGGATCCTAACTTTAGTGGCTTTATTAGTAAAATATGATACTGTCAGCTCATTTTTAAGGGCCCTGTTCTTTTTTTTTCTTTGTTAATTATGGAATTATGGAATTAGTAGTGGAGGGAGAGAGGGAGTTTTTTTTTTGGAGTAGCATCTTGAAGGATAGTTCACTGAGGGTACATATACATTAAAGTCATGTTATCTTGTGACTAATTTTATAAATCTAAATAATAGAATAGGGAATGCCCATGGTGTAGTGGTAAAGAGTCTGCTTGCAATGCAAGAGACACAGGTTTGATCTCTGGGTCGGAAAGACCTCCTGGAGAAGGAAATGGCTACCCACTCTAGTATTCTTGCCTGGGAAATTTCATGGACACAGGAGCCTGGAGGGCTACAGTCCATGTAGTTGCAAAGAGTTGGACACGACTGAGCACACACGCAAAGAATAGAATATGTGAAATTCTGCATTTAAAAATGAGAGATCATAATCTTTTGCCTAAGCTGAGATTCTTAGAATAAAATTAAGGAGACATTTGGATTTCTGTTACACTTACTTTTTCAGTCTGTTTGATATTTGGTTTACAGAAAACTCTTTGAAGTAGGCTAGGCCTGAATAGAGGCTAATAATAGACCTTCTGTTGACTATAAAAAGAAAATGTATTTTGTTTCTTTGCACACAAAACAATGGTTTTCCTGTTGAACTACTTATGTCTGCTGCTTTGAAGAATATAATTTTTTGATAATAAATAGTAGAAAGTACTTTATATATAATTTATAGGTGATGGTTTTAAATGACCAGTATACTTTCAGTTTTCAAAAGATAGGTAAACATGGATTCATGTTCAACTATGTAGCTGCTGCTACTGCTAAGAACAAAGCACAAATCAGAGCAGTTTTAAAACTGGATAATAAGATCTTTAACCTTTTAAGTTTTTCATGTTGGCTTTTCTACTCTCATTCCTATGGAATATTTCTTACTCTGGAATGGGGTTCATAGCTCAAAAACAAGGTTCTATCTAAAACTTGTTTGCTGTTTACTTTCCAGTTTGTTCAAGGCCAAAAGCCCAAATGTTTGGTGAGTTTTCCCACTTTACTAGGATGTTATTTAGTATTTTAAGTACAAATCATTACAGAGTAAACTGTTGGGCATTAGTATTATACTCCCACAAGCATTTAATTTTAGGATAGAGTTAAGTCGTTAGGATAGATAGAATATTGGAGGAGTGGGTATGATGAGTAAAGAATCAGGCAGTTCCTAAATTATGTGGTTGTTCAGGTAGGAAAGCAAAAGACAGCATAAAAGGACAGCTTCTGTGGGTTTGGTATCTTTCTGAACGTAATTTTCATGGAAAATTTATGGCTAAGATCTTTCACATTTTAATCCTGTAATGAAACCTGCTTGTCCACGTACAACTTTCAAGTTGTGTCTTAAAAGAACATTTATGTCAAGACAAAGCCGTCTTACACATGAGTGGTTATGTGAAACCTGAAAACGTGTGGACTTTTGTAAGATTTTGTAATGGGAGCATGATGTGCTGTTTTTCAAGATGCAAGACTTGTAATTGCCTTAAGTGTGTGCCAGTGTGCTGCAGTGAGTGTATTACTGTTTCTCTGGGACTGACTTTACACTTCTAAGTTTAACATTTAGAGAAGAACTGTTTCTTGTGGCTCTGTTTTTCATTTAATAGCAACTTATTTTTAATGAAGTATTACACTTTACACATGTAGTTTTCTTTGTTAGCTATAAACTTAAAGTCCTGTTGTTAACTGAAAAATAGATCACAAAATTGAGATGTGGGACATTTATAACAATTTTGAGATAGACTGCACTTTTTAAATATATAAAGCATTGGTACCTTCTTAGTTAGATTGGTTGTTAGTAAATGATTATTAAGAAATAGGCTTCTTTGCCACAGATTCTTTGAGTTTTAACTACCTGAAACTCTTCTATAGGTCCAAAGTACAGAGGGAGAAGCTCCTCATGTTCCAGCCACTTACCAGCTAGGTCTTAACAAGTCAAAAAGAGGTAAGTAAACCCATGCTCACTGGTATCTAAGCACATTACCGAAATGTCTTTGGGTGATGTGGAAACGGTATTTTTTTATCAGTCAGTGTTTGCAGTGCTTATAAAAATAAAAAGAAAGTTAAGAACACAGGTGTGCATGCTTCATTATGGTTTGATTGTAGAATCTTTGGTGTCTTCCTGAAGACTTTTGTGCTCATAAAGTAATTTTAATTCACTTATCTTGTAATGACCTCCTTGCACAATTATGTGTATTCTAAATAATGTTTTAGTTCTGCACAAGGGCTAGATGGGAAGTGACAGAGCAACAAAGTCAAGCCTACTTTTTACATGCTTATGTTTGAGATATAGACTTGTCTTAGCCACCTCTGGGTTTTCATTACTTAAATCTAGCTCCTAGGTATAATACATGAATGTGCCTCTGGCAGAAAACACCAGTTTCTCAGCGACAGTTAAAGCTAGTTAAATTCAAACTAGATCAAAGGTGAGTTGCTGTAGGTACTGTTCTTCTCTTGACTTAGTAATTATTGACCAAAGACCCTTTGAATCAATTTCTTTCACTTTTAACTTGCAACAAGAAAAACATGTCTGATCATCTTTAAAGTTGTAAAGCTTTGGAAATTTAGGGAGAAAGGAAAAGAGAAGAGAAGTTAAGTGACCACTGAAGGTGGGAGTGTTTATTTTTAAAACTTCACACATGCTGAACCACCCTGGTTTTTTTGTGTGTTTTTTTTGTTTTTTTTTTAAAGCAAAGATTCATATGTATGTTCCTAGAATAGGAAATTACGTGTTCTCTTCTGATCTCTGGAGTGTCTCCATATGAAACAATCTGCATATAAATTTTCTTTTTTTATTGCAGTACAGTACTGACAAACAAGATCCCCACTCTCCCTAGGTCACCACAATTCTGTTCAGACATGAAATGAACTTTACTGCTTAATTTTTTTCCCTTTGTGAGTCCATAAATATATCAGAGTTCATAGCCATCCAGGAATCTTTACTTTAGATAGGTAAAGGGATGCATTGGATAAAGCAGCTTGCCCTGTGTCAAAAAAGGGGATAAAAAAGGTATAATTACCTTAAGATCCTTGAGGAGTAAGCTTCCTGTAGTGGGAAAGATGGAATGTGGTTTGTATTCACATCTGAGTTTCTTCCTCTTGTCTTCTGTAGGAGCTCTTATTTCTGGTGGCATAACTAAAAATGGTAACATTTTTTTGAATTACAGCTTTGTAAATTAACAGTAAAATAGTTTTGTGTATATGCATGAAAGAGGAAGAAAGAACAGTAGTGTTTTAGTCATGTTTTTGAAAGTAGCCTTCCAAATTTTGATGTGATATGCAAGTATGTTAATCCTAGTCGCAGAGTTTGAATCACTGGTAATCTATTCATCTCACAAGGTTAGTAAAAATGCACACAGCACATGTATAAAAATACTTCCCACTTTGGTAATAGAATTTTTGAAGCTATAGTAATCTAAATCTCAGATCCAGTCCCGGGATTTACAGTAGAGGTTTAGTAATGCAACTCATGTCACAAGTTAACATTCGGTAGGTATGTTAAGAACAGTCCCAGCAGTTTCCTTATTGCCAAAGATGTTCAGTATTGTCTTTGGCCTAGCAGAGTATACAGGTGTACTGTTTCTCTGTGATGCTGGATAAACAGAATTGACACCTTTTGTTTTGTTCTCACTTTAATGTTTGCTTTAACTTCCTAGTTTCTAATAAGAAATAATGTCTTAGCTCTTCAGTTAGGACAAAAGTCTGTTTCTTTTTAATTCTGCCTTTTTCTTTGGTAAACTATGTTTTTTGTGAAACTGAAATGTCTGACTAAAGAATCTCAGTTGTGATTTATAGTTTACAAAAATGGTTTCACCTACATTCTACTTAGTTTCTGAAGTAACACTGTAAGGTAGGAGAACTATTATCTCATTTTCTGAGGAGAGAAGTTACTGCTTATGGTGATAAAGCCAGAACTTGAGCCCGGTCTCCGTGTTCTTTCCGCTGCCTGACGTCTGCTCTGAAGCCCAAGCAGTCTACACTTGACCTGATGTGTGTGCGAATTCAGACTGGGCTGACTGCGGAGGAGTGCGCTTGGCGCGGGCTGTGCTACCCGGTGGCCAAGACAGATCTCAGGGGAGAGAACCGGAGAGAAGCTGGGCAGGGCTTCCTGGGCTCTTTGGCAACTGCCCTTTGCCCAAGCAGATTGGGCAGTTTCTCTTCTAAATCCTCTAAGCAACTGTTTAAGTCTGTTGTTGCTTTATGAAGATAACTTTATGGAGATTGATTAATTCAGCAAATACGTTTTTATTGTTGGCTTGCTCTAGTTATTGGGATACAAAGAGGAGTAAATAAGGTTCCTGTTTTCAGAACACTGACAGTCTAGTTTTTCTTTTTAAAAAGATATGCAAACATATAATTATGGTGATGACTCCTGTGGCATGTTAATCATTTTCTCAGATAATATACTGCATAATTAGTACCTGTGGTAACAGCTTACTCTAATTCAGTTTCACAATTATTACAATTTGCCTAAACTTATCAAGATATGGATCAGTTCCTTATATTTAATTTGCAATTTTGTTGACTTCAAAACATTACAGAATTATTTTACATTTTTAATGGGAAAAATATTATTCCATTTCATGTTGCTCTAGGTTGAACCTAAGGTAATTAGAATATTTTTCAAAGTCAGGCAACCAATAATTAATTTTGGATTTTTTTCAAGCATATTATGGAATACTTCCTATCATTCTAATCTTGAATGTGGACTTGGTAAACACAGTTTATTTAGCTGTTGCTTCTGCAGAACTTGACTGTGTCATGAAATGTCATCCTCAGTAAATGTAACAGCTGTAAAGTCTCCCCCACTGTGGTGCTCACAGTGTGACTGGGCATGTGATCATGCCTACTGTGCTTAGTTGGTTTTTTTAGTTACTTAAAAAATTTTTTTTAGGTTATACTAACCAGGAATGATAAAAAGTAACAATATTACCTCCTAGTTGAACCTATGTGATTGTTTCATTCAGCTAAGAAATAATTGTTTCATAACTTAAAAATGTTTGCATCATTTGAAACATCAGAGACATTTAAGTTTTCTTGTATATAAATTATTAATTTGTTGGCCTTAATTGTATTTTTATTTTCTTATTGGGAAGGTAATAGAGTTTTGTTTATTTAGTTTTGGTCATGCTGGGTCTTCGTGGCCACAGGCAGGCTCTCTCTGGTGTGGCAAGCAGGGCTCCTTGAAAGCTGTGGTGCGTGGGCTTCTCACTGCAGTGGGCTCTCCTGTTGTGGAGCGCAGGCTGTAGGTGTGCAGGCTTCAGTGGTTGTGGCACATGGGCTCTAGGTCACAGACTCAGTGGCTGTGGCCGCTGGGCCGAGCTGCTCCGTGGCGTGTGGGGCTTTTGTGGACCAGGGCTCACACTGTCCTGCATGGGCAGGTGGATTCTTTACCACTGAGCACCAGGGAGGCCCATAGGTGTTTTTATACACTGCATTTAAACTTCTGATTTTCCCCAAGTGTCTTTACATATTTTACATAATGAAAATGGTTTATTTGGGACTTTAATTTTTATTAGAGCCATTTTTCATTTCAGCAGGTGGTTCTCCAAGGATAAGACCAAAATACATTATAATTAAAGCTTAATTTGGAACTAAACACTGAGAATTTCTGATGTGGTTCAGTTTTATTTGAATTCAAGTCACTTCCTATGCTTTGAAGCCACAATTTGGCATAAGTAATGCATACTTTTCTAAGAAAGAGTCACTGTTGTGTACCGTGTATCTTTGGGAAATCATGTAATAAAGGTACTCACTGAAGTCCTATATAGCAGTTTTGTATAACTGCATTTCTTTTTTGGTAGATCAACTACTACGTACTGCAAGTCAGCACTCTGATAGCAGTGGTTTTGCTGAAGATTCGACAGACTGCCTCTCGCTTAATCATCTTCAGGTAATATTTCCTATCGTAGTAGGCGGTATGATTAACCTCTTTATATTTAGGTGATTTTTCACTGTCTATATATTTAAGACAATCTGTGCAATCTTTATTTTTCAAATGATAACATCTGCATCCTAGAATTTTAGTCTTATTATCTGGGCATTTGTCTATAAATTTTAAGTTACACTGATTCTTCATCTTTCTCTGACTGAATATTTAAAAAAAACAACAAAAAAAGCTTCTCCTTCATTTTTGGACCACCAATAAACAGAGTATTTTAATCCTTAACCTATTTTGTGTTTTTAAAAAAATTTTCTACCGTCATTGTATTTCAGTGAAAGAAAACGAAAATGTTAGTCGCTCAGTCTTGTCCAACTCTTTGCCACCCAGTGGATTTGCCAGGCTCCTCTGTCCATGGAATCTTTCAGTCAGGATTACTGGAGTGGGTAGCCATTCCCTTTTCCAGGGGATCTTCCCTACCCAGGGCTCGAACCCAGGTCTTCAGAATTGCAGGCAGATTCTTTACAATCTGTGCCTGTATTTCAGTATTTTATAATAATTAATTAATAACTAACTAAAACTGTGGATCCATAGCTTGCTCAGTATTACTTGGCTTTTATGGTATAGTGTGTTAGATAATCCAGAAGACAGGCATGTCTTCAACTGTCCTCAAGGGGCTTATAGTTTATGTGTGCAGTACATAATGTACATGAAAAGTGTTTAAAACATCTGTAAGGAAATTTTAAAGAAAACTGGAATAAGAGAAAAAAAGAACCTAAGAAAGTACCTTAGAAACAGCATTTAAGGAGTAGACAGTGAGGAGAAGTTTCTAAGGAGACTCAGAATAATCCAGCAGCCATAAAAATTGAGAGATGGAGGAGAAACTTTTAAAAGGAGAACTGTAGCCATTGGAGTGAAAAGATGAAAATTTAATTCTGAAATTGAGTACTTGAGTGAGTAGTTCTGATGCACTGAATGAGAAGCGTGATTGGAGAGAAAATCAGTGACAGAGAAGATATGAATTATGTTCTTTTTTCAAATAAGGATGATAGCTAAGGGTTATAGGTCTTTTTGTCTTTTTTATACAGTAGTGATTTAGGGAAGTTGTTTGGCTAAGAGAAGGCTAAGAGAAAGAGAGCTTGATGCAGAAAAGTCTGGGATGAACCTGGAGAAATACCCTAACCTTTGAGAGGAGGTGGTCAGAAGTACAGATTGGAGGGATTAGCTTTGAAAAGAGACACAGTTTTCTTTCAGAATGGAGAGGAGGGAATGATGGGGTAAGGTACAGGGAAGTTTGTAGGTACTGAGGAAGAAGTTAAGATATTTTTGTCCATTTTCTCTGTGTCAGTGTCATATGTTGGAAGGAATGGAATGCCTAGTTGCCCAGTCATGCCTGACCCTTTGCAACCTCGTGGAATGTAGTCCGCTAGGTTTCTCTGTCCGTGGAAGTTTTCAGGCAAGATTACTGGAGTGGGTTGCTATTTCCTCTTCCAGGAAGGAAAGGAGATGGGTGTTGAAAGGGGGTATTTAAGGAAAATAGTAAAGATCTGGAATAATCTTTGTGAGAGAGCAGAGTTGTTGATCAAGGACACTGAGAGCAGTTGAGAGCAGCACCAGAGCCAAAACCAAGGTGGGAGACCCCGAAAGTGTAGAAGCCTCATAGCAGTTGGGTATTTTGTTAATGCTTATTAACATAATTAAAATTAGCTTATTTGAGTTCCCCATCCTTCTACCTGTTTCCCTTTCACAGGTTCATGAGTCCTTGCAGGCCATGGGGAGTAGTGCAGATAGCTGCGACAGTGAGACAACAGTCACATCATTTGGTGAAGACCTTGTCACACCGACAGCACAAGACCAGCCTTATTTTAATGAATCAGAGGAGGAGTCTCTTACGTGTCCTCAGACGGAAAGAGGAAAGGCAGCAGCAGTTGCTGAGAAGAGGTCAGATGGCCAGGATTCCCTCCAGTGCCAGACTGTTGAGAACATAGGACATCAGCAGTCCACCTGGAGTGCAGGGGATCACGTTACTGAAATTACTGAAAGGAAAGAGGATGTGTCTCCAACACAGCCTGTGGAATTACCAAGGGAAGCAAGTGCTGAAAGTGATGTGGATAAAAGCAGTGAATGTGAATTTGTCCAGTATACCACCCACCATATTCTTAAATCATTGGCTTCTATTGAAGCTAAATGCAGTGAGAAAGGGGCTGAAAATACAACGGGGTCTCCCTCTTCTGTGGACAGAGTTAATACAGCTTTACAAAGAGCGCAAATGAAGGTTTGTAGTCTGTTTAATCAAAGAGTGGGGCGTAGTTTGATAAAGTCAAAAGATCTGTTAAAACAGAGGTACCTGTTGGCAAAAGCTGGCTATCCTCTAAGGAGGTCTCAGTCTTTACCTACCACCTTGCTGAGCCCAGTAAGGGTTGTGTCATCCGTCAATGTCCGGTTGTCCCCTGGCAAAGAGACCAGATGCAGTCCACCATCCTTCACCTACAAGTACACACAGGAGGAGGAACAGAGATTAGAAAAAGAAGCGATAGAGCACGATGGTCAGTCTTCGGTCAAATCCACTATTTTTATCTCTCCGACACCTGGGAAGAAAGAAGCCGCCGCCCCGCGCGCGGTGGCCCGGCTGGAGGAGTGCCATCAGTGGAGGCCCCCGGCCTGCGCGCTGTCTGCTCCGGCGCCTGTGTCTCAGTCCGCCTGCTCCCTCCACTCTCTCCACGCCGAGTGGCAGGAAAGGCCCCTGTGTGAACACATGAGGACTCTGAGCACTCACAGTGTTCCCAACATAGCAGGCGCCGCCTGCGGTGCCTTCCCGTCCGCTCTCGGATGTCCCTGCTCACACAGACACGCTGCCTCCCCTTACCGAGCGTGCTCTATGAACCCCCCTTCTGCCATCGAGATGCAGTTGCGAAGAGTGTTGCACGATATTAGAAATTCACTGCAGAATCTTTCACAGGTATGAAACCAAGTTTATCTTTCTTACTCTTGTTTTCTTTTATTGGACTGAGTACCTCTTAATTCACTGAAGAGCTAGGAGCCATCAGATATGAACCACCTCAGCCTCATTTTCCTACATCCCTAAATTTATCTGTACCTGCCCGCCACCCCCCCTCCCCACCTCCTCCCAGCCTCTTCCTTCCTAGCTCAAGGGAGAAGCTGTAACTAATTCTGAACAAGGTGAATGTCTCTGTTCACAATCTCCCTCCCTTCTAGAGAGGAGATTTTGTTTTTTAGGTGTCCTCCTTTCTTTAGCCTCTCCTCCATTGTCTCTGTCTTAGTCAAGCTGTCTTTGTCATTAAAAAAGAAAACTTCTCAAGCGCTGTCTGTCCTTTTCTCTTCCATCTGACAGTGTTCACCACTTCTTTCTAAGTTTTCCTCCCTTGGCTTCTGTGTGGCCGTGTGTTCTCCTGGTTCCACCCGTTGCTCTCTGACTAAGCTTTTCCTTCATCTGCTGACTCCTGATGCTGGTCTCCTGGTACAGAATTAGTCTGCTTCCACTGGGTTAAAAGAAGAGAAAAAAATCAGGTAAACGTGTGAATCTAGTCTGTGTGTTTTGTCACTTTTAAAGTCACTGCTCTCAGATTTGGTAGTGGGATGGGAATAATTTCCAAAATAAGTTTTGAGAAGAATTGTCTCTTGATTTGCCTTTCACATTTCCTTTCTGAATCTCTTTCTAAGCTACTTAGATGAGGCCGTTGAGGAAACGAAGACAATGGCAGTGCAACGTAATGAACAGGGTGTGCAGCTAAGAGTCGAGAAGCCTAGAGTGTATATGATAACGTTCCTTTTCGTGATGATGTAGTAGACAGGAAGCCCCTTTGACAGTAAAAATGAAAGTTGGAAACCTTTCAAGTTATGTAGTAAAACACTTTTAAGTAGAGATTTTATCCTCATGATGATTGTCTTCTACTAATGATTTTCAGTCTAACCAGAAAGTGGGTGTCTCTCTTTCCTCCTTACAAAAGGTAGTTCTGTCTACAAATGAGAAATTAACCTTTCAGCTGCAGTTACGGGAAGCTGGGGATTCCCGGGGTCCTGTCCACCTACACCTTCATGTTCCACCTATCTAGACCAGCTCATTCTGCTCTAGATGTGGTTTTCTCTTCAGTGTTCGTCAGTAACTCAGCTGATTTCCCCGTCCTCACCCCACCCCCCCTCAGGAGACAGGTGCAGTGTATCACCTGGCCTCTGCCTGTGTGCATTGCCTGTGAGCATGCTCCACATACGCACGCAGGCTCCTACCTAGGTGTGTGTCCCTAGCTGTCTGTTTTTTTTAACACATGCCACATTTTTTTTTTTTTTTTAACCTGGGATGGCCTGCCCTTGCCTTTCTTCACCTGACCAAGCCCTGTTTACTGTAAAGATACAGCTCAAGTGTCGCCACTGTTGAGAACACTTAACCTAATCTGGATTTTTGATTGTTTTCATCATAGCAGTCCCCACACCAACCCCAGCCAATATTATGTATATATTTCTACTTCTGTTTTCTCCTTGTTTCTTCCACCGTGAGAATGCTTGAAGGCTGGGAATGCCTTCTATCTTCCTTTTATCTTTTTCACTACCTAAGTGATGCATAGTATATACTCAGATATCTGAGTGAGTATGGTGAGTGCTTGCTGCTTTCTTCAGCCAAGTCAGTAGTTTCTGTGATCTCAGGATGACATTTGCTATTGCTTCTATATTTCTGAGTTTTGTTTTTATTTTTCTACTTTCTCAAGGCAAGAAGGAGGTCCTGTAAGACATATTAATAGATTTAAACTATGTGTGTTCCTTTGCCTCTTTCCTGTTCCAAATACACTGACTTAGAACTAAAACAGATAGGAATAGTAGGTGGTACTGGTGACTGATTTATCTGATTTCAGCTTATAACATGAAGAGATTTTAGGTTTTGTTTTATGCCCCAAAGAGAAACAGATGTACTCCCCAAATTCTGCCGTAGATGATGCAGAAGTAGTCACTTTAACATTGCTTTCTAATCAGACTTTCACTCTTTTGAAGTACCCTATGATGAGAGGACCTGATCTTGCTGCTGCTCCGTATAGTACTCAGAAATCATCTGTTCTACCTCTTTATGAAGTAAGTTGTTACTTAAATCTCTGTGTTACAGAATAATTTGTGTGATTTAGAAGGTAACGCTGTTATATTGCATTTTAGAATACTTTTCAGGAGCTCCAAGTAATGAGGCGGAGTCTGAATTTGTTTAGAACGCAAATGATGGATTTAGAATTGGCAATGCTGCGTCAGCAAACCATGGTTTATCATCATATGACTGAGGAGGAAAGGTAAAAGTTCATATGTCTTAATGTTGACTTAAAATATTTTTCATTCTAAAAAGCATTGTTAACTTTTTTTTTTTTTTTGAAGCTGAATTTTATTTTCACTGCTGTGTACCCTTTATCTAGTCTGTGAACCAATGTAAATAAAATTGGGCACAATGTTTTGCTAAGTAAACTTCTCTGTCCGCTGAACTGAGGAAGACAGTGGTTGGAATCTGTTTCTTATTGTCTGGAATATTTGTGATGGAAGCTAGAGGAAGAAAAAGCAGTTGTAATGGTTAATACTCATTGCAGACGCTGTTGTGCTAATCTATAGAACTTGGAGTTTCAGTAACTTCCGAAAGCTTGTGGGAGTTGTGACAGTGAGTTTCCAAACTGCTTTTTTCAAACTCTGTGCCTATAAATAGGTATGAAGTTGATCAGCTGCAGAGTTTGAGAAATTCAGTCCGAATGGAACTCCAGGACCTGGAGCTGCAGCTGGAGGAGCGCCTACTGGGGCTGGAAGAGCAGCTCCGCCCTGTGCACGCGCCTTCACCCTTCCGCCCCTCGGCACTCATGGTATGCTTCCTCGGGTTGTTACAGATTTATCACTCAGAACTTGTCAATAGCATTCCACACAATTTAGGACAAATGCCTTAATTTAAAAACAATGTCTTTTAATGGCATTAGAGACATGCAGTGTTTAATGAGCCTTTCCTACAAATCAGTGAAATGTGTAAGTTGTGGTTAACGTCTTTAAATATTTAGCCTATTTGTATATAGAGAGAGATATATTGAAAAATTGTAATTTAATAATAGAGAATAAAGAGCAATACAAAAGTTTAAGAATTTTAAAGGAAAAATGATAGTAGGTTAGCATATGACTAATTTAGATGTTACTCATTGTGTATAACTGAAGAATACACATATATATATCTCATGTAACCTTTTTTCCCTCCTTTCTTGCCTTTGAAAAAAAAACTGTTCCCTTTACATTTTTCCTTTATTTTGGATTCTTTTCCATTCTGTATGTGTTTTAAGGAATCAAATAAGATCTTTGTAAAAGCAGAAAAACACATATATAAACGAGAATAGAGACAAACACTATCTCTTTATTTTGTACCACTATTCTTACTCCTGATGTTCCTTTTCATGCAATTTGAACTTCAACAATTGTATTCTTATTTTTGCCAAAATCTTTCAGTTGTAGAATATATTGTTTTGAAATGTTGAAACAGTGAACTATTCTCTTTGTTAATTAAACATAACTGATTTTGTTAAAAACAATTGCATGAACACACACGTATATATACACACATAGCAAGTAGAAAAAGAATGTGTGTGTGTGTGTATATATATGTATAGCACAGACTAAGCATATCTTGTCAATGAATATCTCGTCGACAGTTTTGATCTGAGAAATGTGCATTGGTGAGATCAGAGAATCAGAACATCTTCTATGGAACCTTCAGTCACAGTAACACATTTTATAGGATCCTGTGACAGATGAGGCTGACTTTTGTGACATAAAGGACTGCTTTAGAGCAATAATTAGCTCATTTTATTATAAAGCACTTGCAATTTGAAAAAACTACACACAGACCCACATATATCACACACATATATATATATATATTGTTTTGCTTTTTCAGGGAATGTGTGGCAGTAGAAGCGCTGATAACTTGTCATGCCCTTCTCCATTGAATGTAATGGAACCAGTAAGCCTCTTTCCTTTTAAATCACTGGGGAAGGGAATGATATGATATTTCATAAACACACAGTTTTCCTAAAGTAGATGAAAAAAAATTGAAATACACAATTTGATAAGTTAGTTAATTTGATTAGAAGTGAGTCTGGCATTTCTTGAGGTCTGTTGCCATCTTTGGCCACTGGAAAACCAGTTAATTGCAATAATGATTTATCTTCATGGCCTAAAGGAAATAATGCATCATAAAAAGTAATTTATATTTCAGGAAATGTGCTTTCACAGTCTGATTCCAGGTTCTTTAAGTAATTGTATCTTTAAGATGACTACATTTTGAACAAAGATTGATTTTTATTGTATTTTAAACGAATTAGTTCATTTGAGGGCATAATGAGTTTTTTTTACTGGTTACTTTTCTTTGTAAGTAATTTGGACACCCATGTGGAACCAAGTAAAATTTCACCCAGCTATAGCCTAGTTAAACATTTTATGGCTTGATCTCACTGTGAATTTGAATTTTTCTTGCTGTTTTTGCAAATGAAATTGGTTAGTCACTAAATGAGTACATTCGAATCATGTCTCTACAAGTTAAATGATTTGGGGCAGCATCGAGGATATTAATCTTCTTTTAACTACCAATCTTAATTTAAAGAGAGAAGAATTACAGTTTTTCTGATCTCTAGGTCACTGAACTGATGCGGGAACAGTCATACCTAAAGTCTGAACTGGGCCTGGGCCATGGAGAAATGGGATTTGAAATTCCTCCTGGAGAAAGCTCAGAATCTGTTTTTTCCCAAGCAACATCAGAGTCATCTTCTGTATGTTCTGGTCCCTCTCATGCCAGTAGAAGAACTGGATTATCTCCTATTGACTCAGTGGGCAAGCCCAAAACCCATCTGGTACCAAGCCGGAAATTATTCCGAGCGTCAGTGGCCCTAACACCAACTGCTCCTTCTAGAACAGGATCTGTGCAGACACCTCCAGATTTGGAAGGTGCTGAGGAAGCTGGAGCATCTGAAGAAACCTCAGAAGCTGTAGGACCTAAATCTGAAGTGGAGGAAGAACATGGAAAAGTCTCATTATTGCCAGCTGCTGAGGAAGTGCATAAAAATGTGGAGCAAGATGAGTTACAGCAAGTCATAAGGGAGGTGAGTAAAATCTATGCTTAATTAATTTATTTTGAATAGGTTTTAACATTAATTATTTATAAGACACTCCTCTGATTCACTGTATTCAGTAATTTTCCCATTGATCCAGCTCATGTCTATTATGTTTGTAATGCTGTTTCTGCAAATTTCATACTCCCATGTGAAATAATTGCGATTCTCTATATTCACTCTGGTGAAGAAGGTATGTGTAGGTTTCAAAATAGGTGAACATGTGACGAGGACTTTAGACCTCTGTTTCCACCTTTGTAAAATTAAGGATTATAGTTTAGATATCTTCCAAGATTAAATTTGCCATTTTATAATGTCAGTTGAGATTTTAAGAAGTATGAAGCATTTAATCTATTTGGTTTAGTGAGTAGAGACCTATAGAAATTAAGTAAGTCATTCAAAGATAGAAATATAGAATTAAAGTTTACCCCGTGTCATTAGCAGTATGCAGACCTGAAACATTTAGCAGTAGTTCCAGGTTACTGAAAGGACTGCAGAAACTTAGGAAGACTAGTAATCAAAGGCAAAATATTTGAGAAATTAGTAAAATAGTTGCTTTTGGCACCAGGATCAGATAGTAAGGAACAGTATGGATATCATTTAAAAAAGGAGACTGCTAAGATACATATTTATGAATGACTTTTTTTTTTCCTTTTTTCAAATCACATTGTGTCTTTGGATGCAAAATTCAATAGAGTGCATAAGATAAAAATTACACGTGTTGAATTTATTTTTTTCATTCTGTTCTTGTCTTAAGAGTAACTCTGAGGAAGAACTGTAATTATTCATAGTTCTTTCCAACTAGGATACTAAAATCCATGATAAAAAGGATCATTCATTCTTTCCATTAGTAAAAAGAATAGCCTACTGTGTTTTTAAAAAATGGTTTACAAGTGTCTTAATGAGTACCTGCTCTGTAGAGGAGAAAATAAAAATGGATGTAAGACCATGAAATCCTTAAGCCTAAAGTCTAGTAGGAAAGTAAATAGAACTAACTCTAGGAACAGTTGAAAAATCATACAGAAAAGCATTTAGTATAATGTATTGAGAAGTAAGGATTTAGAAATGGAAAATACCAAAATGAACCAGAGAAATAAGAGTCAGTGGCTCCTTTTTAATCTTTGTACTTCCAATAAATTCAGTAATGTGAATGTAACACATTTTTAGAATTAATTTTTAGTGGTTATAGGTCAAGAATGGTGGCAGCAATTTGCAGCAACATGCATGGACCTAAAGATTGTCATACTGAGTGAATAACAGAGAAGAAATATGGGATGACATCCCTTGTATATGGAATCTGTAAAGAAATGATACAATTGAACTTACTTACAAACAGAAAGAGACTTGTAGACTTAGAGAACTGAACTTACCGTTGGCAGGGGGAGGGGAGAGGGGGATAGTTAGGAAGTTTGGGTCGGGCATAGACACAGTGCTGTATTTAAAATGGTATCTTTATAGCACATGGAACTCTGCTCAATGTTATGTGGCAGCCTGGATGGGAGGGGCGTTTGGGGGAAAGTGGATACGTGTATATATATGGCTGAGTCCCTTCACTCTTCATCTGAAATTATCACAACATTGCTAATGGGCTATACCCAGTACAAAATTAAGTTTTTTGTTTTTTTGAAAGAATGGTGGCAACATACCAAAATGTTTTTCTCAAATGAGCCATTGCTCCTCTGGGTCCAGAGACTAGTTCATGTATGAGGTGCCATCATTTACAGCTGCATGACAGTAGCTTGAGAAGTATCTTGAAAATACAGTCTGTTTTGCTTTATATGACATTAATATAGGCATTCCTAAAAATTATGCTATGCAGATTTGTGCAGTAAAAACTACAGAGCTCATGGGGAAAATAGCATTAGAAGGATAACATTAAAAACTTTTGTCAGTGATGTATTTTTGAAAAGGTGAAAACCTAATAAAAACAGTAACACTGTTTTGTTAAGAAATAAATGCTGCACTAGTGTGACGCTACCTTGCAAAAGACCTGAAATTTGCTTCTGGAATTGGACTTTGGAAGGGCTGCAAAATAAGTTACTTGTGAGTTACTGTGAAGTGGTAGAGGTGGGTGATAATGAAATCCAATGGAAATTGTAATGCCAGATGCAGATAAGTGTGCTTCATAACACAGTGAACTAAGAAATCTAGTAGCTGTTTAATCTTTGTGCATGTTGGGTACTCTGTTCCTAGGTTCAGCTGACATTCAGACAAATTAACACAAAACAAGCATTCTGTCAATAGCAGAAGACACTGCATGTATGTAATTTCTTTTCATGACATGAATTACCAACTTGAAATTTAAAAGATCTCAATTCTATAAATTTATTTGTCCTATAAATGTAATTATTTTGTAGGTTGACTGTGTCTGGCTAATATTTAGCAGTCTCTATACATCCACCTTGCTCAGTTAGGTGTGACTGATGGTGTTTCATGTCTAAGGTCAATTTTTGAGTAGAACTAAGTAATTATTTTTCTCCACAACATATTGGTTAACTGAAGAAATCAGTTTTAAGGTACTCTCCATCTCCCTTGACACAAAATATTGTATTTTTGTTCCCTTTAACTTGCTCTGGTTTGAAAAATTTCCTTGGAAACTGGACTTTATATACTCATTTGGCACAAATACGCTCTTAATGCACACTTGAGTCCTCATTTTTAATGTTAATGGAACCTGATATGTGCTGTAAGTGATTTCCTTATAGCTCAGTTGATAAAGAATCCGCCTGCAATGCAGGAGACCTTGGTTCGATTCCTGGGTCAGGAAGATCTGCTGGAGAAGGGAATGGCTAATATTCCAATTCCCACTCCAATATTCTGGCCTGGAGAATTCCATGGATAGTCTGTGGAGTTGCAAAGAGTCAGACAAGACTGATCGACTTTCACTTTCACTTTCAAAGCATCCCTAAACTAGAACATTGATGTTTTGGGGCTGGTAGAACTTAGCATATATAGAAAACTTGGTTGTTCCCATCATACTGTGGTGGTGCTAGAGAATTACTTAATCATTTATAAGAACCTCCCTGTTAAATATGGGAGATTTTATAATTTGAAGGACTGACATGTGAGACAAATGTTTGAAGAATTTTTCAGAATTTCTTGCTGTTAATTAGAAACTTCCTGATTGAGAATTTGACATAGTTTGGAGGAACTTTAGCTTAACACTGACCCTTTTAACTGTCTCCAAAAAAGAGCTTACCAAGCAAATTGTATAGTAGATGAAACAGGGCATAAGAGGAACATTGATGTCCTTTAAAAAAAAAAAAAAACACTCTTTGAAGCACTTTAAAAGCATATGTTAATGAATAAATTAGTCTAATGTCATCTATAATTTAAAAAATCATTTGGATTATTACCATTTTAGCTCCATTACAATGATGTTCTGTTAAACTTTGCAAAATATTTAAAATTCAGATTAGTCTTGATTCTGCTCATTTAAAATGGGTAATCTTTTTCCTTAAATATAATGGTACTGAATTCCAGTTTTTTAAAACTCTTACTGTATCAGCTACCAAGAAAAATAGAATTGTCTTCCCAGCAAATTCTGGGTCCCTATAAAAAATCATTTGGGTTATTACCATTTTAGCTCCATTACAATGATGTTCTGTTAAACTTTGCAAAATATTTAAAATTCAGATTAGTCTTGATTCTGCTCATTTAAAATGGGTAATCTTTTTCCTTAAATATAATGGTACTGAATTCCAGTTTTTTTAAACTCTTACTGTATCAGCTACCAAGAAAAATAGAATTGTCTTCCCAGCAAATTCTGGGTCCCTAACCCCATAAACAAAGCCATTATTCAGGCAGGGAAGATTTAAGCTTGGGTTGAACAGTTTTGCGGGTGAGGATTAAGCATGTTTGGCAAACACTTTGAGGAAGTTTTCTTATTGCTCTCATGGGTGCGTGAAAACAATGATGTCTGTCAGGCCTTTGTTTCCATTATTTCACCGTATGTGGAGTTTTTTAAAAGAATGCTTTCATTACTTACAATACTGATACAGTAGAATTCTTTTGAAAGAGAACACCACAAGAAAAAGTAAGTAAAAAAGATTACTTAATAGAACAAATGAGCATGTGTCCATAGAAGCAAATTGAACAGAATTAAATGTCAGAGTATAAAGATAGATTGCTCTGTGTAGAGTTTTCTTCTTTGTTCATTTTGAAGTTCCTAGGCTTGGTCCATGCCTCTGAGTAAGTGTATTTCATCTGGCACGCTTTTTATGTATTTTGGTAAATACACAGCTTGCCTGTGTTCTTACTACAATGCTATTAGTGATCTCTGTAATAATGGCTGCCGCACAGGAGGCACTCAGTAGAGGCTAATAAGTGGATGTGTTGTCCCACACTTTAGGCTTGCTGTCATCTTGTTAATATGCCAAGGTGCATTCCTTCCTTGATCTTAAGTAGTCTGCCTTCAGTGGATACTACTTTTTGGAAGTTATAAAATGGACTTCACCTTCCATTCCACTGATTTTCTCACTACTTATCCTTCCCCACCTCTGTAATGTGGGAGACTTTGGAACTAATTTATTTGTTCATACATTTATTACTTCAATAAATTATCAAAGGCATTTTGTCACTTTCCAGTGCTTGTATGTAGTCCTTTGTTTTTCACTTTCTGTTCTTTTTTGTGTGTGATACTCTTTCACTCTCTCGTTGATGGCATTTATTCAGACATTCATTGAGCACTTACTGTGTGCCAGCACACACTGATGAACTTCCTTTTGAGCGCTCCCTTCCTGTTCTGATTGTCATCTGCTCTCTCACTAGTGGGAACTGTCTTATCAGCTAGGCTTCCTTCTGCTCCCTCTCTTAAGGTGCTTTTGCTACTGTTCTCTTCCTCACTGTTGTCTGCAGTTGACCTTACTTTTTCGTCACTATGTTAAAATTTGCTATTCTCTGATAACTTTTTCCTCTTTTATCCCATACTAGTCTCTCATTTTTTATTCTGTTCTTACGTCATTAATGAGTTAACAGTTTTTCCTTTTTAATGTTTTATGAAATGTTTGTTCTGAGTCCACCTAGATAATAACATCCTTGGTAGAGACTTTTTATGTTTTACTGCAGTGATGTCTGTACCCATCCCCAGCCCCCAAATGTTGGTATGCTTTTTTTGGTTTGTAGATAATACTTTCGGGCTAGTTTGTTTTTGAATGATGAAGAATGAAAAAAAAAAATTTGAGTGAAGTGTGATGAGATGTGCATTAGACAGCAGGACTGAAAGACACTCTGCTAATTCATTGTCTTTTGTAAATATGGATTTACAGAGAATCTAATTTAACACGCTGCATTTGCACTTGTATGCTGTGGCAAAGAAATTCTGGTATCATATTTGTATCCAATATATTTGTTTAAAAGACGAATCTGAAGGACTTAACAGACCTTTGATGTTTAAAGTTTAGGGACACTGGTAGAAGGTAAAATGAGAAGATTTTATTTATTTAAATATTTTTCAGTACAGATAGTTGGTAGTTAAGGAGCATTTGTTTCTCTGAATATGTATGTGTGTATATATATGTATAGTGTAACGTATATATTGCATGACATTATTACAGAGCCATTTTTGGAAAGACTAACATTGAGATGTGTTCAAGATGTACTTAGGAACATTTTAGGAAAGAGATCAGGCTGACAGGAAACTGCAAATGGAGAATTTTTAACAGCTGGTTGAGTGTGTCTTGAGTGCTGATTCAGGAAGGCATTATCAGTTTATTTGAGGAAACACACATGTAAAGCCTTCACAAAGGGCTACTCAGAGGTGATGCACTGGGCTTCCCAGGTGGCTCAGTGGTAACGAATCTGTGGCCAATGCAGGACATGCAGGAGCTGTGGGTTTGATCCCTGGGTCCGGAGGATCCCTGGAGGAGGAAATGGCAACCCACCCAAGTATTCTTGCCTGGAAAATCCCATAGATAGAGGAGATTTGTGGGCTGCATTCCATGGGGTCACAAATCAGAGGGAAAAAGATGTAGGTGTGCGTGTGTAGTATTTGGACATCTGGAGAAGAAAATCTTGAGGGAATTGTCATTGCCTCTAGATCTGTTTGCGTTTTCCAACAATAAAGTGACATGTAAATCCTCATCCAAAGCAAAATTTTCAGTCAGGTGACAAATGTACCATACAACTAAATATTGACTTATTTAGAGTTTATGGTTGTTTTGGTGATGGTGTTCAGTCGCTCAGTCATGTCCGACTCTTTCGTACCACATGGACTGCAACATGCCAGGCTTCCCTGTCCTTCACCATCTCCTGGAGCTTGCTCAAACTCATGTCCATTGAGTCAGTGATGCCATCCAACCATCTCATCCTCTGTCGTCCCCTTCTCCTCCTACCTCAGTCTTTCCCAGCATCAAAATCTTTTCCAATGAGTCACTTCTTCCCATCAGGTGGCCAAAGTATTGGAGCTTCAGCTTCAGCATCAGTCCTTCCAGTGAATATTTAGGTTTGATTTCCTTTAGGATTGACTTGTTTGATCTCCTTTCTGTCCACGGGACTCCCAAGAGTCTTCTCCAACACCAAAGTTCAGAAGCATCAATTCTTCCATGCTCAGCCTCCTTTATGGTCCAACTCTCACACCCACACATGACTACTGGAAAAACCATAGCTTTGACTATATGGACCTTTGTTGGCAAAGTGATGTCTCTGCTTTTTAATATGCTGTCTTAAGTTTGTTATAGCTTTTCTTCCAAGGAGCAAGCATCTTTTTAATTTCATGGCTACATTTACCATCTGCAGTGATTTTGGAGCCCAAGAAAATAAAGTCTGTCACTGTTTCCAATGTTTCCCCATCTATTTGCCTTGAAGTGATGGGGATGCCATGATGTTAGTTTTTTGAATGTTGAGTTTTAAGCCAGCTTTTTCACTCTTCTCTTTCACTTTCATCAAGTGACTCTTTAGTCCTTCTTTGCTTTCTGCCATTAGGTAGATAGACATTAATTAAAAAAAAAAAAACATAAAAGTGAACATAATATTTTGTGTCGTAGGGTAAATTATCTATGAAGTTTTAACATTTGCTAATGCTCTCAACTTGAGAATTGTGTTATTTTGTAATGGAGTTATTTGAATTATGCTAGACAAGATCTCAGAACATGATCTGAGTTTGAGGATAGATGGATATGATTCCCTGATCTGTCTCTGTATTTCATGAAGAATTTACATGAAGATTTAGTTTTCTCTGTACTTTAGCTGACTGTAGAAATTAAATGTAAGCAGAGACATTACTTTGCCGAATAAGGTCCGTCTAGTCAAGGCTATGGTTTTTCCTGTGGTCATGTATGGATGTGAGAGTTGGACTGTGAAGAAGGCTGAGCGCCGAAGAATTGATGCTTTTGAACTGATGTTTTTTCTGATAACAGAATAAAATGGATTATAGTGATACTGTTAAGTTCTTGTTTTCTTCTTTTTCCATTCTAGATTAAAGAGTCTATTGTTGGGGAAATCAGACGGGAAATTGTAAGTGGACTTCTGGCAGCAGTATCTTCAAGTAAAGCATCCAATTCTAAGCAAGATAGTCACTAATGGAATTTATAGGTAAATTTTTCTGAATTTCTTTGTTTAGCTAAATATAACTTAGTACTTAGTTTTTAATGCTTTTTCTTAGTATATAGGTCTGTTTCCCTAGCTAAATTTTTATTTTTAGGAAGTATGTAATATGTTATTTTACACTGTGAAAACCTTTTATAACCTCATTTGAAGTGTAAGTGAATCAAATCTCATAATCTCAAACCTCCAAGTGATACTGATTTTATCATTTTATTGAAATTTCATTATAGTAAATAAATTCTGGAATTGGGGAAATTGGGACCTTCAAACCTGAACTTTGATAGCACTGCCCTGATTATAATATTACTTCAAATGGATCAAGATTTCAAGCATGCGTGCATACTAGGTTGCTTCAGTCGTGTCCAAGATTTCAAGACTTAATCATAAATTTTTAGTGTCTTTTGTTTTTTAAAGAAACATATCCCATAGGTCTCATTGTACATAATACATTAGATCTCATATCTAATCATGTCATAATAGATAATGGAGGATCTTTATTCTCATCCTTCCTTTTAAAGACTTTTCAGTAGTAATTGAAAAATGCTTAATTTTTACTTTTCTTTCCTTTTTTAAGGTTTGCATGGGTCCTATTAGCTGCGTGATACTGGAGTTATCAAGGATATACACTGGTGGGGGTGTCATTTGTGCTTCAGAAGATACTTGCTGCTGAGCTGGGCTACTGTATACAATGTTTATTTCTTCTGTGCATATCTTTTCAAAAAACAGAAAAAAAAAATGTAGGCACTTTGCTGACTTTATTTCTTTTCTAAACTATCAAAAGCGTAGTCATTTGAAAAACCTAATATTTATTTGTATGTCAGTATTTTCCAGTTGATTGCCTACGTAGAATTAATTTTAAAACTTGAAAACTTCCATACTTAACCAACTTACAAATAACATATTTCTTCAGACTAGCTTCTTAAAACACTGACCTCTATGAGGTATTTACTGTGCAATAACTGATTCATTTTTTGAGAGCTTGAAACAACCAATGATACTCCCTCCACTGCTGTTAATTAGTGTCACTTCCAAGAAAAAAAATTATCCTGTTGTAAAAACTGCTTTTAATTCTTGAGGAGGTTACTAATAGCAGTAGGATAGAATTTATGTTACCTAAAACTACTTAATGTTCTTACACTGTAAGCATTGTTATTTTACCCAAGACAATTGTAATTTTATTGTAGCTTATGTAGTTTGGGGATTTTTGTTTGTTTGTTTTTTTGGAAACATGTCTTATGTTAAACACTATGTACTTTTTGCATTGTCCAAACTTCTTTATTATAAGGACATGTTTCTTCTTTTAGACTAAATAGTAGAGTATTGCCAAAATAATGGGGCCTGTGACTTGAATGGATAGAAATGAATAAGCTGGTTTTGTTTTTTCATAATGAAAGTAATTTAGACTTTTGTTTTCTCATAAACAAATTTTAATTCATTCTTAACCAGTGAGAACTGCTTGTTTTATTGGGGGCGGGGAGGGGAAGGAAGGTAGTTTCCTATTTGGTTTTGTATATGTTAAATAAATGTGTAAAGTAACAACCAGATGTTATTAGAATTATTCTTTAGCATTTATAATTTTCAACTCCTATTATATTTGTGTGAAATTTTAATCAAAAGTGGTTGAGAGGTTAACAATATACTTTGAAAGAATATCTAAAAGGTTTTTTAAATGTTTGAATTATCACATCACACAAAGGCTGATTTCTAAAAAAAAAATTAATAAAGTATTTATTTTGCCTAATATGTTTTTAGTGATTTGTTTTCTTGAACCACAACATGAACCATTTGGATTAGATTTGATAAGTAACAGGATCCAAAAGAATTGGAGCATATAATCTATTAGGCTAAAATTCTCTTTTCCTGAAAAGGTATCTACAGTGCTTTCAAAAATGTGGTTAAGACTAGACCACCATGGAGAAAGAATGCACACTGATGCCTCTTGGTCTCATCTAGTTCTGTAGTCTTAATTATTACCATCTGAGTCAAAAATTTTCTTTAAACTGTACTGTTAAGCTACAAAGAACAGACATTAAAATATTTGTTCTCTGGCCAAATTCAGTCAAATTCTCAGTCAAATTCAGCAATTTGACTACCTGATTCTAATAATAGTAATGATACATATAAACCAAACACTGATATTTATACTAAATATTAATACAGATATCAATGATTTTTTAAACTAATCAGCTTTGTAGCCACTTACATTTCTTTTCTGACTATATAAGAACCCAAAATTTGATAGTCAATATTAAATAGCTTGATTCAATGGGCAAATCCCTTACAAAGTTTGCATGTAAAATAAAATGAACTTAAGTACTATCAGAGTTTCATGTTTACTCCCATTTTAAAGCTTTGTGTACTCAAACATTTGAAAGCTATTGTATTCAAGCCACCATGCTAGCTGCTGAAATGAATGAGAGGGGGTCTAAATGGAAGAACAGGGCAACTTTTTTCCCTGAATAGGTAAGTTTAGAAGTACCAAATAAAAAATATGAAAATCATATAAAGAATTTGCAGGATGCAGCCTGGGATGGTTGATGTAAGTCTTTACCAAAAAGACTTAGTTTCAGTAAAGACTTAATGGGAAATGGAAAGGATGGAGTTTAAGTAATTAAGAATATTTTAGTTCTTTTTGTTCAGCTGCTTAGTCATGTCTCTTTGTGACTTATGAACTGCAACAGGCCAGGCTCACCTGTCCACTGTCTCCCAGAGTTTGCTCAAATTCATGTCTATTGAGTTGGTGATGCTATCCTAACCATCTCATCCTCTGCTGTCTCCTTCTCCTCCTGCCTTCAGTCTTTTCCAGATCAGGGTCTTTTCTAATGAGTCATCTCTTCCCATGAGGTAGCCAAAGTATTGGAGCTTCAGCTTCACCATCAGTCCTTGCAATGAAATGTCCAGCGTTGATTTCTTTTAGGATTGACTGGTTTGATCTTGCTCTCCAAGGGTCCCAGAATTTGAAAGCATCAATTTTTTGGCACTCAGTGTTCTTTATGGTTCAACTCACATCTGTACAGGACTACTGGAAAATCCATAACTTTGACTCTCGACCTTTGTTGCCAAAGTGATGTCTCTGCTTTTTAATATGCTGTCTAGGTTTGTTATAGCTTTCCTACCAAGGAGCAAGCATCTTCTAATTTCATGGCTGCAGTCACTGTTCACAGTGATTTTGGACCCCAAGAAAACAAAATCTGTCACTGCTTCTACTTTTCCCCTTCTATTTGCCATAAAGTGATGGGACAAGATGCCATGATCTTAGTTTTCTGAATGTTGAGTTTTAAACCAGCTTTTTCACTCTCCTCTTTGATCCTCATCAAGAGGCTCTTTAGTTCTTCACTTTCTGCCATTAGAGTGGTGTCATTGGCATATCTAAGGCTGTTAGATTTCTCCTGCCAATCTTGATTCCAGCTTATGATTCATCTAGCCAAGCATTTTGCATGATTTACTCTGCATAAAAGTTAAACAATCAGAGTGACAATATACAGCCTTGACATACTCCTCTTCCAATTTTGAACCAGTGTGTTCCATGCCTGTTTCTAACTGTTGCTTCTTGACCTCCATACAGGTTTCTTAGGAGACAGGTAAGGTGGTCTGGTGTTCCCATCTCTAAGAATTTAACACAGTTTGTTGTGATCCACACAGTCAAAGCTTTTAGCATAGTCAATGAAGCAGAAGTAGATGTTTTACTGGAATTCCCTTCCTTTTTCTATGATCCAGTGAATGTTGGCAATTTGATCTCTGGTTCCTTTTCCTTTTTCTAAACCCAACTTGTGGGGTATCTCTTCACGGCTGCTTCAGCAAAGCACAGCCGCTGTTCCTTACCTTGGACGAGGGGTATCTCCTTACCGCTGCAGTTCCTGACCTTCAACGTGGGATAGATCCTCTAGGCCCTCCTGCGCCTGCCCAGCCACTGATCCTTGGGTTGCTCCTCCGGCCTCCGGCCCTGGCCTCGGGCGTGGGTGGCTCCTCCCAGCTGCCGCCCCTGGCCTCGGTCTCAGGCTCAGGGTCACCGCCCCTGGCCTCGGGCACGAGGTGGCTTCACACCCAAGGTAAGAGAAACCCAAGTAAGATGATAGGTGGTGCAAGAGGGCATCAGAGGGCAGACATACTGAAACCATACTCACAGAAAACTAGTCAATCTAATCACACTAGGACCACAGCCTTGTCTAACTCAATGAAACCAAGCCATGCCTGCAGGGCAACCCAAGAATACCTAACAATATTTAAATGTATTTGTCAGCATTCTCTCAAGTATTTTGAGGCCCTGGAACTCAAAATTCTAGAGCATAAATAATCTTTCATAATGATTTACTATGAGTTTGCTAAATGCCAAAGTCTATAACACCCAAGTTTTCATAATCAACATTCTCCTACAGAGACCTCTTGGTATTGAAATGTCCCTTCTTAAGCTTAGCTTAAATTCATCCTCATTAGAAACTAGCTATACACGTATACCAATAGATAGAAATCAAGTGTAAAAAGTTTCAGTCTTGCTCTGATTTATAGCAGCTTGATCATTTCTCTGAAAATAACATCACCAAAGCACCTGCCAGATTTCAACAAAAAGTGATCCTGTATGTTTTCCTCTGTTGAATACATCAATTCTCCTGCCTTGTCTCTCAAAAAGGTACCAAGATCCAGTCAATCGTGTTTCTGTGGCAAATTGTATTGTTCAATTATGACATTTTATTTGGGTATTACCTTGCATTAATCTGCCCTAATAACTACTGGGACATTTTGGAAATAACTGATTTTTCACATCTGAAAGACATCTGTTATGCTATGTTAATGGCAATAAAATAGAAGAAACTCACAAAAGGCAAAATGGAACTAAATGCCAAGATAAATGTTATATTTTGGCAATCGTCTCACAAAATAGCTGACAGATGTTAATATAAGCATTACATTTTGTGTGAAGAGACTCATCTTTTCCTATTATGATTCATACTTTATGACACACAGAAAAAATTATGACAATTCAGGATACCACATTTTGGGCCATGCCAAAGCCACATTTTGTGTATTGCTTTTCCATGTTGATATATAATTGGTCTATGGTCTCCAAGTCAAGAATCGAAGTGATTCTTGGCATACAATTGAGTTTCACAAAAAGCAACTGAATACTTTAAGGAAATAGTGAGGGATTTATGGCTAATAGTTAAAAATAATTATAGTATCCCAAGAGAAAAGTAAAACTAGACAGTAAATTCTTATTGGTCATTTATGAACTCTATGTAGCAAAACCCATTTGGCAAAGGGAATACAGCCTCGTTCTCTACTCCTTAACATCCCCAGGATCCTATAATACACCACAAGAGAACCGATGATTGCCCCTTGAGGAGGGGTGGAAAGCTGGAAATCAAATCAGACTCTAGCACGTGGGGAGAAGGCGATGTGAGAGCAGCTGCCACTGGCAAACTCTTATAAGTGACTTACTGTCTTCTCATTTTTCCAGAACTTTAATTGCATTTAGATTTATAGTTCCATTACTATATGTACACAAAGAGAGTTAATTCTTCAAAAATGTGTCTGGCTGATAGAAAAGACATTCATTTATTGGTTCATCCCAGATTCATTGATATATTGGCTGAGGGTTTTAGTGATATTAGACATTCTTTTCGGAGAAGGCAATGGCACCCCACTCCAGTACTGTTGCCTGGAAAATCCCATGGACGGAGGAGCCTGGTGGGCTGCAGTCCATGGGGTCGCTAGGAGTCGGACACGACTGAAGTGATTTAGCAAGCAAGCAAGCAAGACCTTCTTTTAGTCAATCTCTGCTGAAGTCTCACAATTTTGATTGTTTTTAAAATCTATTTTAATCTCACTTTCTCTTTTGGATGCAGACACATACACACACACATATACACAAAATGAAAGCAAAGAAGCTGGAAATATCTGTTGTAAGCATGAGCAGAAAAGATGGATTCAAGGTAACTTCTTAAACTGACTCATGAGAGATTAGTGGGAAGAGATACAACACGGATCAAATCCCATGGTCCCATTTTACAGATGAATAAACTGAGATCCAGTGACCTGAATGACTTGGGTCACACACAAATTCAGCAAAAGAACTGTGCTTTCACCATGATTGCTCACTTCCACACCACAGCCTTTCCTGCAGTAGATCTATCATCAGATTCACAGTGTTCCTGCTTTAATTTCATAAATACCATTATCAATACCTTACACACAGAGGCATGCTTAATGCTTGTAAACAGCATCTGAATAACATTTATGTGTTTTTAATTTTCTTGTTGTTTTAAGAAACAAAGAAAAGAGACTAGTTTAAAACAAAAACATTGACAACAACAGTACAGCCTAAGAAAGATGGCCTTTATCCAAATCTGGGGGGTTTTGTCCAAATAATTTAAATTTGTATATGCATGCATGCTAAGCTGCTTCAGTCATGTCCGACTCTTTGCTACTCTATAGACTGTATTGGTGGGCTGCCGCACAGAGTCAGACACGACTGAAGTGACTTAGCAGCAGTAGCAGCAGCAGACTGTATTTAGGCCACACCAAAAACACAAACAAAAACAAAACCACCTCCAAAGTAAAGTAGTTATGTAGTTAAAATGAATATCTATCTATACATGTCAATATGTGAGATTCAAATTTGTTCTTTAAATGGTTAACACTTAACTTCAATCTAAAAATTTGACACAGACTAAAAATTGGCCTGACATATTTAAGTATAAAAATCATTTTAAGGAGAACTTTGTCTTTTTTCCATGCAACATTTTTCTAACTTGTTTGAATCTTTTACCCAGAGACTCATTAGAAATATATGCTTATGATTAGTGGCCCATCAATATAAGTGATTAATTACTGGCAAGAAACATATCATGTTAGGAATAGTTTTTCTGTATTAAAAAGTATGCAGTGTAAGTCACAAATATGTCAAGATATTGTTGTTATAACTGTTGTTATAACTGTTATAACTGATGAACACAGAGTTATAAAACTCTGTGTTCATTAAAGTTATTTGGACACAGAAGGAAAACAAGAGAGGTCAAAGACAGCATCCGATCTGATTGACACTTCAGTTGAAGGTTAAAGTACAGTGGAAAAGATTTCTTCAGTATGGCTACGGCTGCATGAAGAATGAAGGTAAATTCATTTTGACCTACATAACATCAACAAACTAAATGCTCAACAGATTAGCTTGGCCAGTGGACAAACCCATTAGTGGACATCAATAAATAAGTGCACGGTGCAGTGAAAGGCTACCTGGGTTCAGATCCCTGCCCTGCTTCTTACTGTCTGTTGACAGAGACTAAGGCGCTGAAACTCCGTGCCTCAGTTTCCACATCCTCTACATCTGGAAAGATTTGTTTTCTCCTCACAAGGTAAAGCGCTTAGAACACTGCCCGACACTTAATAAATACTATACATGTTTGCTATTGCTCCCAACCTCCACACCAGGGGCTTGCTGGGGGTAAATGAGGTGGAAACATTCAATCCAAATCATCCTCTCAGAAGTTTATAACCCATAGTCAAATATTAAAGGTTCTGAGAATTTCTCTAATAAAGGAAACCATTTATGTTAATTTAATCCTGCATCCCCCCCAAGTTCCTGAAGCAGCTTTTTTGACTTCATAAATCCTGACCTTAAAAGCTGAAACACTGATTAATTCATCAAGACAAATCTAAAAAGTTACTATAATCTTCTCGTAACTGATCAAGCCTTAGCTATGACTTGAGAAATTGTTTGGGACAAGACAGTCAAAAAATAAATAAATAAAACAATAAAAGGGAAAAGCAAACAGACAAGAAACCCCAGTGCAATAACAAAGTGAGAATAATTATTCACTGAGGAAAAGAAGTGAGAGAGAAGGAAAAGACGAATGTGAAGTGTGAAAGATTTCTCAAGAGGAGCATGGAAAGATCCATACCCACCAACGGTTAATGGCTTCCAGGAAATATTGTTAAAAAACAGAACCTCTTAATTCTCTCTGCATAAAAGCTTCTAGGATTCTTGAGCTTTCTAAATCTTAAGATTTCCAGATATACACTTTAACAAATGGTATTCACATATCATTGTTTCCTAAAATAAAATTACACATAAATAAAATCAATAATCTTTCAGGGGGGCTATTTTGCGAGATTATTGAAAGTTTGTTTTGGTTCTATCCTTACAAATAATTGAATATCATGTATATGTATGCCTGGGTGGGGCATGGTGTATTATGTAAAAGAAGCCTCTAATTTATTCATAGTATTTCACATGTAAGCACTAATTACACGCTTATTTGTCTAAGTATTATTTCTGTAGATAAAAGCATGCAACTAGTGATGTTTATGCAAGGGCTAATGCCATACTAATGTATGGAGACCAATGCCATTAAAACCCCATCTCCACTTAGCACTTAGAGAGACAGCAACCCAGATTCATATAATATTTAAAGTCCTATATCTCTTTAAATGTGATCATTTTAATCCAAAATTATGAACTTTAGTTTTAAATATATATTTATTGATAGAATAAATAGATTTCTCCAACTAATATTTTGGATTATAATACTGATATTTCTCTCTCCAAATACAAGAAGTCCTATAAACCCACAAATGCTGTTTTGCTAGAAGAATGAGACTATCAAGCAACATGAAGTTGGATTTTGGCAATATTTAAAAAGACTAAATTTGTCCAATATTATCAGAAAAAGAAGTGAGAGAGAAGGAAAAGATGAATGTGAAGTGTGAAAGATTTCTCAAGAGGAGCATGGAAAGATCCATACCCACCAACGGTTAATGGCTTCCAGGAAATATTGTTAAAAAACAGAACCTCTTAATTCTCTCTGCATAAAAGCTTCTAGGATTCTTGAGCTTTCTAAATCTTAAGATTTCCAGATATACACTTTAACAAATGGTATTCACATATCATTGTTTCCTAAAATAAAATTACACATAAATAAAATCAATAATCTTTCAGGGGGGCTATTTTGCGAGATTATTGAAAGTTTGTTTTGGTTCTATCCTTACAAATAATTGAATATCATGTATATGTATGCCTGGGTGGGGCATGGTGTATTATGTAAAAGAAGCCTCTAATTTATTCATAGTATTTCACATGTAAGCACTAATTACACGCTTATTTGTCTAAGTATTATTTCTGTAGATAAAAGCATGCAACTAGTGATGTTTATGCAAGGGCTAATGCCATACTAATGTATGGAGACCAATGCCATTAAAACCCCATCTCCACTTAGCACTTAGAGAGACAGCAACCCAGATTCATATAATATTTAAAGTCCTATATCTCTTTAAATGTGATCATTTTAATCCAAAATTATGAACTTTAGTTTTAAATATATATTTATTGATAGAATAAATAGATTTCTCCAACTAATATTTTGGATTATAATACTGATATTTCTCTCTCCAAATACAAGAAGTCCTATAAACCCACAAATGCTGTTTTGCTAGAAGAATGAGACTATCAAGCAACATGAAGTTGGATTTTGGCAATATTTAAAAAGACTAAATTTGTCCAATATTATCAGAGTAGTAAATCTAGAATCTTAAGACAGTGCAATAGTTTATTTTGTCAGCATTTATTTTTTTCTATTAATAGAAGACCAAGGAAACCTAAGAAGCTTTCTAAGATCCAGTTGTGTTTACAAGATACACAGCTCATCGTTAATTAATTATATTGGAAAATGTGTGTAGCCATTTGCAATCTCCCAAAATTGTCTGTTTGCAGATGATTTTAGTGTAGATGTAAAACCAGCTTGTGCTGACACAGAGACCTCATTCCCAAGCCCTAGAAATCTGATATGCTTTTCCAGGCCAAGCATTTATCATTCATCACAAAGAAATCAGTATTTAAAAATATATAAATACAACGGCCAAGAATTGAATTGACACTTATGATAAAATGCATTTGATTAAGACTTAATAAAGCACTGTGTATAATACTAGTGAATAATGCATTGCCAGATAAAGTTGGACACAAAGCAAATACAGTGTCAAAGCTAATCTAGCCAGACATTATTCAGCCATATTGCTTTCTTTATTACTAGATTAAAAAATGCATATTGTGTTTCAACAGCTTTTTCACTATTTCAACACATAACACAAGCACTCTTTGGAAAAGGCCACCTAATTTCAAAAAGAGCTACCGGAGCAGGAGGCCACCTACTATAACGAAACGGGCCCTGCATTGCTTAGTGACCTGGGTTCCCATTATCACAGCTAACACTTGATTTGGGCTTAAAACATTCCATTTCAAAAGGTTATTTTTAAAAATTATGCCCATTATGTTTCTCTCTCTGTCATGAAGTACTAAACCAGAAAATCACTAAATAACAATGTTTCCTAAATTATTTTTTACAGACTTAGATAAGGGAGAGAAAGTCATTTGGGGATTGACATGTACACGTTGCTATATTTAAAATGGGTAACCAACAATGTCCTACTGTATAGCACAGGGAACTCTGCTCAATATTCTGTAAACACCTAACTGGGAAAAGGACTTGAAAAAGAATAGATGCATATTTAATTGAATACTATGCTGTGGACCTGAAACTAATACAACATTGTTAATCAACTATATAGTTCAATATAAAATAAAAACTAAAAAAAAAAAAAAATTTAAGAACGAAGGAAAGCCATACAAGTGTGTGAGCAAGTGTTATTACTGTAGATATTTTGGCTTTAGGCATTGGGGTCCCAGAAATGAAATTCAGCTAAGTCACTGGGATTTATTATTATTTCATTCAAGAAGGGAGGGAGTGGGACATCTGTATCCCATTGTTTGAAAGGATGCTATACTCAGGAGACGGGAGAGTCAGTGCTTGTAAACTCCCTTTCTGTACTGTTACGCTTATGCTAGCTCTAAGCAGACACTGATGGTCAGAGAAAGAAAGCTCTTAGGACAAGAAATGGATACAATTGCATATTACAGTCAGCCACTCATATGGCAATGTTAAATCCAAAGGGGTATGGGTGAGGTACAAGAAGCATCTCCTACAATCTCGATCTGCTTCCCTAGGCTTCTCATTGCTGGTTCCAAAGGACACTCTGTCTCCAAAACTCACTTTATTCAGCTGCTTTCTCTGGTGGCTCAGATGGTAAAAGAATCTGCCTGCAATGCAGGAAACCTGGGTTTGATCCCCGGTTTGGAAGGCCCCCCTAGAGAAGGGAATGGTTACCCACTCCAGTATTCTTGCCCAGAGAATTCCATGGATAGAGGAGCCTGGCGGCCTACAGTCCTTGGGGTTGCAAAGAGTCAGACACAACTGAGCGAATAGCACTTTCACTTTACTTTCATGCATGGTCATCTTCGGTGTTCTTTCCAGATTTTCAAAGATCAATTTATTTGTCTAACTTTCCAAGAGCACCCATGACTGTCCTGAACATCTCCACTCATCATAAACTTGGCCTCTTTTAGTCCCATCCATGCATGTAATTCTAACTGCTCTTCTTTCTCCTGAGGGATTTAACTCTCACAGAATTATATGTAAATGTGTGTGCACCACATTTATGTAGCTCATAAACAGGCCAATTACAAGCAATTAGAGTTGAGTGTATATTTTGTTCTTGAAAGCAGTTTGGGAAGTAGAAATAAGCAAGGCTCTGGGTAAACAATATTTCAGTGTACTGGGCTAGTCCCTTGAATATTCAACAAAATGATCATCACCTATGGGAAAGATATGCCATATCAAACAATAGTGTCATGGATACAAGGGTATTTTGTATTCAGTGTATAGCAGACAGAAGCTGATTAGCATCCTTAACATCAAATGTATCGCTATCGCCATTGAGCAATTCATTCCTGCTTTTCATACTTACTGGTGTACAAAGGCAATTTGCTTACATGTACATAGCAGCACGTACTACTGTGTCAAGTCAACATATATCTTAGAGAATTTATAAATGTCATCTCCTAGTTTGCAACACCAATTCAACAGACTGAACCTTGGTGATTTATTCTCTTTAAAAATCCCAGCGCACACTGTCTAAACCACTCCTCTGATAACTGGTCTTGGGTGACTCTGTCATAAGTGACTTGCCCTGCTATTTTGTATGGCTACAGAATTTTTCAACTATTTGTGGCTCATATTTGAGAGAAAAGTCTTAAATCCCTGAAGGCAAGAACTTCCCACAACTCAGATACTTCTCTTTCATAATGTCTGTGAAATGTAGCCACTGGGGGTTTCCTCTCTGAGTTTACAAAGCTTTTCCAGGTATAGTGATGCCCTTGGAAAAAATGAGAAATTGTTACTAGCAAACTGTGAAGTAAAAGAAGGTAATGAGCAGTTGAGAGGGGTGACCCATCGACTGGTAGGTCTTAGGGACAGAGGAGGTAGGGGCTGAAACAATTAATACAAGGTCCCAGAAAACAGGAGAGAGGAAGGTGAAAGGAGGCCTCTTGGCTTTGGGCCACAGACATAGCATATATTAGTCTATATGTAAGAATTACAGTTTATTACAAAAACAGAATCAAAGACTTGACATGCTGTATTAGCCCCAAAGAAGCAGTATTTCCGCCTTTGATAGATTGCACTTTCAGAACTTAGTACAATCAGTGCTGCTAATTTTTCTTAATTACATTTGGCAAGGCAATCATCAATTGCTCATTTTTCACTTTAAAACCTTTCCTTTGTTTCAGTGGGGATAAAGACACTCTTTCAGCCATACGTTCAAGCTAAAAAGCCTCTAAATGATCCTTGATTAGAGTTTAGGTTTAAAGGAGCAATAAAAGATAATACAGCTGAATTTCACAAGAATCTGAGGATTGCATTTTGTATTTCCTAACTGGGACCACTACAAGTCAATACTTTCACGGAATGACAGATCTCTGCAAGGCATTGGATCTTAAGCNCCTCTAAATGATCCTTGATTAGAGTTTAGGTTTAAAGGAGCAATAAAAGATAATACAGCTGAATTTCACAAGAATCTGAGGATTGCATTTTGTATTTCCTAACTGGGACCACTACAAGTCAATACTTTCACGGAATGACAGATCTCTGCAAGGCATTGGATCTTAAGCTAATATATGGTTATTCTCTTCAACCAAGTTAGAACTATTATGCTTGTTAATAAATGTTCCAGTAACTGTTGACTACCAATAAGAGGAAGAAAAAATGACCCTACTATACTTCTTGGGTACACATAGGTAAAGTTATATATTTATTTTTAACTCACAAGAGTAATAAATGAATTAGTAGTCACTGCAAAAAATATACATATTAATAGAGATAAAAAACTAATGCTCTTGTTTCTTTCCTTCCCTAATATCTCTCTCCCTAAGAGGTTCCAAAATTAGTGACTTGGCATGACTCCTTCCAGACCTGTGTTATTGAATGTAAACTGAGGATTGAACATGATCTGACCTCCATCTTTATTATATTTTTAAGTTACAAAGTTATTATATGCTTATTATGACATGTAAAACAAGATGAGACGTTTAATGAAAAAACCAATCTCCCCCATCAACTCTCCTCCAGAGCCAAACTCCAAACATAAGTGATGTTCATTGTTTTATGTGTATCTTCTCACACTTTTCCTCCTTGTCATGTATTTATAAGTACATATATACATATATGTAGGGTTTTATTTTTTTCCAATATGAATTGATATACTCACAGTTCTCAATAATGCAGCCCTGCCTTTAAGTAGCTAGCCTTCCAATTCAGCAGTTACAATTTGAAATAGTGCATTAAAAAGCTTTATCATAGTTCATAGGATGGATGTGCCATTAGTGATTCAGTCACTTTATCATTGAAGGATATTTAGATTATTTCCAGATCAATGCCATTATAGAAGATACCAAAAGAGGCATCCTTGCACATATATCCTAATGTTATTGGAATCTGATTTTGTGAGATAAATTCTCTGAAATGTGAGTGCTTAGTGGGGACCTGCACAGTTGAATTTTATTAATATTTGATTGCTTTGCAAATTTTTTAAACACAGCATATGGCCTCAAAAAAAAAATGTATGGCAATGTCCCTTTCCCTCTCTCTACATTCTACCCATCATGGGATGAAATTCATAGTTTTACTGTTGGCAGTTTACAAATAAAATATAATTATATTATTCTATTTGTCTAACAATAGAAAAATAAGCATATTTTTTGGCAATTTTAAGAATCTGATTGTGTGAGATAAATTCTCTGAAATGTGAGTGCTTAGTGGGGACCTGCACAATTGAATTTTATTAATATTATTTGATTGCTTTGCAAATTTTTTAAACACAGCATATGGCCTCAAAAACAAATGTATGGCAATGTCCCTTTCCCTACCCCTACATTCTACCCATCATGGGATGAAATTCATAGTTTTACTGTTTGCAGTTTACAAATAAAATATAATTATATTATTCTATTTATTTGTCTAACAATAGAAAAATAAGCACATTTTTTGGCAATTTTGGCTACATTATTGTGTCCTTTGCTTATTTTTCTGCTGATTTTTTACATGGAAATTTGAATAGCTTTTTATGCACTAAGGACTAACTCTTTATTAAATACATAGCAAATACTTCTCCCATTTTATTCCTTTTCTTTTAATTTTGTTTGTTATATTCTGCTTTACAATTTAAAATTTTTAAATAGCTTATCCTATTATTTATAGACTGTCTTTCTTAAGAAGTACTCCTCTAGATGTGTATAAGAGACAGCACACATATACACAAAATGAAAGCAAAGAAGCTGGAAATATCTGTTGTAAGCATGAGCAGAAAAGATGGATTCAAGGTAACTTCTTAAACTGACTCATGAGAGATTAGTGGGAAGAGATACAACACGGATCAAATCCCATGGTCCCATTTTACAGATGAATAAACTGAGATCCAGTGACCTGAATGACTTGGGTCACACACAAATTCAGCAAAAGAACTGTGCTTTCACCATGATTGCTCACTTCCACACCACAGCCTTTCCTGCAGTAGATCTATCATCAGATTCACAGTGTTCCNATATTCTGCTTTACAATTTAAAATTTTTAAATAGCCTATCCTTTTATTTATAGACTGTCTTTCTTAAGAAGTACTCCTCTGCCCCAGGAATTACATAAATATTCAATTTTTCACTTTAATGTTTTACATTTAGATATTTAATCTATTTACATATAAAGTTGATCCATCTGTGAAATGGAGCAGGACAGCTTTGCTAATTGCTAACTTTTCAAATAAGTTGCTGATTTTGTCAGATCTATTTATTAAATTACCTTATTTATTAAATAAGATATTCCTGTTCAAGTTAACTGAAATATCTTCCAGTACATGTTATGCATGCATGCTCAGCTGCTTCAGTCATGTCCGACTCGTTGCGACATGACCCATAGCCCACCAGGCTCCTCTGTCCATGGGATTCTCCAGACAAGAATACTGGAGTGGATTGTCATGCCCTCCTCCAGGGGACTTTCCTGACCCAGGGGTCAAAATTTCCATGTACACTTGAGTGTATTTCTGAATTCTCTGTTGTTCTATTGATTTATGCACTGCTATCCTGATACCATGGAGAAGCCAATGGCAACCCACTCCAGTACTCTTGCCTGGAAAATCCCATGAGGAAGGAGCCTGGAAGGCTGTAGTCCATGGGGTTGCTAAGAGTCGAACATGACTGAGAGAATTCACTTTCACTTTTCACTTTCACGCATTGGAGAAGGAAATGGCAACCCTCTCCAGTGTTTTTACCTGGAGAATCCCAGGGACGGGGGAGCCTGGTGGGCTGCCGTCTATGGGGTCGCACAGAGTCAGACACGACTGAAGCGACTTAGCAGTAGCAGCAGCAGCATCCTGATACCATGGTCTTTAGTTAGAGGAGCTTTGGAAAAAGGGTTAACATTTGTTAAGTCATCTTCTGTTTCTCATCAGCCATATTTTTGGAAGTCAAATGCTTCTTGTCTATTTGAGCCATCTATAAATCTGTCAATTTATAAATAAACCTATAAATCTGTTAATTTAATTCTGTAATTGAATGGAGACCCAATAGATATATGTTCTCACTACAGAAATACCTGCCTGTATTTCACTGATAGACAGATGATAGGTAGAAAGATAATAGTTTTTCCCTACAATTATACTACTAAAGGTTAAAATGATTCTTTACAAATACCTTCTACATTATTGATATCCACTGATAAGTTAGGAATCTAGGAGAAAGATATCTCTAGGAAAAAGGGGAAATCCCATCACTGTTAGATTTTAAAAGCCTAATATGTGCTATATATCATCAAAATAGATAGATAGAGTGCCTGATGAACTATGGAATGAGGTTCGTGACATTGTACGGGAGACAGGGATCAAGACCATCCCCATGGAAAAGAAATGCAAAAAAGCAAAATGGCTGTCTGGGGAGGCCTTACAAATAGCTGTGAAAAGAAGAGAGGCGAAAAGCAAAGGAGAAAAGGAAAGATATAAGCACCTGAATGCAGAGTTCCAAAGAATAGCAAGAAGAGATAAGAAAGCCTTCTTCAGTGATCAATGCAAAGAAATAGAGGAAAAGAACAGAATGGGAAAGACTAGAGATCTCTTCAAGAAAATTAGAGATACCAAGGGAACATTTCATGCAAGGATGGGCTCGATAAAGGACAGAAATGGTATGGACCTAACAGAAGCAGAAGATATTAAGAAGAGGTGGCAAGAATACACGGAAGAACTGTACAAAAAAGATCTTCACGACCCAGATAATCATGATGATGTGATCACTCATCTAGAGCCAGACATCTTGGAATGTGAAGTCAAGTGGGCCTTAGAAAGCATCACTACGAACAAAGCTAGTGGAGGTGATGGAATTCCAGTTGAGCTGTTTCAAATCCTGAAAGATGATGCTGTGAAAGTGCTGCACTCAAT
>SJYT01077332.1:129288-174347 GCA_006410635.1 Cephalophus harveyi
AAAAAAAAAAAAAAAAAAACAGCTTAGGAATAAACCTGACCAAAGAGGTGAAAGACAATGCTAGAAATAACTATAAAACATTAATAAAAGAAACTGAAGATGATTCAAAGAAATGGAAAGAATTCCAAGCTCTTGGGTTGGAAGAATTAATGTTGTTAAAATGCCCTTAATACACAAAATGATCTACATATTTAACATGATCCCTATCAAATTATCCATGACACTTTCCACAGAACTATAATAATCCTAAATTTAATATAGAACCCATTAAAAGACCAAGAATTGCCAAAGCAATCCTGAGGAAAAAGAACAAAGTAGGTCACATATTCCAGACAATCCTACAAAGCTACAGTAATCAAAACATCATGATACTGGCACAAAAACACACATATGGATCAATGGAACAGAATAGAACCCAGAAATAAACTTACACACTTATGGTCAATTAACCTTTGACAAAGGAAGCATGAATATACAATGGGAAAAACAGGCTTTTCAGCAAGGGGGGTTGGGAAAGTTAGACAGTTCAGTTCAGTCACTAAGTCATGTCTGACTCTTTTGAGATCCCATGGACTACAGCACCCCAGGCTTCCCTGTCCATCACCAAATCCTGGAGCCTGCTCAAACTCATGTCCATCAAGTCGATGATGCCATCCAACCATCTCATCCTCTTCCGTCCCCTTCTCCTGCCTTCAACCTTTCCCAGCATCAGGGTCTTTTCCAATCAGTCAGTTCTTCACATCAGTTGGCCAAAGTACTGCAGCTTCAGCTTCATTGTCAGTTCTTCCAATGAATATTCTGGACCGATTTCCTTTACAATTGACTGGTTTGATCTGGCAGTCTAAGGGACTCTCAAGAGCTTTCTCCAAAACCACAGTTCAAAAGAATCCATTCTCCAGCACTGAGCTTTTTTTATGGTCCAACTTTCACATCCATACATGATCACTGGAAAAACCATAGCTTTGACTATGGTGATATTTGTCAGCAAAGTAATGTCTCTGCTTTATAATATGTTGTCTAGGTTGGTCATAGTTTTTCTTCCAAGGAGCAACTGTCTTACTTTCATGGCTGCATTCACCATCTGTATTGATTTTGCAGCCCAAGAAAATAAAGTCTGTCACTGTTTCCCCATCTATTTCTATAAAGTGATGGGACCTGACACCGTGATCTTAGTTTTCTGAATGTTGAGTTTTAAGCCAGCTTTTTCACTCTCTTCTTTCACTTTCATCAAGAGGCTCTTTAGTTCTTCTTCACTTTCTGCCATAAGAGTGGTGTCATCTTCATATGCGAGATTGTTGATATTTCTCCTGGCAAACTTGTTTCCAGCTTGTGCTACATCCAACCCTGCATTTCTTATGATGTACTCTGCATCAAGTACATCAAGACCATCCCCAAGAAAAAGAAATACAAAAAAGCAAAATGGCTGTATGAGGAGGCCTTATAAATAGCTGTGAAATGAAGAGAAGCGAAAAGCAAAGGAGAAAAGGAAAGATATACCCATTTGAATGCAGAGTGCCAAAGAATAGCAAGCAGAGATAAGAAAGCCTTCCTCAGTGATCAATGCAAAGAAATAGAGGAAAACAGTAGAATGGGAAAGACTAGACATCTCTTCAAGAAAATTAGAGATACCAAGGGAACATTTCATGCAAAGAGGGGCACAATAAAGGACAGAAATGGTATGGACCTAACAGAAGCAGAAGATATTAAGAAGAGGTGGCAAGAATGCACACAAGAACTATCCAAAAAAGATCTTAATAATCCAGATGACCATGATGGTGTGATCACTCACCTAGAGCCAGACATCCTGGAATATGAAGTCAAGAGGGCCTTAGGAAGCACCACTACAAACAAAGCTAGTTGCGGTGATGCAATTCCAGTTGAGCTATTTCAAATCCTAAAAGATGATGCTGTGGAAGTGCTGCACTCAATATGCCAACAAGTTTGGAAGACTCAGCAGTGGCCACACGACTGGAAAAGGTCAGTTTTCATTCCAGTCCCAAAGAAAGGCAATGCCAAAGAGTGAATGTTCAAACTACCACACCATTGCACTCATCTCACACGCTAGTAAAATAATTCTTAAAATTCTCTGAGCCAGGCTCCAACAGTACGTGAACCATGAACTTCCAGATGTTCAAGCTGGATTTAGAAAAGGCAGAGGAACCAGAGATCAAATTGCCAACATCCACTGGATCAGCAAAAAAGCAAGAGAGTAGCAGAAAAACATCTATTTCTGCTTTATTGACTATGCCAAAGCTTTTGACTGTGTGGATCACAACAAACTGTGGAAAATTCTTCAAGAGATGGGAATACCAGACCACCTGACCTGCCTCTTGAGAAATCTATATGCAGGTCAGGAGGCAACAGTTAGAACTGGACATAGAACAACAGACCAGTTCCAAATTGGGAAAGGAGTACATCAGGCTGTATATTGTCACCCTGCTTATTTAACTTATATGCAGAGTACATCATGAGAAACGCTGGGCTGGAAGAAGCACAAGCTGAAATCAAGATTACTGGGAGAAATATTAATAACCTCAGATATGCAGATGACACTTCCCTTATGGCAGAAAGAGAAGAGGAACTGAAGAACCCCAGGATAAAAGTGAAAGAGGAGAGTGAAAAAGTTGGCTTAAAACTGAACATTCAGAAAACTAAGATCATGGCATCTGGTCCCATCACTTCATGGCAAATCGATGGGGAAACAGTGGAAACAGTGTCAGACTTTATTTTGTTGGTCTCCAAAATCAGTGCAAATGGTGACTGCAGCCATGAAATTAAAGATGCTTACTATTCGTAAGAAAAGTTATGACCAACCTAGACAGAATATATATTTTTTAATTTATTTATTTTAATTGGAGGCTAATTACTTTACAATAATGTAGTGGCTTTGCCATATATTGACATGAATCAGCCATGGGTGTACATGTGTTCCCCATCCTGAACCCCCCTCCCACCTCCCTCTTCATCCCATCCCTCTGGGTCATCCCAGTGCACCAGCCCTGAGCACCCTGTCTCATGCATCAAACCTGGACTGGTGATCTGTTTCACCTATGATAATATACATGTTTCAATGCCATTTTCCTAAATCATCCCACCCTCACCCTCTCCCACAGAGTCCAAAAGACTGTTCTATACATCTGTGTCTCTTTTGCTATCTCATATACAAGGTTATTGTTACCATCTTTCTAAATTCCATATATATGCATTAGTATACCGTATTGGTGTTTTTCTTTCTGGCTTACTTCTCTCTGTATAATAGGCTCCAGTTTCATCCACCTCATTAGAACTGATTCAAATGTGTTCTTTTTAATGGCTGAGTAATATTCCATTGTGTATATGTACCACAGCTTTCTTATCCATTCATCTGCTGATGGACATCTAGGTTGTTTCCATGTCCTGGCTATTATAAACAGTGCTGCAATGAACATTGGGGTACATGTGTCTCTTTCAATTCTGGTTTCCTCGGTGTGTATGCCCAGCAGTGGGATTGCTGGGTCATAAGGCAGTTCTATTTGCAGTTTTTTAAGGAATCTCCACACTGTTCTCCATAGTGGCTGTACTAGTTTGCATTCCCACCAACAGTGTAAGAGGGTTCCCTTTTCTCCACACCCTCTCCAGCATTTATTGCTTGTAGACTTTTGGATCGCAGCCATTCTGACTGGTGTGAAATGGTACCTCATTGTGGTCTTGATTTGCATTTCTCTGATAATGAGTGATGTTGAGCATCTTTTCATGTGTTTGTTAGCCATCCGTATGTCTTCTTTGGAGAAATGTCTGTTTAGTTCTTTGGCCCATTTTTTGATTGGGTCGTTTATTTTTCTGGAGTTGAGCTGCATAAGTTGCTTGTATATTTTTGAGATTAGTTGTTTGTCAGTTGCTTCATTTGCTATTGTTTTCTCCCATTCAGAAGGCTGTCTTTTTACCTTGCTTATAGTTTCCTTTGTTGTGCAGAAGCTTTTAATTTTAATTAGGTCCCATTTGTTTATTTTTGCTTTTATTTCCATTACTCTGGGAAGTGGGTCATAGAGGATCTTGCTGTGATTTATGTCAGAGAGTGTTTTGCCTACGTTTTCCTCTAGGAGTCTTATAGTTTCTGGTCTTCCATTTAGATCTTTAATCCACTTTGAGTTTATTTTTGTGTGTGGTGTTAGAAAGTGTTCTAGTTTCATTCTTTTACAAGTGGTTGATCAGTTTTCCCAGCACCACTTGTTAAAAAGACTGTCTTTTCTCCATTGTATATTCTTGCCTGCTTTGTCAAAGACAAGGTGTCCATAGGTGCACGGATTTATCTCTGGGCTTTCTATTTTGTTCCATTGATTTATATTTCTGTCTTTGTGCCAGTACCATACTGTCTTGATGACTGTAGCTTTATACTATAGCCTGAAGCCAGGCAGGTTGATTCCTCCAGTTCCATTCCTCTTTCTCAAGATTATTTTGGCTATTCGGGGTTTTTTGCATTTCCATACAAATCGTGAAATCATTTGTTCTAGTTCTGTGAAAAATACCATTGGTAGCTTGATAGGGATTGCATTGAATCTATAGATTGCTTTGGGTAGTATACTCATTTTCACGATATTGATTTTTCCAATCCATGAACATGGTATATTTCTCCATGTATTTGTGTCCTCTTTGATTTCTTTCATCAGTGTTTTCTAGTTTTCTATATATAGGTCTTTTGTTTCTTTAGGTAGTTATATTCCTAAGTATTTTATTCTTTTTGTTGCAATGGTGAATGGAATTGTTTCCTTAATTTCTCTTTCTGTTTTCTTATGGTTAGTGTATAGGAATGCAAGGGATTTCTGTGTGTTAATTTTATATCCTGCAACTTTACTATATTCATTGATTAGCTCTAGTAATTTTCTGGTGGCATCTTTAGGGCTTTTTATGTAGAGGATCATGTCATCTGCAAACACTGAGAGTTTTACTTCTTCTTTTCCAATCTGGATTCCTTTTATTTCTTTTTCTGCTCTGATTGCTGTGGCCAAAACTTCCAAAACTATGTTGAATAGTAGTGGTGAGAGTGGGCACGCTTGTCTTGTTCCTGATGTTAGGGGAAATGCTTTCAATTTTTCACCATTGAGGATACTGACCAAGTGGGCTTTATCCCAGGGATGCAAGGATTCTTTAGTATCTGCAAATCAATCAATGTAATACACCACATTAACAAACTGAACGATAAAAACCATATGATTATCTCAATAGATGCACATAAAGCCTTTGACAAAATTCAACATCCATTTATGATAAAGCCCTCCAGAAAGCAGAAATAGATGGAACATACCTCAACATAATAAAAGCTATATATTACAAACCCATAGACAGCATATTTTTTTAAAACAGACATTACTTTGCCAACAAAGGTCCATCTAGTCAAAGCTATGGTTTTTCCAGTAGTCATGTATGGATGTGAGAGTTGGACTATAAGGAAAGCTGAGCACAGAAGAATTGATGCTTTTGAGCTGTGATGTTGGAGAAGACTCTTGACAGTCCCTTGGACTGCAAGGAGATCCAACCAGTCCATCCTAAATGAAATCAGTTCTGAATATTCATTGGAAGGACTGATGCTGAAGCTGAAACCAATACTTTGGCCACCTGATACAAAGCACTGACTCATTTGAAAAGACCCTGATCCTGGGGAAGATTCAAGGCAGAAGAAGGGGACATCAGGGGATGAGATGGTTGGATGGTATCACCGACTCAATGGACAAGAGTTTGAGTAAGCTCTGGGAGTTGGTGATGGACAGGGAGGCCTGGAGTGCTGCAGTCCATGGGATCACAAAGAGTTGGACATGACTCAGCAACTGAACTGAACTGAACTGAACTCTGCATATAAGTTAAATAAGCAGAGTGACAATATATAGACTCAATGTTCTCCTTTTCCAATTTGGAACAAGTCTGTTGTTCCATGTCCAATTTTAACTGTTGCTTCTTGACCTGCATACAGATTTCTCAGGAGGCAGGTCAGGTGGTCTGGTATTCCCATCTCTTGAAGAATTTTCCTCAGTTTGTTGTGATCCACACATCAAAGGCTTTGGTATAGTCAATAAAGAAGAAGTAGATGTTATTCTGGAATTCTCTTGCTTTTTCTATGATCCTACAGATGTTGCAATTTGATCTCTGGTTCCTCTGACTTTTCTAAATCCAACTTGAACATCTGGGAGTTCATGGTTCATGTACTGTTGGAACCTGGCTTGGAGAATTTTGAGCATTACTTTACTAGTGTGTGAGGTGAGTGCAATTGTGTAGTAGTTTGAACACTTTTTGGCATTGCTGAGTCTTCCAAACTTGCTGGCATATTGATTGGAGCATTTCCACAGCATCATCTTTTAGGATTTGAAATAGCTCAACTGAAATTCCATCACTAGCTTTGTTTGTAGTGATGCTTCCTACAGTCCACTTGAATTCACATTCCAGGATGTCTTGCTCTAGGTGAGTGATCACACCATCATGGTCATCTGGGTTATTAATATCTTTTTTGGATAGTTCTGTGTATTCTTGCCACCTCTTCTTAATATCTTCTGCTTCTGTTAGGTCCATACCATTTCTGTCATAAAATGTTCTCTTGGTATCTCTAATTTTCTTGAAGAGATGTGTAGTCTTTCCCATTTTACTATTTTCCTCTATTTCTTTGCGTTGATCACTGAGGAAGGCTTTCTTATCTTTCCTTGCTATTCTTTGGCACTCTGCATTCAGATGAATATATCTTTACTTTTCTCCTTTGCTTTTCACTTCTCTTCTTTTCTCAGCTATTTGTAAGGCTTCCTCAGACAACCATTTTACTTTTGCATTTCCTTTTCTTGGGGATGGTAGTTGATCACTGAGGAAGGCTTTCTTATCTTTCCTTGCTATTCTTTGGCACTCTGCATTCAGATGAATATATCTTTACTTTTCTCCTTTGCTTTTCACTTCTCTTCTTTTCTCAGCTATTTGTAAGGCTTCCTCAGACAACCATTTTACTTTTGCATTTCCTTTTCTTGGGGATGGTCTTGATCAGTGCCTCCTGTACAATGTCATGAACCTTCATCCATGGTTCTTTAAGCACTCTGTCTATTAAATTTTCTCCCTTGAATCTATTTGTCACTTCCACGTATAACTGTAAGGGTTTTGATTTAGGTCATACCTGAATTGTCTAGTGGTTTTCCCTACTTTCTTCAATTTAAGTCTGAATTTGGCAATAAGGAGACTTTGGCTCCATCCCTTCATTCTTTCTGGAGTTGTTTCTCCACTGATCTCCAGTAGCATACTGGGCACTTACCGACCTGGGTAGTTCCTCTTCCAGTATCCTATCATTTTGCCTTTTCATACTGTTCATGGGGTTCTCAAGGCAAGAAGTGAAGTGGCTTGCCATTCCCTTCTCCAGTGGACCACATTCTGTCAGACCTCTCCACCGTGACCCGTCTGTCTTGGGTGGCCCTACACAGCATGGCTTAGCTTCATTGAGTTAGACAAGGCTATGGACCATGTGATTAGATTGGCTAGTTTTCCATGATTATGGTTTCAGTGTGTCTGCCCTCTGATGCCCTCTGGCAACACCTTCCGTCTTACTTGGGTTTCTCTTACCTTGCACGTGGGGTATCTCTTCAGGGCTGCTCCAGCAAAGCACAGCCGTTGCTCCTTACCTTGGACTAGTTCGCCCCTCCTGACCTTGAACGTGGAGTAGCTCCTTTCAGCCCTCTTGCGCCTGCGCAGCCACCGCTCCTTGGACATGGGGTTGCTCCTCTCGGCCGCCTTTCTGCACGGTCCCTTCTGGCCACAGTGCTTCGACTTTATTTTCAGTTTAGTTCAGTTCAGTCGCTCAGTCGTTTTGACGCTTTGCAACCCCATGAATCGCAGCACGCCAGGCTTCACTGCTGCTGCTGCTGCGAAGTCATGTCAGTCGTGTCCGACTCTGTGCAACCCCATAGATGGCCTCCTACCAGGCTCCCCCATCCCTGGGATTCTCCAGGCAAGAACCCTGGAGTGGGCTGCCATTTCCTTCTCCAATGCATGAAAGTGAAAAGTGAAAGTGAAGTCACTCAGTCGTGCCCAACTCTTAGCGACCTCATGGACTACAGCCTACCAGGCTCCTCCATCAATGGGATTTTCCAGGCAAGAGTACTGGAGTGGGCTGCCACTGCCTTCTCTGTCTATCACCAACTTCCGGATTTCACCCAAACTCATGTGCCTCAAGTCAGTGATGCCATCCAGCCATCTCATCCTCTGTCGTCCCGTTCTCCTACCCCCAATCCCTCCCAGCATCAGAGTATTTTCCAATGAGTCAACTCTTCGCATGAGGTGACCAAAGTTTTGGAGTTTCAGCCTCAGCCTCAGTCCTTCCAATGAACACCCAGGACTGATCTCCTTTAGGATGAACTGGTTGGATCTCCTTGCAGTCCAAGGGACTCTCAAGAGTCTTCAGCACCACAGTTCAAAAGCATCAATTCTTTGGCGCTCAGCTTTCTTCACAGTCCAACTCTCACATCCATACATTGGCTAAATTACCAAATTTGCCAGCATTTGGATCAAGTTTCTCAAGATTCACAAAAGAGAAATTTCATTTTGGTGCAATTTCTTGTTGTTTTTGTCATCTTTCAATTGCTGTCCAAGAAGTGAAAAGCAGAACACAAATAACATCACAGATTCTGTCAGGTATAATCTTAAACCATTTTTTGGAGTAAATGTTAATTTCCTAGGATAGTCTTTGGTTGGTCTATCTTGCCTGTAATACCCATAATCGGAGAAGGCAATGGCAGCCCACTCCAGTACTCTTGCCTGGAAAATCCCATGGATGGAGGAGCCTGCTAGGCTGCAGTCCATGGGGTGGCAGAGTCCGACATGACTGAGTGGCTTAACTTTCACTTTTCACTATCATGCATTGGAGAAGGAAATGGCAACCCACTCCAGTGTTCTTGCCTGGAGAATCTCAGGGATAGGGGCGCCTGCTGTCTATGGGGTAGCACAGAATTAGACATGACTGAAGCGACTTAACAGCAGCATCAGGAATGCCCATAACAGGAAAGATAAAAGAGTGAAACACCCCATCTTTTTTAAGATGTTCTACTTCTTTAGACTTTAGATATACATTTGACAGAAATTATTTATAAAAAGACAGTATCAGTGAACAAAACTGCATCCATGATCAGAAATTACGTGAAATATAGAATACAGTTGTAACTATCACTTATGGTTTTGGGGACAGTTTCCCAAAACAGGCTTAACCCTCCAAAGATTTTGAATTGTGTCTATTATAAATAAACTAATTTTTAGAAATCCAAGTGACAGAATGCTTGGCTTCATTAGTAAAACCTGGAACCCAACATGGACCACCAATGAAACTGATAACCATTCATTTACAACACATCTTGGTTTATGGATTAGCTGAATTATAGCAAAACTGGCAGTAAACCAGGTTCTTCAAAGTACGCTATGCCTTCCAATTAATAACAAAAATAAAAGGAACACAGGAGCCAGTTGAGACAATCAGTAATAGCCTGAACTTAAATTGTTAGGTAAGGAAATACTTCTATGACTGAAAAACCCAATACTCTAGAGCAATGAGTATTTCTTTTACAGTTTGTTCTCAATTTCAACATTTCCTTTCTCCTCTTCTTACCTCTTGCCCTTCAAGACCTACAAATTATTTCCTCACCAAGAGATGTCCTGAATCCTACTTTTCTGCTCCTAGAACATTGCTTTCTTTTTCAAATCTGTGCATTACCATATCTGATTATGGATTAAAATATCATAAGTGGCTTAGAATATAACATTTTATCAATAACTGTTCCTTTCAATGTCATTCTTCCTTGAACACTGAGTTTGAGACTTCAGGTATGCAAAACAAACTAGTTCTTCCTGTGACCTGGGCTACATGTTTGAATCTGTACTGAGCGTGCTAAAAAAACAAGACATCTGTGTTCATATTTATTTTTACAGTATTTACAATATTTTCAGTTAACGAGAAAATATTGTTAGCTGAAGGGAGTGGATGAATGTAAGCATTAAGAGTCCCAATCTAGAGGCAGACAGACCTCAGTTCCAGGCTTAGCTCTGCCACTTTTTTACTCAGTCTCCTGAAAATAACAATAGCACCTTCCTCTTTGGTTTACTAGAGGAGATTAATAAGGTATCATAATATAAGGGTATTTAGGATATCATCTAGCATATGACAAGAGCTCAATTAATATTAGCTATTAGCAAAAGTTAGGAATAATAACAATAGAATAGGAAGCAAAAATAGACAGCACTGTATGAAATATCAAGATGATGTATTGATTATCTGAGTCAAATATGAGTGAAAATACAGTTGACTTTATTCCAACTTTATGTTAAATGAACCATAATCAAAATTCTTTGATTTGTTTTGCTAAAGTTTTATTTAATTCAGGAAAAGCTCAACATTAGGTACATTTGTCAGAAGTTTATCTTTTCTATTATTTATAATACACTTAATTGGCACCACAAGAAATGATTAATTAGGGTAATTGTCAATGATGAGATGCTTTATCCTGTATCAAACCCTGTTCAAAGGCTTTGGGGTTTCAGAAAACTCGAATCCTTAGTTTTGGCTATCTGCAATCATTCATCGTTTTTTTTAATAAGACTGTCCTTGACAACATTCTCTTAGCATGTGTGTATACGTTCCTTGCTCAATTGTGTTCGACTCTTTGCAACCCCAAGACTTGTAGCCCACCAGGCTCCTTTGTCCATGGAGTTCTCCAGGCAAGAATACTGGAGTGGGTTGCCATTCCCTTCTCCAGAGGATCCTTTCAACTCAGGGATCGAACCATTGTCTCCTGCATAGCAGGCAGATTCTTTACCATCTGAGCTACCAGGGAAGCCCCTGTTTCTCTTAGCATAATCCTCCTGTTTTTTTTCTGTTTCTCAGTTTTAAAAAATGAATTAATGAACCACTGAATTGTGCTTTTAAAAATCCTCTAAGCAGAGATTCTCAGTTGGCCAAAGGCAATTATGAGAATACGTGCTGTATGTGTGAGTGTGCATGTCATTGTTTAGTCACTAAGTTGTGCCCAACTTTCTGCAACCTCATGGACTGCAGCACGCCAGGCGTTTCTGTCTATGTGCTTGAATTTATGCATACATGCATAGGTATGTTGTTTTTATTCAGTTTTATAATTTCATATTTGAAGAAATAATCCTTTGGCATATAAGTCTTTTAAAACACAACCTTTCAAAGTCTTCTGAACTGGTGAGGTGTGGGTTTTAAAAAGTTGAGAAAAACTAATATATCAAGCCAATTTATTATCAACACTGAAATATTAGAAATAAAATATACTATAGCTGGATTATTTAATTGCTTTTGAGAGGTTCTACTATTAGAATATTAGAGCTCTAATTGATATGTAATGGTCAAATTATTTTCAAGATAATATAATTCTGAAAGACATACAACCTAAAGTTGAATATTCAACTGGCAGAAAGTTCATATAATTTCAACAACAAACTTCTAAGTCAGTACAGTGGAGCAGTTAGCATCTTCTCTTTCGAGGGGGGAGTTTACAGCTCTGGGTGATGAGGATTGCTAAGGGAGTGATACTTACCTCATCATGACTTGTATATCTCAGAGACTGAAAATAAGGAAATGTGGACATCAGTGTTTCATGATCTGATATCTAATTAGAAGCAAAAAAGAAGAAGCACTTTTGAGAAGTGATGTTCACTGCCAACTTCCTGGTTTCTTCTTCAAACAAGGAACATTTATTCAGCAGGTGCTGCGGCCCTGTCCATCTATTTTCACGGTTGCTGGTACAAAATGTCATAGTTATTTCTCAAACATTATGGGACTCCTAATTAATAATGACACTAATGCACAAAAATAGCTCTAAAAAAAGTCCAAATATCTAAAATAAGCCCCTGGTTTAGTAGTTATGTAGCTGTTTATATATATATATATATACATATATTTGGCTTCTCTTTGAAGAGTTTGTATTGACAATTTTATATACTTGAGCCCACTTTTATAGATTATAATCATATAAATATATATTTCTAGACTGTGCCATATGTCATATCTTTCCATTCAAGGGAATACTGCATACAAAAATTATGTCATTTTAGGCATTAGCCATTTCACATAATTTTTTACATTTTTCCCTTGTTGAAATAACAGAGTAAATGCCCCAAGTTCTTGTTTTTGCTTAGCAAATATTGTCTCTTTTTTTTTTGGCAGGTATTTTGCTTCTTTACAAGTCCTGAGAGTCTAGCTCCTTTATATCTAATCATCTCCATTGCTAATATCTTAGTTAAGATCGCTTGCCTGAGTTATGGCACTATATCTCACCTAGGCCATTCTACATTTAGTAATTCATCTATAATCCATATTCTTCCATATTGTTTGAATATTATTCTGAATGCAAATATGATGCCATTACCTTCACACATTTGCTCAAAGCCTTACAATGACTCCCCATTGTTTTGCAGTTAAAAGTCCAAACTCATCCCTTTTTACATCTCCAAGTCTCATTTCTTGAAAGCTCTCAATGTGCAACTGTGTTTCAACCACACTCAACCATGCTACTCCATTGTTCCCTGTATTTGTACATTTCTGTTTTCTCTGCTTGGAAGTCCTTTCATTTTTCTCCAGTACCCCCCACTATTGGCATATCTTTCTCCTAGAAGCCCTCTGGGATCCACCAAGTAGAGATAACTATTTTACCTCCACTTTACCTATTGCATATCTTTATATGAGTATATAAGCTTTATTAAAACATAATTCACATATCATACATTTTACCTATTTAATGTGTAGAAAACTACAGTTTTCAGTATATTCACAGAGTTAGGAAACCATCATCACAGTTAACTTTAGAACATTTTCATTACCTCCCCAAATATCCAGTTCCCCTTTAGCAGTCACTCCATTTTTTCCCATCCCATCTCTTTCCTATACAACTACTAGTCTACTTTCTGTCTCTAAAGATTTGCCTATTCTGGACATTTCAGATAAACAGAATAATACAATATGTAAACTTGTGTGACTGGCTTCTTTCATGTAATGTAATGTTTTTAAAGTTCATCCATGTATATATCATGTATCAATTCTTCACCTCTTTTTACTGCTGAATAATATTCCATTGTATGAATATACCACATTTTGTTTATCCATCATTTAATGGACATTTGGAGTATTTTCATTTTTTGCCTATTAATAATAACATTGTTAAGAACTTTCATGTATAAGTTTTTGTATAGATATATATTTTTATTTCTCTTGGATAAATATTGAGAAGTGGATTTTATTGGGAATATGGCAACTCTATGTTTAACCTTTTAAAGAACTGCCAGACTGTTTTCCAAAGTGACTAGTTAGAGTTGAAAGTGAAAGTCACTCAGTAGTGTCTGACTCTTTGCGACCCCATGGACTATTATAGTCCATGGAATTCTTCAGGCAAGAATACTGGAGTGGGTAGACTTTTCCTTCTCCATGGGATCTTCCCAACCCAGGGACCGAACCCAGGTCTCCTGCATTGCAGGTGGATTCTTTACCAGCTGAGCCAAAAGGGAAACCCATATTTAGAGTTATTAAAGATTAAATAGAGTTACCCTGCAAACCATTTTACAGTTCTACTAGGAGTGTATGAAGATTAGTTTCTTCACATTTTTGACCAAATTGTTTTTTTTTTAAATCTCTAGCCATCCTAATAGGTGAGTTTCCATGGGTATTTCCCAGGTTCAAACCCTGAGTCAGGAAGATTCCTTAGAGGAGGAAATGGCAACCCACTCCAGTATTCTTGCATGGAGAATTCCAGGGACAGAGGAACCTGGCGGGAGTTGTAGAGAGTCAGACACGACTGAGAGACTAACACTTTCCCTGAATGACACTGACTCTTTCTCATGTGCTTATCATCCATTTGCATATCTTCTTCAGAAAAAATGCCTATTCTAATCTATTTTTTAAAAATCAAGCTATTTCTCCTTTATTTATAGATCTGAGATATGAGTCCTTTATCATATATATGATTTGAAAACCTTCCCTCCTATTCTGTGTGCTGTCTTTTCACTTTCTTGATAGTGTCCTTGAAGCACAAAAGTTTTTAATTTGAATGATGTCCAACTGATCTATTTTCTTCTTCCACTGCTTGTGTTCTGGTGTCATATCAAAGAAACCACTGCTTAACCCAAAGTCATGAAGATTTACTCTTATGTTGTCTCCCAAGAGTTTTATGGTTTAAGCTATTACATTTAGATCTGTATGGATATTGAGAGTTTTAACTTTAATATATAATGTTAGGTAGGGGTCCAACTTCATTGATTTTCATGTGGATACAGTATATACTTTTAATATTTTTTTCAAAATAGTATATGCCTTTAGAACTACACGAAGAGAACAGGCCTTATTTACCACAGCATACCTAGCTCAATGCTTGACATCTAACAGATATTCAAAATATACTTGTTAAATGGAACTTGTCCTTAGTCACTCATTCATGTCTGACTCTTTGCAACCCCATGAACTGTAGCCTGCCAGGCTCCTCTGTCCATGGGGATTCTCCAGGCAAGAATACTGGAGTGGGTTGCCATGCCCTCTTCAAGGGGATCTTCCCAACCCAGGGATTGAACCCAGGTCTCCCACATTGCAGGCAGATTCTTTATAGTCTGAGCCACCAGAAAAGCCCAAGAATACTGGAGTAGGTAGCTTATCTCTTCTCCAGGGGATCTTCCAGACCCAGGAATCGAACTGGGGTCTCCTGCATTGCAGGCAGATTCTTTACCAGCTGAGCTACCAGGGAAGCCCAAATGGAACTAAACTGGATGGTAAATATAGACATTTTTTCTTATTAAAAAACAATAAATTATTTTGATCAAAGTATGCACTATTACTTGATAGCTATATTTTATGAGGATATGCCCATTAAAAAAAAAACTCAGGTCAAATTGTTTATTGCATTCTGCAAGCCATGCATTTAATAAAAAAGCATATGTTGTTGGTTGATGAGAAAAGGACATAAACACTTGATAAAGGTTGTGAGTCAGAACAGGATAAAAGTTGTTCAGGAACTTGCTATAGATGATTCCAAAGGATATTACTGCATCAATCATGTTAATTTTACAGTCAGAACCATAGTACTTTTTACTGGGCAGGGTGAATAGTTTTGGAGGTAAGAGTGACTATTTAGATTAAAATTTAGAAACTAACTTAAAGTTGTTCAGGAACTTGCTATAGATGATTCCAAAGGATATTACTGCATCAATCATGTTAATTTTACAGTCAGAACCATAGTATTTTTTACTGGGCAGGGTGAATAGTTTTGGAGGTAAGAGTGACTATTTAGATTAAAATTTAGAAACTAACTTGTATTTTATTGTGTGCAAGCATGTGCATGCTCAATCATGACCAACTCTTTGTGACCCCATGGACTGTAGTTTGCCAAGCTCCCCTGTTGATGGGATTTTCCAGGCAAGAATACTGGAGTGGGTTGCCATTTCCTACTCTACGGGATGTTCCTGGCCCAGGGATTGAACTCACATCTTCTGTGACTCCAGAATTGGAAACCAGAATCTTTACTACTGAGCCACATGGGAAGCCCTCACTATTTGCTAATTGGAAGTATTCACCTATTGAAGGAACTTGTAAATATACTGTATTGAACATTATAAAAACAGGATAACTCTTATTATTATTACTTGAACAACTCAAATGCTCTTAAGAAAACAATTGTATACATGTACTTTATGTGCAAAGATATGTCCATTTTAGATGGGCATAAAAAGATTCCCAAACTGGGTTAGATCTATAATCCATCTAGACAAATTTCATTTACTTTCAAAGGAACAAGAGCTATGTTATAAAGTGTTTAATTCTTCTTCATAGTTTTGGTACCAGTGATAAGAAATATACTGCCAAAATATTAACTTTTATATAATTTTTAACTTAATGTAGCAGATTATATTTTCTAAAGATGGGCTCAAGAATATCTCCTATCCCATGCACTCTTCTAAAACCTTGCTATCTTCCCATTAAGAGCTGGAATATATATTATTTCCCCTTGCAATTGGTTGGAACTTTATGACTACTTCAAACAAACACTAGAGTGTAGTAGAAATGTTGATTGTTACTTTCAAAGTTAGAACATAAAAATGTTATGCATGTCATTCTGGTTCTTTCAGGATGTTTGGTTTTGGAACCCAGCCACCACCCTGTAAGGAAGGCCAAAACATCTTGGAAGAAGAGATCTATGAGAAAAACAGAAGCTTCTGGCTAAACTGCCAGCCAATGAACAGCACCAAAGTGCCAAGTATGTGAACAAGTTATCATGAATCTGGATTCTCCAGTTGCCAGGAAAGTCATCCCAGATGATGCCATGTAGAGTTGAGACAGTTGTCCCTGCTAAATCATGCCCAAATTTCAGATTAATGAACAACATAAATGACAGTTTTTACTTTAAGCCACTAAGTTTGGGGGATAATCTGTATATCAACAGGAAACGACTACTAATTTGGGTGTCTAAAAAAGGGATGTTGCCATAACAAAACCTTCTACATGTGACACTGGCTTTGGAATTGGACTGTGTGGAGAAGTTGGAATGGTGTTGAGGAGACTGTTAGTGAAACCAAAGGGGTCTTAGGGAAACAGGTTGTGGAAAACCTACGAGGTCCTGAGGAGACTGTCAGCAAAGTCATTAAAAAGGAGGGGAAAATATTATTGGAAGGTGAAGGAATGAAAACTTTTGTGATGTCAGAGTCTGCCAACATAGTTGTCTGTGATAATGTGGCCTAGAGAAGAACGTACCTAATAAACTAAATGACCTAGCAAAGGAGAGTTCTAGGAATAATATTCAAAATGCCACCTGGTTTTTTATCATTGTTTAAGAGGAAACGCGAGGACAGAGAAAAATACTGTCCAGGCAAAAATACTGGAGTGGGTAGCCATTCTCTTCTCCAGGGATCTTCCCAACCCAAGGATCAAACCCAGGCCTCCTACATTGCAGGCAGATTCTTTACCATCTGGGCCATCAGGGCAGCCCTTAGTAACTTTTAAGAGGTTTCAAATAAACGATCACAGTGACTTTTAGACTGCAAAACACTAGACATTTTTTTCTCTCAAAAATGAGATCTCCTCCTACCCACTACCCACCATCTACTTTGCTTCAATAGTTTCTGCATTTCTTTTCTATTTTCTGAATTTGCGCTTTCTTAAAGTCTATTGGCCAGAACTACACTATATGTTTCAAAGTAGACATATGCAGACTTCGTCAAAGATCAGGGCAAGGTTTTATCTTCTATTTACTACAATACTTTTCTTGATGATCATGGAGATGATACTTGTCTTACTAGATTTGGTGTGACTGAAAAATTTACTTAAATATCTTTAGCCATAAATCCCAGAGCAAGGAGATTACATTACTTCTATTAGAAATGTTTCATGGATTATGGGAAAAAAAGTAGGAAACAAATATCGTATCAAATGTTGTCAGTGGAAACGGTAAATATTGGCAGAATCTTGTTTGAAAAGCAACAGAGAATTATCCCACGTTTCCTTTTATTCATTCAGTAATGTTCAGCTTAAGGGGATGAACTGAAGTTACATATATGAAAAATACTTTCACTTGCATTTAGGATTTGGCGACTGGAAGTCAGTGTTACAGCAGGTACATATTTGGGATTGTCTCAGATCCCGTGTGAAGTATGTCTCTCCCCGTGTAGCATGTACTGGCACTGTCAACAGTAACTAAGTAAGTACCAGTTGGGCTGCATTCCTTGTAAAACAGTCCAATTATGGTGAGACCAAAGACCTTAGCCCTGGTGCTAATTCCCAGAATGACATGTTCACAGGATGAAATGGAAAAACATCAGCAGCTCATCCTTTTCTCTGTCATCTTTGTTTATGGAAAGCTAAAAATGTGAAGGAGCTTCCCTTGTTTGTGTTTCCCAAGTTTCATAGAGACGTATACAGAATTTGGCCCCATGAGTTAGCATTTCTAGACAGTGAAAGTGAAGTTGCTCAGTCGTGTCCGACTCTTTGCAACCCCATGACCTGCAGTCTATCTGGCTCCTCTGTCCACGGTTTCCAGGCAAGAGTACTGGAGTGGGTTGCCATTCTCTATACAAATGATTTTCTATTATTTGAACAACAAGTCACTTGTTCTGGATTCAAAATCATTTACTTAGAAAGAAACATACCAACTTAGTCAAGTCATTATCTCAAGACCTAATGTTGAGCAATGGTGGAATTTCACATTTAGTTGTTTATCAGTCTAGTTTTGTATAGTTTAACAGAGTTAGTGTTTGTCAGGCCTTTATTCCTGATTTTTCTGGTGGGATAATTTTTTTATATTAACATGATTATTTCCTTAGTATTCTTCTCTCTGCAATTAGAAGATACTAATCAAAGACACGACTGAGCGACTGAACTGAACTGAATCAAGGTTTATATCAAGGTTAATAATCCCTTATTTCAGGATTGTGATGCAGGGCTCATTCTCCAACACTAAAAATGAAGCAGCTACTCTCCTGGACTCCACACTTGAGAGGGCTCTATTATGGCCCTCATCTTTAAATAAAAATTATTTATTTTTAACTTAAAAATTATTTATTTTTAACTGAAGCATAATTGCTTTACAATAGTGTGTTGGTTTCTGCCATCCATCAACATGGCCCTCACCTTTTGACTGTATTGTGGGCAAACTCATCACCAGCATAAGACAGCAACTATGATCTTTCCCTGGCAGAGTATCAAGAGAAATGAAAGCCAGGCACCCACAGTTCAGCTCTGATGACTTACATAGAACATGGGCTAAGAAGAAGGACTTCTGTAGAAAGAAGCCCACATACTCTTTCTTTAGGATTATTTTCAGGAAGAAGAGGGACAAACTTTGTGAACTTCAAAATTCATGTAAAACAATTTAATAGGATTTCCTATCACTGGGTCTAAAGGAAATTAGGGACTGTATGCAACGAATGATGACTAAAAGAATTTGGAGGGTCTAGGGATTTCTTTGGAAGGAATGATGCTAAAGCTGAAACTCCAGTACTTTGGCCACCTCATGTGAAGAGTTGACTCATTGGAAAAGACTCTGATGCTGGGAGGGATTGGGGGCAGGAGGAGAAGGGGACGACCGAGGATGAGATGGCTGGATGGCATCACGGACTCGATGGATGTGAGTCTGAGTGAACTCCGAGAGATGGTAATGAACAGAGAGGCCTGGCGTGCTGCGATTCATGGGGTCACAAAGAGTCGGACACGACTGAGTGACTGAACTGAACTGAACTAAATGTAGTTATCACTTCATAGGAAATAGATGGGGAAACAGTGGTAACAGTGTCAGACTATTTTTGGGGGCTCCAAAATCACTGCAGATGGTGATTGCAGCCATGAAATTAAAAGATGTTTATTCCTTGGAAGGAATGTTATGACCAACCTAAATAGCATATTAAAAAGCTGAGACATTACTTTGCCAACAAAAGTCCATCTAGTCAAGGCTATGGTTTTTCCAGTGGTCATGTATGGATGTGAGAGTTGGACTGGGAAGAAAGCTGAGCACTGAAGAACAGATGCTTTTGAACCGTGGTGTTGGAGAAGGCTCTTGAGAGTCCCTTGGACTGCAAGGAGATCCAACCAGTTCATCCTAAAGGAGACCAGTCCTGGGTGTTCATTGGAAGGACTGATGCTGAGGCTGAAACTCCAATACTTTGGCCATCTCATGAGAAGAGCTGACTGGTTGTAAAGGACCCTAATGCTGGGAGGGATTGGGGGCAGGAGGAGAAGGGGACGACAGAGGATGAGATGGCTGGATGGCATCACCAACTTGATGCACATGAGTTTGGGTAAACTCCTAGAGTTGGTGATGGACAGGGAGGCCTGTGTGCTGCAATTCATGGGGTCGCAAAGAGTCGGACACAACTGAGCGACTGACCTGACCTGAACTGAACTGGAATGTAGTTATGGCTGAATAGTATTTTGTGGTTTTCCCAATATTTTTCTTATTTTTCATGTCCATCTGTTTTCCAAAAATAAACATTAGTAAAACATAAAAGTACAGATCTGTGTACTTATCTTGAGGGTCAGCTAGTAAGACTGTGTATGGCTAGTGCTTTGACATTTTTTCTTGGGAGATCAGCCTAAGGAATAGTGTGGGAAAAGGCTGATCTCTTTAAAATAAAAATTCCCATGCAGATAGCCAATCCTATGACACAACTGAAGTGTTTTTAATTCATGCATTGTGAATTAAAGGTTTATAAATGTAGGTTTTTATTTTAAAACTGAGCTTGCTGACTATTTGCATTTGATGCTCATCAAAACATAATATTCAAAAAAATTAAACATACAACTCTGACAAATATAAAATTAGCAAGTGTCAAAGATTAATTTAGTTAATTACTAAAGTCTCCAGAAGAATAAACAAAACTAATTTTTAAATGTTCTGATTTATATATTTAATGTATAGAACTTGGGGCCTCCCAGATGGTGCAGTTTGGTAAAGAATCCACCAAACAATGTGGGAGATACAAGAGACTCAGTTTTGATCCCTGGGTCAGAGAGATCCTCAGGAGCAGGAAATGGTAACCCACTGCAGTATTTTTGCTTGGAAAATTCCATGAAAAGAGGAGCCTGGTGGGCTACAGTCTATGGGGTCATAAAGAATCAGACACAACTGTGCACACACGCACGCACTGAACAAATAATCCTAAAATTCATATGGAACCGTTAAAGACCCAGAATTGCCACAACAATCCTAAGGAAAAATAACGAAGCAGGGGGCACATTCCAGACACTACCACAAAGCTACAGTAATCAAAACAGCATGGTACTGGCATAAGAACAGACATATGGATCAATGGAACAGAATAGAGAACCCAGAAATAAACCTACACAGTTATGGTCAATTAACCTTTGACAAAGGAGGCAAGAATATACCTTGCCTCCTCTGGGCAAGGGAAAAAGACAGTCTGTTTTTTACAGTCTCTGATTTACAGCTGCATGTAAATCAATAAAGTTAGACCCTTTCACTGTACACAAAAATAAGCTCAAAATGGCTTAAAGACTTAAACATAAGACAAGACAGCATAAAACTCATAGAGAAAAAAATGGGCAAAATATTTTCTGACATAAATCGTACCAATGTTTCCTTAGGTCAGCCTCCCAAGGTAATAGAAATAAAGACAAACAAAAAAAACTGAGTTCTAAACAAATGTATAAACTTTTGTACAGTAAAGGAAACCATAAACAAAATGAAAAGACAACCTACAGAATGGGAGAAAATATTTACAAATGAGATCAATGAGGGATTAATTTTCAAAACATAAAAACAGTTCATACAACTTAACATACACACACACACACACCACAATTGAAAAATGGGCAGAAGACCTAAATAGACTTTTCTGCAAAAATACAGATGGCCGACAGGCACATGAATAGATGTTCAACATCACTAATTATTATAGAAATGCAAATCAAAATTACTGTGAGGTGCCCTATCCCCTCACACCAGTCTGAATGGTCATCATTAAAAGTCTACAAAAAACAAATACTGTAGAGGTATGGAGAAAAGGGAATCTTCTGTCATTGCTGATGGAAATGTAAATTAGTGCAGCCACTAAGGAACACAGTGACTAGAAAACTAGAACACTAGTTTTCTTAGTCCCTCAGAAAACTAAAACTAGAATTGCCATACGATCCAGCAATCCCACTCCTAGGCAAATATCCAGACAAAAGTATAATTCAACACTTCTATGTTCATAGCAGCACTATGCACAACAGCCAAGACATAGAAGTAATCTAAATGTCTTTAATAGATGAATGGATAAAGAGGAGGAAGCATATATGTACACACACATATATATACATATACATACAATGGAATACTACTTAGCCATAAAAACAAATGAAATAATGCCATTTGCAGCAACACGGATGGACTTAGGAATTATCGTGCTAACTGAATTAAGCCAGACAAAGCAAATATCATTTGATATCACTTATATGTGGAATCTAGGGAAAAAAAATGATACAAATGAACTTACTTGCAAAACAGAGATTCTCAGACTAGGAAATCAAACTCATGGTTACCAAAGAGGAAAAGGGGGTGAGGAGGGATATATTCAGAGGTTGGGATCAACATATACACACTGATATATATAAAACAGATAACCACAACAACCTACTATATAGCACTGGGAGCTATACACATATTGTATAATAAGGGAAAAGAATCTTAAAAGGAATATAAACATATATATTATTGAATTACTAGGGCTTCCCTTTCACTTTTCACTTTCATGCATTGGAAAAGGAAATGGCAACCCACTCCAGTGTTCTTGCCTGCAGAATCCCAGGGATGGGGAGCCTGATGGGCTGCCGTCTGTGGGGTCGCACAGAGTCGGACATGACTGAAGCGACTCAGCAGCAGCAGCAGGGCTTCCCTGATGGCTCAGCAGGTAAAGAATCCACCTGCAATGCAGGAGACACAGGTTCTATCCCTGAGTTTGGAAGATCCCCTAGCGAAGGGAATGGCAACCCATTCCAGTATTCTTGCCTGGAAAATCCCATGGACAGAGGAGCCTAGTGGGCTACAGTCCAAAAGGTTTCAAAAAGTGAGACACGACTGGGGAACTAAGCACAGACACATAGAATCACTAAGCTATACACCTGAAACTAACATAATAGGTATTGTAAATCAACTATACTTCAAAAATTAAAAAAAAAAAAAAAAACCCAGAAAAAAAGCTGATCCAATAAAGTTAGCATATTTATAAGGAGACACCCATATCCTCATTCTCTCTCTCTGCCACATGAGGACACAAAGAGAACTGACCACCTGCAAGCCAGGAGGAAAGTCCTCACCAGGAACTCAATTAGCAGGCACCTTAACTTTGGACATCCTAGCTCAGAACTATGAGAAATAAATCCCTGTTGTTTCACTACCAAGTCTGAGGTATTTTGTTACAGCAACCCAAGCAGTCTAAAATACCACACCTAAGGAGGAGTTTTGTTACTTTTTTGTTTCTGTTTTTTTTGACCTGAAAACCTGTCATCTCTTGTATGCTTCATATTTAGAAAAATACTTTTCTGATTTCTGTGCTTTGTTTCTTGACATATAAAGGAGAGGTTATACAGTTAAAAACAAAGACAAAAACTTACACTTGCCAGCTCTTGAAACTGAAGGGGGAGGACACTTTTTCTCCAGAAATCACCAGATAACCTCTACTTTGATCTCCTCAGCCTGATCAGTCATCCTGGAACAAATAACTGTGACTAGGGAGAGGGATTATGTTCATTAGCTGGGCTTCAGCCACTTGCTCCCCTGCTAGTGTGAGATGCCCAGGGGAGGTGAAGATATCTGAATGAAAACTGGGGCAGTGACTAAGGAAAGGGAGAGTAATTTGGAGAGCTAACCACAATGTCTGCTCTAAGTCCTCAGAAGACAATAAATGCCTTGAAAAGGCAGAAGAACATGCTAAGCATCTATTTATGCCAGACCATGTGGCAGGCGATATGTGTATTTCTGATACTGTTGGGGAATATCTGCTGCTACCGCTGTTTAGTCAATTAAGTGTGTCCTATTCTTTGCGATCTCATGGACTGTAAAATGCCAGGCTCCTCTGTCCATGGGATTTCCCAAGCAAGAATACTAGAGTGAGTTGACATTTCCATCTCCAGAGGATCTTTCTGAACCAGGGATTGAACTCAGGTATCCAGCTTGGCAGGTAGATTCTTTACCACTGAATCATGTAGGAAGCCCCTGGAGAGTATCCACCTAACCTATTACCTCCTTTATTTAAGAATTTCCCTGTCCTTAGGGATGGGGTCAGATAGCCTGTGTGTTGAACAAAGGTCAGTGGATCAGGAATAGATATTTAGTCTGGACCAGGCCAATTGTGTTTTCTCTCTAGGAATTTTCAAGCTAGTTAGTTTCTGTGGCTTCTGGGAGCAAATATATAACATTGGAAGCTGTGGGATAGCTGTTTTCTGTATGTATTAATACAGAGAGAAACAAAGAGAATTTGGGCAGAAAGAGGAGAATGAAATGGATTATGAGCAGGAAGAAGCAGAGTTACAGTAGCTGTTTCACGACAGAGAGGGAAAGACAGAAAAGTTTCCTTGGTTCTTGACGACTTTCACATTCACGGTTCAATTCCTTCTTAAACCCTTTATCTGTGGAACAGTTTGTTAAATGGAGCCCAAAGACAAAGATCAATACAATAGAGTCCAAAGAATAATTTCCTTCCCTCACCCAATGATCCAGATAATGAAGTTGAAACAGGAATCCAAATTCTTGTTCTCAGAGCTGAAGAATGAACTTAGCAAACACGCAAACACTCACAATGGCAAGCACACAGCAAGCAAACAGGATTTATTTCAAAGCTCTCCTCATAGACACTGAGAGGGGGTGACATGCCTGAAAAGGCAGGACTTAGAGCAGTTTAAACAGTTATACTAGTATTGATTTGTACAATTTTGATTGGTTCTTACTTTTAACATATGTCATTTGTAAGCAATCAGCTTAAAAGTCACAAAGTTTAACTTGACATCTTTGTGTCTTCTTTTGATCTTCAGATTCTTATTTTTCTTAGACATTAAGTCAGTCATCCTGTGACCTTATCTCATGACCTCTGGCCATTTTACAATGGATCAGATGTACGGGCTAAAGATAATGATCACCAGTTGTTTTTCCTTCAGACATATGGAACAATTACTACCCTCTCCTGGATCGGAGTGTTGATAATTTATCAGACCAAGGACACATTTCTCCAAGAGTCAAGAATTCAGGACAAAGGGATAAAGTTTTAGGTTAATGGATGTTTATTGAAACAGGCCGAGGTCTCAGAGTTCCCACACTAACTGCCTAACAGTTTCTACCTCAAAGTGAAGTGCTGTGCATGATGTTAAGGGATAACAGGATTGTTATCAGGTAGCTTGCCAGCTTGATCAGGCTCCCCTGGTGTAAGGATGAAGTCTGCAGAGTAGAGAGATTTCTTCGTGTGAGCTCTGTATTCTATTCTCCATTTTCACAGAAATAGAAAGATACTTTATTTTCACCTCATGCCAATGAGCAAAGACAATGGGGAGATTCTGATATTTGTGTCCTGGAGATTGAAGGAGACAGATAATGGTGTTCGTTTTAGAAGTCTAAAGTCAAGGGTGTAAAGAGACATCATTGTGATGGTATGTACTTCCACCCCAATTGGCTTGTGGGAACAAAATGAGACCCCTTCCAAAAGTGAGTTGACGTGGGTCATCTTAAAAAGGAATCTCCTCCAAAAAGACAGCCTCGGTGGATTATGATACATGAAGAAATGGTGGATTCCTAAATGCTCAAAACAGTTATTCACAGGAGAGCATGCAGCCATGGCCCCTTTCCTCTAGTCCCTCTTTTCCCAGGCTGACTTGAAAGAGGCCAGAACAGTGGCTTAATTGACAGAGAGGAAGCAGAAGATGAGTTGCTTCCAAAGCTAATTTTGAAGGGCACCCCTTCCCTCCTTTCCCAAACCTCCATCAATGGTTAAAGCTTGATACCATATAAAAGTTTAGATCATTTATTTCTTTACTGAACTAGCCTCCATCTTTGCAACTGTTAGACTAGATTAGAATTTTAATGCCAAAACATGATCTAAGAGCAAGTATAACAGCTATGGATCTACTAAAATTTGACCTTTAACAGTGAGGAAAAACATGTTTATTTTCTTTTTACCTTTTATCGCTGATGGAAGTGTCAGTCATCATTTAAATGACTCTGCCAGGTAGATGTGATTATCTCAATAGGAATTCTTTTCTCCACTCTGTGATTAAGAAAACTGAGGTTCAGAGAGCCTCATGAGAGGGAAATGACTCATGAAATGGACTTTGCAGGATGAGCAGGCTTTCAGTAAGCAGAGCAGAAAGGACAGGCATTGTAAGAGAGAAAAGAGTGAAGACCCTGAGGCTAGATAAGGTATATTCCAAGAACTGTGGGAATCCAATTTGGGTACAATATCAGGTCTGTGTAGGGTTAGTGTAAGGTAAGTTGGGAAACATTTTAGAGTAATAGAGTGGCAGTTCTTTAACACCACTTTCCCCCCATCCCTTCTTTACAACTGCCTCCCTATCATTCCTTGAAGAAAAATGGAGATATCCTTTCCATTTGATCTATGTGAAAATGTACAATTCTCAAAGTAAAGATTATGTGCTAGAATCTCATAAGATATAGGGGGAAATTGCAAGAGCTTTTGAGATAGGTACACCTAGTTTCGAATTCATTCCTATTTTAAGAACACATTTTCTCTGACACTCTATTTTCTTGTCTGTAGAGCAGGGAAATAACCCTAGAGGACTACTGTGAGAGAAAAATAAAATTCATTAAGATGATAATGAGGCAGAAATATAAAATAATTGTGTGACTTGAAGTAAATCACAGGTGTTGAAGGTCTCAGTTTCTCAGTTTGTCCATCCCATTGTGTTATCAGTAACATTTCATTGAAGTACCCAACAGTCAAGACTGTTTTTCAAGGCAAAGTAAGGTATTAATTTCTTGCAAAGGTCAAGTATAACTTTTTCTGTCCAAAATTAAATCTTTTGTTTTAGTTACATAAGTAAGGTTCTTTTGCGGATGGTAATAAGAACATTTAAATGGAAAGTTATATATATTGGGCCTGAAATTTTTTTTAATGGACTTATGTAAAATGAATAGAAAAGTACTTAAGGAAGGTAGGAGCTGTCGGCTTGCTTTCTTAGGAAATCAATACTCATAAAATTCAAGGTTAGAACTGAGAATTGAAAACCATAGTGAGTTTATTTTAAAACATGTAGCCTGTCATCTTTATTTTCCCTTTGGATAACACAGTGTTTATACCCTGAGGTCTATTTGTGTTGCTCTAACTCTTTCCCTGACTTTGAAGTGAACTTCGTTCAGTATTAGAATCAGAATGTTAGGGCTTAGAGATCATGTATTCCAACCTCCTCATTTAAAAAGAGAAAACTGAAGTCAGAGAGGAACGTGAACTGCCCAGACACCGCCTCTGTTTCCTCTGTGTTCTGAAATGGAGCCTCCTGTTGTTCTTAACAACGAGGCCCAACCCCAAAAGGGAAGGAGCTGTCCTCAGGCTGCCCATCCTTCACTTCAGGCCTTGATATTCCATAAATCCAGACAGGGCCTGGTGCTTAGCAGGCATTCTATCTACATTTCTTAAAAAGAGGAATTGCGTTTAACTGTGAACAGAGCATTTCATTCTCAACAGAGCCTGATTAGAAAGTCTCTGGCATTCTTGGAGTGACAGGAGAAATCACCAATTGCTGGCTAAAACAAACAAAAAACCCTGCATTCTCCCAAATGCATGCTCATGGAGTTTCCTGTGTGACAATCAGTTCCAGAGCCAATCAACGTCTGCAGTTGAAAGCCTCCTACTCTTGAAACTTCTCATCTGCAGGTTCACTTAAAACCACCATTTCCTCTGCCCAGGGCACTTTGAAACATCCAGTTCCTCTCATACAACTGGTGAGCACACAGATGTGTTATCACACTTCATTGTCAGATCCACAAACTGCCTAGATCTTTGGGCTGTCCCATCAGGGCTCTCCAAAGCAAATTTCATTTATGCTTTTATTTTAAATCTGGCTGCCCCAAACAAAGCTCAGTATTTACAAAAAGTCTATTTCTTTTAGTGTGATTCAGATACAAACAGAGGCCTATTTCATTTAAAATAGTTATCCTTGAGGTTATCTAGATTGTAGAATGAGTCATAGACAATGAAAAGGTGAAATAAATAGAACAATAGAAGCCCATGTAGAGGGTTTGTAATGGTGCAGATTTTGTCTAAAGAGGAGACTGTGAAATCTACACTAGATGGAGGCTTCCTATGTGTTCTATATGAGAGACCTGCTGTTCCCCTCTTTCCTAGGGTGAGCATTATACTCATTAGTCTTAAAGGGTAGTAATAGGCACTTTTAAGGTGACAATATACAGCCTTGACGCACTCCTTTTCCTATTTGGAACCAGTCTGTTGTTCCATGTCCAGTCCTAACTGTTGCTTCCTGACCTGCATACAGATTTCTCAAGAGGCAGGTTAGGTGGTCTGGTATTCCCATCTCTTTCAGAATTTTCCACAGTTTATTGTGATCCACACAGTCAAAGGCTTTGGCATAGTCAATAAAGCAGAAGTAGATGTTTTTCTGGAACTCTCTTGCTTTTTCCATGATCCAGCGGATGTTGGCAATTTGATCTCTGGTTCCTCTGCCTTTTCTAAAGCCAGCTTGAACATCAGGGAGTTCATGGTTCACATATTGCTGAAGCCTGGCTTGGAGGATTTTGAGCATTACTTTACTAGCATGTGAGATGAGTGCAATTGTGCGGTAGTTGGAGCATTCTTTGGCATTGCCTTTCTTTGGAATTGGAATGAAAACTGACCTTTTCCAGTCCACTTCATGCTAGATAATCTAAAGCTGTTCTTCGCAAGCTGAGCTGAGGTTCCCAAGAGCATAGAAGCCGCTGAGGGAGAATGTTAATTGCTTAGGAAAGCACAACACCCTCTGTTGGACATCACACCAACTACTATTATTAGTTGTTCAGACCAAACTACTTAATAAATGGAACTCTTAGTTATTTCCTTTGCCTTAGGGGCATGGTGAAAAATATGCTGAGACATTAGGGAATCACAAACCAAGAAAATTTGAGAACCTCTGAACAAACATTAAGAGACTTCAGAAAGGTCACATCTTACAAAGGAGTCTCGGGGAAAAAATCCTAAGCACTCCACCTTTTTATTTAGTGTATACAGACTCCCCCATTTGGTTCTACTGCTATTAATACTTCATTGGTTATGAACCTTTTATATGTATATCTTCTTGTTGTTCAGTAGCTACATGGTGTCCGACTCTTTGTGACCTCATGGACTGCAGCACGTGAGGCTTCCCTGTCCTTCACCATCTCCTGGAGTTTGCTCAAACTCATGTCCATTGAGTCAGTGATAGCATATAGCCATCTCATCCTCTATTGTCCCCTTCTCTTCTTTCCCACAATTTTTTCCCATCATCAAGGTCATTTCCAGTGAGTCTGATCTTCAAATCGGGTGGCCAAAGTATTGGAACTTCAACGTCAGTCCTTCCAATGAATATTCAGGGTTGATTCCTTTAGGATTGACTGGTTTGATCTCCCTGTAGTCCAGCAGACTCTCAAGAGTCTGTTGCCCCTGTTGCACTTCTCCAGAACCACAATCTGAAATCATCAGTTCTTTGGTGCTCAGCCTTCTCTGCTTCCCTGGTAGCTCAGATGGTAAATAATCTGCCTGCAGTGTGGGAGACCCAGGTTTGATCCCTGGGTAGGGATGATCTCTGGAGAAAGAAATGGTAACCCACCCCAGTATTCTTGCCTGGAGAATCCATGGACAGAGGCACCTGTCAGGCTATAGTCCATGGGGTCTCAAAGAGTCGGACACGACTGAATAACTAACACAGCCTATTTTATGGTTGAACTCTCACATCTATACATGACTACTGGAAAAACCATAGCTTTGACTACATGGACCTTTGCCAGAGAAGTGAGGTCTCTGCTTTTAATAGGCAGTCTAGGTTTGTCATAGTTTTCCTTCCAAGAAAGCATCTTTTAACTTCATGGTTGCAGTCACTGTCTGCAGTGATGTGAGAGCCCAAGAAAATAAAGTCTGTTACTGTTTCTACTTTTTACACTTCTATTTGGCATGAAGTGATGGGACCAGATGCCATGATCTTAGTTTTTTGAATGGTGAGTTTTAAGCCAGCTTTTTCACTCTCCTCTTTCACCCTCATCAAGAGGCTTTTTAGTTCCTCTTCACTTTCTGCCATGAGAGCAGTATCATCTGTTTATCTGAGGTTATCAACATTTCTCCCAGCAGTCTTGATTCCAGCTTGTGATTCATTTAGCTCAGCATTTTGCATAATGTACTCTGCAAAGAAGTTAAAGAAGCAGAGTGATAATATATAGCCTTGACTTATTCCTTTTCTAATTTTGAACTGGTTTGCTGTATCATACAGGTTTCTCAGAAAACATGTAAGGTGGTCTGGTATTGCTATCTCTTTAAGAATTTTCCACAGATTTTTGCGATCCACACAGTTAAAGGCTTTAGTGTAGTTGATGAAGCAGAAGTAGATATTTTCTGGAATTCCTTTGCTTTCTCTATGACCCAATGAATGTTGGCAATTTGATTTCTGGTTCCTCTGCCCTTTCTAAACCAAGTTGTACATCTGTAAGTTCTTGGTTCATGTACTACTGAAGCCTAGCTTCAAGGATTTTGAGCGTTACACCTTGCTAGCATGTGAAATGAGCACAATTGTATGGTAGTTTGAACATTTTTTGGCACTGCCTGTCTTTGAGATCGAAATGAAAACAGATCTTCTCCAGTCCAGTGGTCACTGCTGAGTTTTCCAAAGTTGCTGGTATATTGAGTGCAGCACTTTAACAGCATCATCTTTTAGGATTTGAAATACCTCAGCTGTAATTCCATCACCTTCACTAGCTTTGTTCTTAGTAATGCTTCCTAAGGTTCATTTGACTTCACACTTCACAATGTCTATCTCTAGGTGAGTGATCACATCATCATGGTTATCTGAGTCATTAAGACTTTTCTAGGATAGTTCTTCTGTGTATTTTTTCCACTTCTTAATCTCTCCTGCTTTTGTTAGGTCCTTACTGTTTCTGACCTTTACCATGCCCATCCTTGCATGAAATATTCCCTTGATATCTCCAATTTTCTTGAAGAGATCTATAGTCTTTCCCACTCTGTTGTTTTCCTCTATTTCTTTGTATTGTTCACTTAAGGCTTTTTTTTTTTTTTTTTTTTTAATCTCTCCTTGCTATTCTCTAGAACTTTGCATTCAGTTGGGTATATCTTTCCCTTTTTCCTGTGCTTTTCATTTGTCTTCTTTTCTCAGCTATTTGTAAAGCCTCATCTGACAACCACTTTGCCTCCTTATATTTCTTTTTCTTTGGGATGATTTTGGTCACTGCTTCCTACACAATTTTACAAACCTCCATCCATAGTTCTTCAGGCACTGTCTACCAAACTAATCTTTTGAATCTATTCATCACCTCCACTGTATAATCATAAGGAATATATTCTTAGGTAGATTATATTTAACTGTATGTGTTCATGTATAGATATTTTTTTCCTAGAGACATCTCCTTAAAAATTATCTCTAAAAGTTCAAGATATGGGTCTTATGTTATAGAATGTTCTAGAATTAAAGTTGTGGAGTTCTTAAGTCTTAATTGAGGGCCATAGCGGGAGGGGTGTGTTATGGAATCAATCTCATTCTAGGTGACTTCTGTCGACTTTACAAGTTCTTTGATGACTTATCATAAAACAAAACGATAATGCAGGTATTACAGAGGTTTTGTGTTTAAAAAATATTCCAAGATGCTCAGATAAAAGGTATTACTCAAAGGAAATGCCAAGTATTAAATAAATGATCCCACAGGTTCACATCTGATCCCATTCAATGTAATGAAAACTTGTTAATTAAAACCTCTTGGTAAGAACTTTGTTCTCATCAGCTATACTTTTTCTTTGAAATTCATTCCTTTTAAAATTTTTTTTTCTTTTTTTTTGCCATGCCTTATAATTTGCTGGCATTTATAAACTGTAAGGGAGTCATTGAGCAATTACTAAGGGAGAGGGGCACAAATATAATTTATTTTCCACCAGGTAAAGGTCATGTGTGGGTGGGTGTTTACATGTGCCTACCCACTCCCTTTCAGTATTTGTCCATCAAGGAAATAGATGTTAGGAAAATGGCTGATGGTTTAATCTTACCACTACCAACAAACTAGTTTCATTTTGGTCTGTAATGCTCCCTTATGTTGGCATATTCTCTAAGCAGTATAGGATAATTCAAAGAAATCAAAGTAAATCTCTCTACCCAATTCACACAAGCCTTCATAATCATGTGTTTCACAGCATGCCCATGCCTAGGTGACAGTCGCCCACTAAGTCTCTGTTTGAGGTAACTGTGAATTGGAGAGAGACTCTTACACAACATGTTTTTCATAAACTACCCTTTTCCTGATGAAGAAAATAAAACGATCCTCAATCCTAGCAAAGAGAGATAAACACGACTGAAATGCTGGCATGCTTCAGCATAGCCTTTGTCGATGCAGTTTCCTTTGCACATCTTTTGTTTTGATCATCTCCTTTTGTCACAGGCTCTTACGGTAACTTTAATTACCATTCACTCCAGTTCAATCACTTAACACTTTTAGCACAAAGGCCAATTTAAAATAATTTTAGATATAAATAAACTGAAATTGTGAGGTATAGGTTTAAAATATTTTTGAAATTTCCATCTGGTATGCTAGATATTTTTATGATTATTGACTCACTAGGTAATTAACTCTAAAGAATTACCATTCACTCCAGTTCAATCACTTAACACTTTTAGCACAAAGGCCAATTTAAAATAATTTTAGATATAAATAAACTGAAATTGTGAGGTATAGGTTTAAAATATTTTTGAAATTTCCATCTGGTATGCTAGATATTTTTATGATTATTGACTCACTAGGTAATTAACTCTAAAGCGCATAGCACTCGCTGTTAATATCGGTAAATCTTAACGTGGATTTTGGGCCAAAAATTTTTGATCACCTCTTTGAGTTGGAATAATTAGTTCTGATCAGCTTTTCCATTGGATAACTGTGCTTTTATCAAACAAGCTCTTGAAATCTCATTCAGTCATGAAAGCTTATGGTTTCATCTGGGACAGGTAGTGATTGCAATGTGGGACAAGGAGTTATTGCCCCATTCGCAACCACTTAAAAATATTAGGTCCCCTGATTTATTAAATCACAACATGCATTCACACACAGAGTTAATAAATATTAGTTCAAGTGTCAGTTCAGTTCAGTTCAGTCGCTCAGTCATGTGTGACTCTTTGCGACCCCATGAATTGCAGCACGCCAGGCCTCCCTGTCCATCACCAACTCCCGGAGTTCACTCAGACTCGTGTCCATCGAGTCAGTGATGCCATCCAGCCATCTCATCCTCTGTCGTCCCCNAGTGATTTTGGAGCCCCAAAAAATCAAGTCAGCCACTGTTTCCACTGTATGACCATCTATTTCCCATGAAGTGATGGGACCAGATGCCATGATCTTTGTTTTCTGAATGTTGAGCTTTAAGCCAACTTTTTCGCTCTCCTCTTTCACTTGCATCAAGAGGCTTTTTAGTTCCTCTTCACTTTCTGCCATAAGGGTGCTGTCATCTGCATATCTGAGGTTATTGATATTTCTCCAGGCAATTTTGATTCCAGCTTGTGTTTCTTCCAGTCCAGCGTTTCTCATGATGTACTCTGCATATAAGTTAAATAAGCAGGATGACCCTAGATAAAATTCACAAAGTTAGACTATCTTCTGCTCAAAATAGTTTCTTTATTGAGTCTTTTTTCTTTCTTTCCTGTATCCAGGTGATCAAAATCTAACACTGCTCCTTGCAGCCTGAAGAATGTTTCCCATGCCCCACTCAGGCCTCCTTTCTAGTCAAGGCTCATGCTTTGGACCTTTTCTAAACATCATTCCTTGAGCCCAGTCACGAGCCAGCAGTGGATCTCCTGCTGGCTGAGGGTCCTGTCAGATGACTGCACTGCTAATCTTTTTGCATTTTGCCAAAATGTAAATCACTGATAAGTGTTTCACAAGATGTTGGCAGGCCAAGATGGCATAGAAAGACCCTGAGTTCATCCCCTCTCACTGATGCACCAAACTCAGTTCTATGCAAAACAACCATCAATGGAAAAGACCAGATTTTACCAGAAAATATCTTTTTCAACTAAATGCATAAAGAAAAAAATCGGTGAGATGAGTAGATGGGTAAACCCACATATAATCAAATCCCAAATCCCATTACCCCTCATCAGTGCATAGCCCACAAACTGGAGAATAACTATATCACAGAGTTTCTTCCCCCTCAAGTCAGGTTCCTCAGCCTGGGATCCAGCACTGGGAAGATGAGCCCCTAGAGCCTTTGGCCTTGAAGGCCAATGGGGCTTGACTGCAGGAGCCCCACAAGATTAGGGGAAATAGAGACTTCACTCTTAAAGGGGGCACACAAAATCTCACATGCACGATGACCCAGGGCAAAAGCAGTAATTTGACAGGCGTCTGGACCAGACCTACCTGCTGGTCTTGGAGAGTCTCTTGGAGAGGCTGGGGGAGGGGCAAGACTGCGGCTCACCCTGGGGACATAAACCCCAGACAGTCAGCTGCTGGAACACTCCTGGTAGCTCTTTAATGCCAAGACCATTCAAAAGTCTGCAGGCACCAGTGCTGAGGTGCCTCAGGCCAAACAACTAACTGGGCTGGGGCACAGCCCCACCATCAGGAGACAGGTTTCCTAAAGACTTCCTCAAGAGCCACAGCTGTCTCTGGACATGCCCCTAAACACGGCCAAGCCCACCACCGGTTCACGACCTAGCTCCACCCACCAGAGGGCAGACACCAGAAGTAGGACCCTGCAATGTAGGCTAGATCCTCCCCTGAGACCAGCTGGGTCTTGGTCCTTCCTGTAGCAGGCCAGTTCAAGCTTCAGGACACCTGGGACCCTGTATTCAACTATACCAGGAACCACACCCCCTACCAAAGATATGAACTGAGCTCTGGGATCCACAGGCCCTGCAGTCAGACTCCAAGAACCATCTAACCATCTCTCTCTGCAAGTGTGTGTGTGTGTGTGTGTGTGTGTGTGCGCGTGCTCAGTCATATCAACTCTTTTGTGACTCCATGGACTGTAGCCCACTAGGCCACTCTGTCCATGTAACTTCCCAGGCAAGAATACAGGAGTGGGTTGCTATTTCCTCCTCCAGGGGATCTAGGGGATCCCAACCCAGGGATCAAATTCACATCTATTGCATCTCTTGCATTGGCAGATGGATTCTTTACCACTGTGCCACCAACTCCAGGATCTGCTTCACCTGCCAGTGGAGGCAGGGGTGGGCAGCAGCCCCAGAGTCTTCGGGACCCTGACTCCATGCACCAGTGAGCCGGCACTAACTCTGGACCCCCTAGGGTTCCGGAGGCCCATCTCCTGACCAGCACGGCTAAACAGCAACCAACAGCATCTTCACAGGCAAGGCCTGGCGATCAACCAGACCAGACAGGAACCAAGCTTATCAGACTGCCCACATAGCTTGCCACAACAGAAGGACCCATACAGCCCCCTTAGGAGGAATCTCTAGAGCACACAGCTTTGACAGTGAGAGAGGAATGCACTGCTGGGACACATGTGATGCCTCTTATTGAAGGTTTACTTCTCCAAAGTCAAGAAACATAACTTACCTACCACATACATAAAAATACAAATAGCATCTAAAACAAAACGAGGCACCAGAGGAACAGGTTTCAATCAAAGGAACAAGATAAAACCCCAGAAGAAGAACTAAGTTAAGAGGAGACAGGCAATCTACTGAGAAAGAGTTTAGAGCAGTGATTGTAAAGTTGATCCAAGAACTCAGGATGAGAATGAATGCTTCACGAGTCATGCCTCCTGGATTAGTCTCCATTTAATTAATAGAAGCCTTTTAGGACCTCAACTCCTGAAACAGACTGTATGGGTATAATAAGGAAGGTAGTGTTAAGTATTTTGAAGTGGTATGGGGGAGGGAAAGAAAGCCACACCCATATGATATTGGTTTTCCAATATGGTTGTTTGAGATCCAGTTCTTAGTGGATGGCCTTGACATGAGAATCTGTGGGCAAGAGATTTGTTAAGGCTGAACTCACAAAAGAGGCCAGTAGAGGAGTATGAGAAACTAGATAGGCAAGGGGAAGAAGCTAAGCAACAGAGCAGTTTTAGTTCAAGTCACAGCTCTAGAATAATCCTATAGGTAGTTGTGCAGAGAGTTTGTTTGTCTTGGGGGAAAGAAGATGGGCTCTCACTCTCCCACACCGGTCAGCCATTAGTCACAGGCTGCCCTGTGGGGGATACAAGCACTTCCAGCTCCATGCAGGTACAGCTGAAGGAGCTCCAGTAACCAAAGGAGAGTCTTCTGAAAATTGCAGCTGTGAGCTGCTAAAGTACAACAGAGAGAAGTTGAGGAGGCTCCATAAGAAGACCCAAGGGGATGTAGGTGGAGCACCATCTGTATCCACTGTAATGACATAAACCTGAGAGGGTGCATGGTCTATGAGGCCAGGTCTCGGCAGGCTTGTAGCCTTCTTCCCAGGGGTAATCACAACACCACATCAAGATATGGAATAATACAAGCACCCCAGAAGTATTCCTTGTACCTCCTCCCAGTCAATAGTTCCTTTAAAAAGATAACTTGTTCTCTGATTATAGTTTTGCTTGCTTTTAGCTTCATTTAAATGAGCTGTATAGTATATATTCTTCTGTGTCATACATTGTTATTGAACTTATTGTGAGATTCATCCATGTCGTATCATCTTACTGTAGTTCAGTCTTTTCCATTGCTTTGTTGTTCAATCACTAAGTCATGTCTGACTCTTTGCAACCCCATGGACTGCAGCACTTCCCTGCCCTTCACTATCTCCCAGAGTTTGCTCAACTCATGTCCAATGAGTCAGTGATGCCATCCAACCATCTCATCTTCTGTTGCCCCCTTCTCCTCCTGCCCTCAATATTTCCCAGCATCAGGGTCTTTTCCAATGAGTCAGTTCTTTGCATCAGGTGGCCAAAGGATTGGAGCTTTCATTGCTTTGGAGTATTCCATTATACAGCTGTTTCACAATTTATTTTAGCACTGATGGACAACACATTCTTTCTAGTTTGGGACTGTTATAAGTAACACTGTTAAAAATTTCTTGTAAGTGTATTTTGCGACCCGAATATTTGCATTTCTGGGATACATGTTGGATAGACACCTGAGAGTAGAGTTGACTGCACAGACTATGCATATATTAAGCTTTTGTAGACATTGCCATATTTAGTTTCCCAAAGTGATTATGCCATTTTAGCTCTCATTAGTAGTGTGAGTGGCTCCCCAAGTGGTGCAGTGGTAAAGGATCCATCCATCCGCCAATGCAGGAGATGCAAGAGATGCAAGTTAGATCCTTGGGTCAGATAGATCACCTGGAGAAGGAAATGGCAACATGCTCCCATATTTTGCTTGGAAAATTCAATGGACAGGGGAGCCTGGCAGGTTGCAGTCCATGTGGTCGCAAAGAGTCAGACATGACTGAACACACACAACGGTGTAGGAGAATGTCAGTTGCTCTATATCCTAAAAAATTCTTGGTAGCTTCACTCTAGCTTTTAGTGATTCTGGGTGTGTAGGTTGTCTTCTAAACTTTCATTACATTGAAAATTCACAATTAAAAATTTTGCAGAAACTCTCCTTGAATCTAGTAACAACATTTTGAGAATTCCTTATATTGGTGAATAACTACTTTTTTCACACATAAAATAAGTGCTAAATATTACTATTTATTCAGCTGATAAACTTGTATTTTTAATTTTTAAGTCATATGTATCTGAATCAAGATTTCTCTTATATTGTTCGTTCCTATCTCTGTTTGAATTCTGCTCCATGAAATTAAAAGAAGCTTACTCCTTGGAAGCAAAGTTATGTCCAACCTAGATAGCATATTCAAAAGCAGAGACATTACTTTGCCGACTAAGGTCCGTCTAGTCAAGGCTATGGTTTTTCCTGTGGTCATGTATGGATGTGAGAGTTGGACTGTGAAGAAGGCTGAGCACCGAAGAATTGATGCTTTTGAACTGTGGTGTTGGAGAAGACTCCTGAGAGTCCCTTGGACTGCAAGGAGATCCAACAAGTCCATTCTGAAGGAGATCAGCCCTGGGATTTCTTTGGAAGGAATGATGCTAAAGCTGAAACTCCAGTACTTTGGCCACTTCATGCGGAGAGTTGACTCATTGGAAAAGACTCTGATGCTGGGAGGGATTGGGGGCAGGAGGAGAAGAGGATGACCGAGGATGAGATGGCTGGATGGCATTACGGACTCGATGGACGTGAGTCTGAGTGAACTCCGGGAGTTGGTGATGGACAGGGAGGCCTGGCGTGTTGCGATTCATGGGGTCGCAAAGAGTCGGACACTACTGAGCGACTGAATGGAACTAGATAGAACAAATTTAATTCTATCAACTACCGAACACACATCTTTTATAAAAAATATTTTATGTTGGCTGGTCTTCAGCCTAGAATTCTAGCTCCAATTTAAAATAGATGCACCTGGTAGAAGTATGTGGAAATATTTTGACATCTGCGTGAATTTAAAGAATTAGAAATGAGTTATTTTAGTGTCAAGTGGAAAAAATACAACATATTATCAGTGAAGATGCATAAGACTGTAAAAAAAGCTGAAACCTGATAGCAAGCAAGAGGGAGGTGACTGTTTGACCCTAGACTATAATTTGAGAAGGTTTCAAGTAATGTGCCCTTCCTCAAATATCAGTGTCACTATGTATCATTTTACTAGTATGACTTTATCTTTTTAAGTGTTTAGAACTTCTACAGTAACCAATTAATAATGCTCTTAATTTAGGTAATCATGCAATAGAATCAGATGCCATCATAGGTGGCGTCCCTAACCCCCATGCTGCTCAACCATGTGATCTGTTTGTAGGTTTTCTCCTTACAACTGAAGAAAAGATAATATTTTTTATTAAATTCTGCCTCAAAAAACTGTATATAATTCTATAAAGCATCTTCCCCCAGTCCTTATCAGCTAACACTTCTCTTATCAGTTAACACTTCTCTTATCAGTTAACACCTTATCAGAAATTGGTAGAATCAGCCACAGAGAATATCAGTGAGAATGGGTGGTTGAAAGGGGAAGAACCAAGTGGAGAATTGTTTGAAGGGAAAAGAGTGCTGCTCATAAATCATAGAAAAAAGAATAATGAAAGAATAATTTCCTCACTGTTTTAGGATAAGTGTAAACTATTTGGTTTCTATCTGTAGGATGCTATGAGGTCAGTGCTCTTGGTAAGGCGTATAGATTCCTGGAACCAAATTCATGGAACCAAACAGTGATTAAACAAGAAAAGTATCTTGGCCATCCTGTAGCCATGTTTCCCAAATGGGAAAATTGGAGCTCAGAAGTGGGTCAAGAACAACTTCAGTATCACACAAAAAATTTCTCTCTCTATCCCCTCACCAGTTTCTTTCCTTTTTAAATTTCTTTCCAGTAACAAAACAATCAGAGTTCTCTCTTCCATAAGCTTTTGTGTTTTCAGATTTCTGTGCCCTTGTTCATCCAGCCTCCCCACTTACAGACAACTGGGCTCACCCTGGGGATTGCCAAGACCTTAGTGCTGCAGCTGGGGGTCACGTACCAGTGGGGAGACTTATGTAAGCAGAGAATAATTACTGCAGTGTGCAATCAATACATTCAAGAAAAGTATGAACCAAAACATGCTCCAGGTCCCCTTCTGTGCCTACTGGAATTGCAGGCACACATATACATAGAAATGATAGAAAATATTTTAGAGGATAATAAATCCACTTTACCCTCTAGGTAAAGAAGATGAACTCAGAAATCAGCAATTGTGAAGGAAGTTTTGATGGTAAAGAGCAGGTATGATGATCTTGCTGGTGAAATCAGAAAAGAGAGAGTAGTAACCTAAGGGCTGCTGCTGGAGAAGGCAGGCTCTATATAGCCTTAGCATTTCCTGAAGAGGCTCGGAGAACCACTGTGCGCAGACTGAACAAGTCAAAGACAGGGAGCGGCCTCTGGGAGCAGTAAGAGAAATTAATTAAAGACTTCATTTGGATCACCTGGGCCAGCTGGCTTGCTCCTCACCCCCATCCTCCACCTTCTGTACAAAAGCAGTTGGCAACAGCAGTACTTGTCCCAGGATGAAGCCTGAAAGACTGTTTCATATACAAAGTGAGTCACCTCCCTAGGAGAGTCCTCTGTATGAAGGATGGGGCTAGAGATAAAGGGAAGCAGAAACTGAAATAACTTGGAACTTACAAATCCACAGCAAAGAGAGAGAAGGAAGGAGTACCATTGATTTCCATCATCTACACTGTACAAAAGCAGTTGGCAACAGCAGTACTTGCCCCAGGATGAAGCCTGAAAGACTGTTTCATATACAAAGTGAGTCACTTCCCTAGGAGAGTCCTCTGTATGAAGGATGGGGCTAGAGATAAAGGGAAGCAGAACCTGAAATAACTTGGAACTTACAAATCCACAGCAAAGAGAGAGAAGGAAGGAGTACCATTGATTTCCATCATCTAAAGGATAAATTTGGGGCAGGGCACTCAAATGGGAGTTCTGACACAGTACTCCCAAGGTGGACAGTGAACCAGGTAACATATTCAGACCCTAAATAAAATTTATTTGTATACCTTTCAAATTTTCCCTGCCCAACCCTCCTGTCAAACATCTAAGGCATCTTCTATTTTCAGAATTTCACTTCAGTTCAGTCACTCAGTCCTGTCCGACTCTGTGGGACCCCATGGACCACAGCACGCCACACCTCCCTGTCCATCACCAACTCCCGGAGTTCACCCAAACTCATGTCCATTGAATCGGTGATGCCATCCAACCATCTCATCCTCTGTTGTCCCCTTCTCCTCCCACCTTCAATCTTTCCCAGCATCAGGGTCTTTTCCAATGAATCTGCTCTTCACATCAGATGGCCAAAGTATTGGAGTTTCAGCTTCAGCATCAGTCCTTCCAGTGAACACCCAGGACTGATCTCCTTTAGAAGGACTGGATGGATCTCCTTGCAGTCCAGGGGACTCTCAAGAGTCTTCACCAATACCACAGTTCAAAAGCATCCATTCTACAGTGCTTAGCTTTCTTCACAGTCCAACTCTCACATCCATACATGACCACTGGAAAAACCATAGCCTCGACTAGATGGACCTTTGTTGAATTTAACACAGAACAACAAACTAGGTTCCTATTTGATCTGAAGAAATATATTCCAACAATCCCATTTGATGAAGATACTCAACTATAAATAAAAATAGCAATACCCAAACTATAAGTTAATTGAAGAAACTTAATCATGAAAGTGAGTCATTCAGAATGTTGAAAGGATCCAAAGTTTCTGAGTAGCATGAATAGAAAAATACTACCCACATTCAGACACACCCTAATGTAATCTCAGAATGTAAAACAAAAACATAAAATCCTAAGAGTTTCTCAAGAGAAAAAATTAGATAGCCTATGAAAGAGTTCTCTACCAGTTAAAATCAGTAACACTGGATTCAAGTTGACAATGGAGAAATATTACCACAGTTATGAAAGAAAAGAAATTAACCTGGATTTCTTCACCCAGCCAAACTCACTTATGTGGGACAGCAAAATAAATACTTTCATTTTTAGATATGCAAGACTTGGGAGGTTTACTACCTATGACTCATTTCTAAAAAATTTACTGAAGAACATAGTTCAGCAAAACTGAAGGAATCCAAGATGAAGTGAGATATAAGGACAATGGTGGCCAAATAAAGCAGTAAAATGAAATAACATGTCATAATACAACATAATACAAAGAAACACCTGAAATTGAAACAAAAGATTGTTTCGTTATGTCAAGAGTAAAGTCTGGGGAAAGGGAGGTGATAAGTGTCTCGTTTGTCTAGAGGCAAATATAGACGATGAACATTATTCACCTATCAATTATTAGTATAATTAGCTTTCAATCCATTCAGTTCAGTCTCTTAGTCGGGTCAGACTTGTGACTCATTGGACTGCAGCACGCCAGGATTCCCTGTCCTTCACCAAGCCCCAGAGCTTGCTCAAACTCATGTCCATCGCATTGATGATGCCATCCAACCATCTCATCCTCTGTCATCCCCTTCTCCTCCCGCCTTCAATCTTTCCCAGCATCAGGGTATTTTCCAGTTAGTCAGTTCTATTGGAGTTTCAGTTTCAATATCAGTTCTTCCAATGAACACCCAGGACTGACCTCCTTTAGGATGGACTGGTTGGATCTCCTTGCAATCCAAGGGACTCTCAAGAGTCTTCTCCAACACCACAGTTCAAGAGCATCAATTATTTGGCGCTCAGATTTCTTTATAGTCCAACTCTCACATCCATACATGACTACTGGAAAAACTATAGCTTTGACTAGATGGACCTTTCTTGGTAAAATAGTGTCTCTGATTTTGAACCTGCTATCTAGGTTGGTCATAGCTTTTCTTCCAAGGAGCAAGTGTCCTAATTTCATGGCTGTAGTCACCATCTGCAGTGATTTTGGAGCCCCCCAAAATAAAGTCTGATACTGATTCCATTGTTTCCCCATCTATTTGCCATGAAGTGATGGAATTGGATGCCATGATCTTGGTTTTCTGAATGTTTTTAGTAGGATAGAAAATAATGCCTGAATAAAACCTCTGAAAGCCCAGTGGATTCTGAGGAGATATTTCAAAGGAGAGGTCATTTGAACTCAGTCCTAAAGGAATAGGTATTTGTCAAGTAACAAAGGTGGGGCAGAAGGATGTTATGAGTAAGTGTCCTCATGCACAAAGGATGTGCTGTTGAACAAAGGCTGAGTTATTCGATATAGAATAAGAAGTTCGGTGGTGGTGGAGGGGTTGTGGCCTGAGATGTGCTTAGAAAATAAGGTTTTTAACTTTCTTCTTTAAAGAGAAGAAAGGTGATGAACTATGCTGACTAGTGAATCTGAGTGAACTCCAGGAGTTAGTGATGGGCAGGGAGGCCTGGCGTGCTGCGATTCATGGGGTCACAAAGAGTCGGACATGACTGAGTGACTGAATTGAACTGATCACCTCCTATTTAGAAAAGGCAGAGGAAACAGAGATCAAATGGCCCACATCCGCTGGATCATCGAAAAAGCAAGAGAGTTCCAGAAAAACATCTGCTTTTGCTTTATTGACTATGCCAAAGCTTTTGACTGTGTGGATCATAATAAACTGTGGAAAATTCTTCAAAAGATGGAAATACCAGACCACCTGACCTGCCTCTTGAGAAATCTGTATGCAGGTCAGGAGGCAACAGTTAGAAATGGACATGGAACAACAGACTGGCTCCAAATTGGGAAAGGAGTACATCAAGGCTGTATATTGTCACCTTACTTATTTAATTTATATGCACAGCACATCATACAATATGCCAAGCTGGATGAAGCACAAGCTGGAATCAAGATTACCAGGAGAAATATCAATAACCTCAGATACACAGATGACACCACCCATATGGCAGAAAGCAAAGAAGAACTTAGAGCCTCTTGATGAAAGTGAAAGAGGAGAGTGAAAAAGTTGGCTTGAAGTTCAACATTCAGAAAACTAAGATCTGGTTCCATCACTTCATGGCAAGTAGATGGGGAAACAATGGAAACAGTGACGGACTTTATTTGTTTGGACTCCAATATCACTGCAGATGGTGATTGCAGTCATGAAATTAAAAGACGCTTGCTCCTTGGAAGAAAAGCTATGACCAACCTAGATAGCATATTCAAAACCAGAGACATTATTTTACCAACAAAGGTCCGTCTAGTCAAAGCTATGGCTTTTTCAGTGGTCATGTATGGATGTGAGAGTTGGACTATAAGGAAAGCTGAGCACTGAAGAAGTGATGCTTTTGAACTGTGGTGTTAGAGAAGACTCTTCAGAGTCCCTTGGACTGTGAGGAGATCAAACCAGTCAATCCTAAAGGAAACCAGTCCTGAATATTCATTGGAAGGACTGATGCTAAAGCTGATGCGCCAATAGTCTGGCCACCCGATGCAAAGAACTGACTCACTGGAAAGACACTGATGCTGGGAAAGATTGAAGATGGAAGGAGAAGGGGATGATGGAGGATGAGATGGTTGGATGGCATCACCGACTCATGGACGTGAGTTTGAGCAAGTTCCGGGAGTTGATAATGGACAGGAGGCCTGGCATCTGCAATCCATGGGGTCACAAAGAGTTGGACACAACTGAGTGACTGAACTGAACTGAATCACCTCCAAAATGGGTGCTTCCGTTGTGGCACTAGAGGTAAAAAACCTGCCTGCCAATGAAGGAAACATAAAGAGACAAAGTTTCTATCCCTGGGTTGGCAACCCAGTCCAGTGTTCTCGCCTAGAGAATCCCATGGAGAGAGGAACCTGGCTGGCTACAGTCCATAGGATCACACAGAGTCCGACGCGACTTAGCATGCACACAACCATCCATTTTGCTCCATGGCTCATCATTTGCACTGGAAAATAGTGCTCAGCACAAGACAACCTGATGAAATTTCATCTTCTTTCTGAATTAAGAATGATTTATTTCCTTCCCAAATCATTCTGCTTCTCTTACACAAGCAATGTGGTGAGTCCCATACTTTTACAACTAGGGGGCCAGGGAATCACAGACTGGCCCCCCCCCCAAAAAAAAGGGTATAATATTTTAAACTCTCAAGAAACAGACTATGGGATAGTATTGATGATCCTCATAACAGATTGCTGTGAAATAAATATGATCAATAGGCAATTCAGACTTACAGACTAGACCAGAGTCACTACAGACCAACATGATCAAGAAACCACAGCATATGCCCTGAGACATTCAATACACGTTGCATGGTCTTATGAAGAGGTTTGCTTTTACTGGAAGTGACTCATCTTAAGCAGCAAATTACTTTAGTTTTTAATGTTCTGTTACTTATGATTATTTGTGGATATGAATAAGCCTAACTTTCATACAGAAACTTGGGCAAACACTCAAGAATGGATCATGCTCTTTTTCAGAGTCTACTCAGAACCAGAAGATTGCTAATTGTAACAACATGACACTGAAAGCTGCAATCATCTCATAAAGAATCAATTTTTGCTTAAATGGAAGCTGGAACAACAAAAAATACATATAAATTACTAAATATGTAAAAACATTTTACATAGTAAGTATGCAGGTGAGCAGGAGATGAGCAGAAAAAGTAAAGATGTTAAGTTCTATAATGATGATAAAAAAGGCAAAATCATGAGTGTTAAAGTGCCAACTTTAAGCATATCTTGAGGTATAAGTCAGAAGAAAAGGGATTTTTGGCAAAGCAGATCTTTTTCTGACACTGAGAGTACAGAAAATAATTGGTTTTCTTCTGGAGATGTTCTAATCAAATATATTTCTTGAAAAAGTAAAATTACATTCAATATGAATATTCATTCTTATACTACCATAGCCTCACTGACATCTATATAGAAAGTTTACAAATCACATGCATACCTCACTTAAAATTATATTCTGGTGTTTTTTTTTTTTTTTT
>SJYT01077332.1:174409-197285 GCA_006410635.1 Cephalophus harveyi
AAAAAAATCTTTTTTTATGTAAGAAAAAAAGAAAAAAATCTTTTTTTATGTAAGAAAAAAAGAAAAAAATCTTTTTTATAAGTTAAAAAAAGTAAAAAAAAAAAGAAAGAAACCAATATCTAGAGTTGACTTATATGGTCATGTATGTCACTCTTTCCCAAGAAATCCAAGACACACCTGCCTAATATTAATTAAAGTAAGATACATAATATTTCACTTGATACAACTCAGTGATACACAGGTTTCCCCCACTACCTGAAAGATCACTTTTATACCACTTTGCTTTTCTTCAAGACCTACATTAGTATCTGTTTTCGACAACTGAAAAAAATCAAAGATGATCTTTCACTTTTACAAAAATAGATGAAAAGTAAAAACAGAGTTCAGCATTCATTTTGCAGGGTAACATCACAGAAGCAGCACACACCCTGAGCAGAGAGAATGACACCAAGCTCCTTCCATGGAACTACACTCAGCATCTCCGCATCAAGCCCCTATAGCTTTGAACTGTGTTTGAACATCTGTGCTTTATCTTGATTTGTTTTGTGAAACCCTTAGCAAAATATGTCCCAAGATGTCAGAAAAGCCTAAGAGAGTTTGTAGGGACATTACGCTTAGCATAAAACTGGATGTAACAAGCATTTCAGTCGTAGTGAATGATATAACGTTTTCATGTGTTTCTTGGTATGATTTAGTAGGTTACTTGGGTGGGTCGGGGAATGCTTAAAAACATTCTCATATAAGTTGATGGTAATTGCTTCTTTAGGTCATTTCAGCTTACAAAGGCTTTCATAGGAACACTCTACTTTCCAATAACGGGGGAGGTGAAGTCGCTCAGTCGTGTCCGACTCTTTGCGACCCCGTGGACTGTAACCTACTAGGCTTCTCTGCCCATGGGATTCTCCAGGCAAGAATACTGGAGTGGATTGCCATTTCCTTCTCCAGGGGATCTTCCCGACCCAGGGATCGAACCCGGGTCTCCCGCATCAGAGGCAGACGCTTTAACCTCTGAGCCACCAGGGAAGCCCCAATAACGGGGGAAGCAAGTAAGTATACATTTCAAATTGGATTCCGTTGAGAATATTTGCAGGTCCAAGTAAGTTGAGCAGAAGATGCTATTAAAACATTTCCCAAAACAACCAAACATTAAATGAAAAATCTTATCTGCTTTTTTTACATTATTACAGAACTTAAAATTCTATTTTTGTCACCAGTTGTAATTGGAAAAGACTGGTCATACTCCTTGCATAAAGATTTGCTGTTCTCTCTAAGATAGGATTCTTCCAGAATTAAGATAAACCTTAAGCGTCTCAATCACAACCTTACACACAGTGGGGCCCTTCCTGGAATTTTTCTGGGGAACTCACATTTCCTCTTTGTGCCTCCAGGTTGTTTAGATACTATTTAAGCCAGCCCAAGCATGAAGGAGAAGGCGATGGCACCCCACTCCAGTACTCTTGCCTGGAAAATCCCATGGACGTAGGAGCCTGATAGGCTGCAGTCCATGGGGTCGCGAAGAGTCGGACATGACTGAGTGACTTCACTTTCACTTTTCACTTTCATGCATTGGAGAAGGAAATGGCAACCCACTCCAGTATTCTTGCCTTGAGAATCCCAGGGACGGGGGAGCCTGGTGGGCTGCCGTCTATGGGGTCGCACAGAGTCGGACACAACTGAAGCGACTTAGCAGCAGCAGCAGCAAGCATGAAGGAGTGAGTGGGAGACAGACCAAAGCACCAGCAGAAGGTCAGTTAGGTTGGTAGAGGCCCCTAATCTGAGAACCATGAATCAGAGTTCTCACTGTTCCCCAGGGGTCAGAATTAGGGTGAAGCTGGCTGGGATTAACCTAATAATCATCCACTAGCCATGCCTGAGTACCCTTTAAAAGGTTATACATGTTTTAAAGTAAAGTGCTTCATCGTTATCACGAGTGTAGCACTTTCTTATCTTCTTAAATCATTTAAAACAGTCTCTCCATAAAGATAGTACACAAAATGCTTCCCTTGATATCTGTATTATGGATGAAAGGGTTTAGGAGTCTACAGAAAAAAATTTTTGACTATCACATTGTGTCTGACATCAATTATATGAGGTCACAAGGAACCAGCCTTAGGTGATTCACAAAACCCTGCTTGGAAAAATTAATCTAAAAAAAAGGAAGTTGATTGCTCTCTATCTAGCATTTAATGACAGATTTTAAAGAACTAAACCACAGATGGAGTATTAGCTGGACAGTGTTTGTTGCCTATTTTGTTTTCTTCAAAATGTGTTGCCTATTCAAGTTTCTTTTTTGAAAAATGTCTAAAAAAGTAAGACTGGGAGGGACTTGGTAAGAACTTGTTCCTTCAAGTGTTATCTACCTGACAAGTATGACTACAACCTACTTCACACTTTGCCTGATCACATTTTGTAGAACTTAATATCATTTATATTTCAAACCTTTTTCTGATTAAAAGATTTTGAGATTCCTTAGAGTTTAAGAAGCTTAATTTTCTGCCCTGTTAATTCCCTCCCTTTCTCTCACCTTTCTTTCTTTCATGCAATTTTAATTATGTAAAAGTAAGGATATATTCTATTTGTCATCCAAGCTTAGAGAATCAATAAGTCAACCAAGAGAACTCGGACATGACTGAAGTGACTTGGCAGCAGCAGTAGATGTGTATAAGAGACAGCAGTGTTTTTTTTGCATTTAACATTCTTATGAAAATAATGATCTCATTCAAAAACTGTCTTTAATTAAAAGACAAAGCATGTTTTTTTTTTTAAAAAAAGGTATTAGATTTCAATTTCTGTGACTTAAGGGAGTGAAAGAAATGTTTTTATATGTGGAAATTAAGACCATTTAAAAATATTACTTAAAAATTATACTGTTATTCTGGAAGCTACATTTTGTTTTAATAAACTGAATACCTGCCTATTGCATAAAATAGAAAAATATAAAGACTGAAGATGTGACATATTTCCCAGACATATTCTTTCAAACATTTTTCTCACAATACACACAAAAATATAAATGTCAACCAGAGTGCTTGCATGCATCCTCCCTGTGGCTCTGGTTTCTTCACAGTGTGGTGGCTGGTGTCTACTGGATGCATTGGAGGCACAAAACAGTGCAACCTCTTGTGATCCGGACTCTACAGTCATGTAGCATCACGTTCTCTGTATTCTATTGGCTACAGACTTTAGACAGTAAGAAATGATGTTTTTTGTTGTAAGACACCCAATCCCTGGTATTTTGTTGTAGCAATCTGAATGGACTAAGACAAGTGGCAATTTAAAAAAATAACTGTTTGTAATCATCAGATAAAAGCGTTAAAACAGCTATAAGAACTATGTATCTATGGAATTTGCAGCCAATTAAGATGGTTCAGTTCAGTTCAGTTCAGTTCAATCGCTGAGTCGTGTCCGACTCTTTGCGACCCCATGAATCGCAGCACACCAGGCCTCCCTGTCCATCACCATCTCCCGGAGTTCACTCAGACTCACGTCCATCGAGTCGGTGATGCCATCCAGCCATCTCATCCTCAGTTTATTGTGATCCACACAGTCAAAGGCTTTGGCATAGTCAATAAAGCAGAAATAGATGTTTTTCTGGAACTCTCTTGCTTTTTCCATGATCCAGCGGATGTCGGCAAAAACCAGCTTGAACATGAGGGAGTTCACGGTTCATGTATTGCTGAAGCCTGGCTTGGAGGATTTTGAGCATAACTTTACTAGCATGTGAGATGAGTGCAATTGTGCGGTAGTTGGAGCATTCTTTTGCATTGCCTTTCTTTGGAATTGGAATGAAAACTGACCTTTTCCAGTTCTGTGGCCACTGCTGAGTTTTCCAAGTTTGCTGGCAGATTGAGTGCAGCACTTCACAGCATCATCTTTCAGGATTTGAAACAGCTCAACTGGAATTCTATCACCTCCATTAGCTTTGTTCATAAATATCAATAGCTTCAGATGACATCTTTCTAGATCAGAGAGTACAATAACTGTTGTTTACATGAATGCCACAAAGGAAAAAGAACAACTTATGATTAATATATACTCCTTTAAAAAGGCATAAAAGTATGGAATATACTTTTAAGTGTCCACTAAAATACTCAAATAAAAACAAGGTATAGTGCAAAGGAGTACATCAAAGCTGTATATTGTCATCCTGCTTATTTAACTTACATGCAGGGTATATCATGCGAAATGCTAGGCTGGATGAAGCACAAGGTGGAATCAAGATTGCAAGGAGAAATATCAATAACCTCAGATATGCAGATGACACCACCCTTATGGCAGGAAGCGAATACTGAAGAGCCTCTTGATGAAAGTGAAAGAGGAGAGAGAAAAAGTTGGCTTAAAACTCCACATTCAGAATACTAAGATCATGGAATTTGGTCCCATCATTTCACGGCAAATAGTTGGGGAAACAGTGGAAACAGTGGCAGACTATTTTCGTGGACTCCAAAATCACTGCGGATGGTGACTGCAGCCATGAAATTAAAAGATGCTTGCTCCTTGGAAGAGAAGCTGTGACCAACTTAGACAGTGTATTAAAAAGCAGCGACAATACTTTGCCGACAAAAATCCACATAGTCAAAGCTATGGTTTTTCCAGTAGTCATGTTATGAACATGAGAGTTGAACCATAAAGAAAGCTGAGCACTGAAGAATTGACGCTTTTGAACAGTGGTGTTAGAGAAGACTGTTGAGAGTCCCTTGGACTACAAGGAGATCAAACCAGTTAATCCTAAAGGAAATCAGGCTTGATGCTGAAGCTAAAGCTCCAATACTTTGGCCACCTGATGGGAAGCACTGACTCATTGGAAAGACCCTGATGCTGGGAAATTCTGAATGCAAGAGGAGAAGAGGCTAATAGAGGATGAGATGGATGGCATCATCGACTTGATGGACATGAGTGTGAACAAGCTCCAGGAGTTGGTGATGGACAGGGAAGTCTGGCATGCTGCAGTCCATGGGGTCACAAAAAGTTGGACATTACTGAGTGACTGAACAGAACTGAATAGTGCTTAAAAGAATGAGCTACAGACTAGGGCAAATTCAAGTATACTGAAACACCTTGTTTCCTGACAATATGACAGATGAAGCCTAAGTAGAGTTATTTAGAAGCTAGATTCCCCAATATCTTGTTGTTGGGGATTTATATTATATTCTGTTTATATTAAAAATATAATAAGACAAGATAAAAAAGGATTAGGTGTTGAGGACAGGAGTCCAAAGGAACACAAAGGAAAGTCATGGAGAGTAACACAAAACTACATATAATTAAATACCACAAGAGGAAAAAAGGGAATGATTTCTCTTGTTTGGAGAATTTGAAGGTGACTTTTTAAGGAAGTAGAATTAGAGGATGAACCAATTTGGATAAGTGGAAAGCTTCCCAGGAAGGAAGAGGAGGCCAGAGAAAGGCTGGCTATGGGGTAAAGTGTAGCTAAATGGGGGTCTTGAGGGGCTGTGGAAAATAAAGTCAGGCAGGTATTACAGAGTAAAATTGGGAAGGCCTAATGGTCTGTTGTCCTGATGTTTTCCCTTCTCTACTCATAGAATCTCTTATCTTGAAGAGAGACTATAGCTACTGCTTATTCTAGAAGCTTTTTAAATCTTTAATGATAGCAGCCATTACTTGAAGGAAAAGAAAAACTACCTTCTTTCAAGTCAGCTTGGTGATGTAATATCAAACTCTAAATTCTCCATTCTATGTTGATTTATAATTTGAAATGTAAGATCATGATTACTTGTATCCTTTAATCATACTACTTTCTTTCCTTTTATTCATATGCCATGTCACCTTATGGCCTTTTACCATTGGACTCTTGTGGTTAGAACATCTAACCCCTGCAGCGATTCGGGTGCCTACTCTGGACTTCTCTGCATGCATGATAAGCTGCTACTTTGTGACCCTATTGTAGCCCACTAGGCTCCTCTGTCCATGAGATTTCCCAGGCAAGAATACTGGAGCAGGTTGCCATTTCCTCCTCCAGGGGATCTTCAGACACAGGGATCAAACCTTATGTCTCTTATGTCTCCTGCATTGGCAGGTGGGTTCTTTATAAGCCCTTATATGAAAGTAGCCATTGTGATTAAAGCCCAGGCTTGATGCAGAATTGCCTGCATTTGAATGCTCTCTCTGCCACATATTAGCTGCATGACACTGGACAAATTACCTAAACTCTTTGATTCTCAGTTTCTTCATTTCAAATTAGAGATGGCAATACTACCTAGCTCAGAGAGTTATTATGAATAAGTTAATAATATTCAATAAGTTAATGCAGATAAAGCACTTAGAATTGTGCCTGGCACATAGTAAGTGTCACTATTACTATTATCTGTGACAGGAAGAAAAAAATGTTCACCTAATATTTATCATAACTATTTAAATTTAAATTTAAAAAGTCACTCAGTTGTATCGGACTCTTTGTGACCCCATGCACTATACAGTCCATGGAATTCTCTAGGCCAGAATACTGGAGTGGGTAGCCTTTCCCACTCCAGGGGGATCTTCCCAACCCAGGAATCGAACCCAAGTCTCCCGCATTGCAGGCGGATTCCTTACCAGCTGAGCCAGTAGGGAACTATACTCCCCATATAAACTTATTAAAATTTTTAGATTATTTCAAATTTAAGTTGCATTTTAAGTGTTTCTTGGAATAATAATTTAGCTTTAAAAGGACTTCAAACACCTTTAACACAATGTCTCCTGCCTGGCATGGAGTAGGTTGCATTATCTTCTCAACGAACACTTGTTGTGTGAATGAGTAGCACTGAAAATGCTAAATAGTTAAAAGACAGACCAGCAATTATTGTACTAAGTAGAGATATTCTGGGTGCTTTGGGAACACAGAAGAGGTGGCTCTAAATGCAATGTGAGTAGGAGGAGGTCTATGAAAGCTACCTAGAGTCAGTAATACTCAGCTGAAGCCTGAAGTATGCACAGGAGTTGGCCTGATGAAGAAGCAGCTTAAAGGGTCTGCTGCTGCTGCTAAGTCGCTTCAGTTGTGTCCGAGTATGTGCGACCACATAGACGGCAGCCCACCAGGCTCTGCCGTCCCTGGGATTCTCCAGGCAAGAACACTGGAGTGGGTTGCCATTTCCTTATCCAATGCAGGAAAGTGAAAAGTGAAAGTGAAGTCGCTGAGTCGTGTCCGACTCCTCACGTCCCCATGGACTGCAGCCCACCAGGCTCCTCCATCCATGGGATTTTCCAGGCATGAGTACTGGAGTGGGGTGCCATTGCCTTCTCCCTAAAGGGTCTAGACAGTCAATACTATTTACAGTATTATTTCTGGTCGAACTATTCAAAACAGAGAATTAGTTATTGTGAATTGTTTAGTGATGTTTATGCTATAATGCACATGTGGTATTTCACTTTACCACCTATTGTTCTAACTCATATCAAATTATTCTAAATAGGTAGAGATCCATTGTAATCCAGATTAAAATTGTACTTTCAGCTTTGAAAAATCTAGCTATTTTACTCAATGGTTATGATGTGCTGGCCTTGTAATGAGATCTTGCAAATAACTCATTTTAAATAAACTCATTTAATCTCTCTAAACTTCACTAAAAGGAAGTTCTCTTACTGCTTCACCTTGATAAACTAAGTAGCAGAACCGGGATTTGAACTAAAGGCTGCCGAGTGTATCCTCTTAATTATTACACTAAATGAAGTTTTGGATTAACTACTCACTAGAAATGGTCCTATTTTGCTTATACGTACTTTGAAGAAATACACAGAAGAAATTACTCCTTTAATGATATCAATTCATATTTTCATTTGTAAACTGTTACACAAAATGTAATTTATAAGTTTCCTCTTGAAACTATAAAGATGAACCCATCACAAGATTTCTTGCTAGTCAGCACTGTTCTCCAACTGAAAGTGCTTACACATCCACATTTTCATTTGCCTTTTTCCCCTAGAGGGTATAGAAAACTACTTGAGTAATGTGTATATCACTTTCTATAATCTTTCCACAGAACGCTGCATACTTAAATCATTAAAATGGATTCTGGGTATGGACTCAAAATTTTTTTTTAAAAAGAGAAAACTTCATTTGTAAATATCTGGAATAATAGCCAATGTCTAAATGTAGATAAGTTCAAAACATATTGAAAAATCTGTGTTAAAAATCTAGCATTCATCAAACACTATCTTTCAATAAGGAAGTAGAGAATTCAAGTTCTTTCTCCTATTAAAGCAGCATCATTTTCAGACTTCCTTTGCAAAAGGAGTTGAATGCATGAAGACCATCTGGCTATGCTATTGTTTCCCCTTATATATTAACAGATGTGAAGAGCAGGCCATTTGGCCCCCTCTACCTTCACCACTAGCTAATATGACCATAATCCTTATCATATGACTGTATCATTCTGAAGATTTCCCCCTTTACGCTTTTCTCTCCTAAGACGTTATGTTTGCGTATATCCCCATTATTGACAACGAATCACAGTGTTGGATCCCATCAGGTTTCCACTGATGTCTAATCCCTTCTGTATTCTTCCAAATCAGAGGCTATAACTGGCGCCATCAGGAAATAGAGGTCATTCAGCAGCAGTGACTTTCAAGCAATTTGCTAAAATTAGCAGTCTAATACTTTTCACTCTAATGAAAATTGTGGACTATAATTATAGAAGGCTGGAACAGAACAGGAGCTTAAAGGTCATCAAGTCCAAACCTCTTGTTTTTCTGAGGAAGGTATGGGGGCCAAGACATTGCCCCTGAGTTGCTTGAGGCCTCAGAACTCGGACATGACTGAAGTGACTTGGCAGCAGCAGTAGCACAGAACTTGTTAGTAGTAGGAACGGAACTTGAACTGAGATTTGCTCAGCCAGGAGGGTAATGTTCTCACTACACCACAGATGCTCTGTCTCTCGTGATCAGTCTTACCTAAGGAGAGCTCACAGCATAAATATAGCTGATATTATTGGTTGTGGCTTTCCCTCCATGGCCATTCATCAGTTTGGTAGCTGGATCTGAAATAACTAAGGTGTCTGACTGATAAGGGACTCCAAGAGAAATGAAATGACTCTATACCCAAACCCTGCCCCCAACTCTAAAAACTTCCTGGTTTATATTCATCAATAATGAATGGCCCATCCCTGCAAGACTCAGAGGGAGCTTACAATGCACTTTTGAGCAGCCGCTTAGTAATGTACAGTGGATAGAGCCTTTCTTTCAAATCCCAGGGCAGCAGGTCCTTCAAGGCTAGCATTGCATTTTCAATTAGCTCTGAGTGACTGCTTGGCATGTGTATATTAGTGAAGAGCCACACAATTAGCTTGTTCCTTTCCGTATTGTGCTGAGAGGATCTAAGGGATTGGTGGGGAACAGGCAAGCCAGGCATCACTGTGGATGGTGAAGAAGAGAGTTACTCAGACCTCAGCATCTTCACTTGCTTGCCCTGGAATTACAGCTATTTATTACAAAGCACTCTGTGTGGCTGGGTGGAGTGCGCCTGAGGAAATACATCCTAAACACCACCTGGGGTTCGTCTTCTTGAGTCCTTCACATCTCTGACTAATTCTCATCATTATCATGGAGCCAAACAGTCCCAAAAAGATACAATTTGCTGTGCCTTTATTCCAGAGTCAGATTGCACCCGAAGCAGCTGAGCAGGTAAGTGGAACTGGGTGGGGACCAGTTCCTATATATAAGTAATACAGACATACATTCTTGTTATTAATTAAAAGCTTCTCTACCTCTTGAATTTGCCTAATTTTGTGACTTCCCAGAATATGTGAATGAGAAATAAGTTTGCTTTCATATGCACTTGTATTTGAGTTTCACTGAAGGAACTATTGGCTAAATGCAGTATTTCATGTGAAAAATGGTCACATTACCAATTTAGATTTGGATCCAAAAATCTATTAGCTTTTGCTTATTAAAATAACAGCTTCAATATTTAGAGAAACTTATATAGTTTTTTCAGAATTAGCAAGCTTTTATTTTTTTATTTATACAAATCAAAATATTCACTTAACAATGAAAGCATTAAATCTTGGAATAATTTCAGATCATGGGCTTAATATTTTATGTTTTCATTGTGTATCAAAAGCAGCAACTACAAATATATGTAGTACAGGATCATAGGTATGTGTATAATTTTAAAAACATTTTATTCAGATATTAAAAATAGTATTTTAACACAACTTGGATATTTTTCCAAGTTAAATATATCTGTATATTTTTATTTCTACTTGATTCAATGGAACTAGTAAAAAGATCATTTGTAATAAAATTTTTGCCTACATAATTATTAAAACCTAATACTTGACTTATTCCTGAATCCTTTTACAAATATTATGTACAAAGTCTTGAAAATAATTATTGAATCTGAGACTTTTATCTTCCTAGGATGTTTTGATAATCTGAAATAGATTCACCCAAACTCAAGCTAGATAGATACAACCTCTATGTTAAATGGAGCATTGGTTCTATCCTGGACAAGATATTGTTAGTAAAATGTATCCACTATTTTACTAATTTGGGAATTTACTTACATATTTAAATAATCAAGGATACATTAGAAATTCTAATAATATGTTCCTGTAACTTTTAAAATAAGGGGAAAAAAACACCACAAACCAAATCTATTAGTTTTAAGTGAATTATATACTTCTGTAAGAGCCATGTTCATTCTTTGTTAATTCGTTCTAAACACTAATCTAGAAAATAAGAAAAGTTTAAAATATTAACTGAAGTTAAGAATGTATGCTGTTAAATTTAACCTGCTGGAAATTTGAGTTTTCTAAGCTGCTCTTACCCTGTTTAGAAATAAGGGTAATGGATCTTGAAAGCATCATCAATATATGAGGCTCCAAGAGAGCCACTGAAATTAGCAAGTCATCCCTGTACTTTCACTGCACTTCAGAATTAATATTTGGTGGCATCATTTGATTACATACAATTATTTCTGTTCTGTGGAAATGTAGTTTTTGATTAAAGAAGGTGATACTGCTATCTGCCAGTTCTACTGTCAAACGTTTTTTCATTAAAAATAAAATTAGTGAGAAACCTACTGTGTGCCTCCCAGAAATTTACTCTTTATATTGGGGAAAGATGAGGCTGGGACAGCCTTGCAAGGCATAGAGCAAGCTGGAGCAGCAACTGACTCTGACCTTAGCTGGTTCTTTATTGTTCCCAGATCAGGAAAAGAAGGCCTACACCAGCATCACTTGTGATTCTCAATGAACATAACCCTCCAGGTAAAGACGCATGATATCTTATGTACCAAAGCAATGGAATAGAATTGTTTGAAGAACATCAAAGAGCATGCCACTGTCAAAAGATTTCAATTCTGTTTTTCAGTTAGAAATAATCGAACAAGCTAATATAAACAAAATCAGAAATAGATAGTATGAAAACTGTCTCATCTAACTGCTTTCCTCTAGAATAACTCATTGGTGGTGATATACTATGAAATGTTTTGTTAGCATTCACAGTCACGTGTTCAGGTGTTTGTATAGAACCTGGTTCAGTGCTTATTAATGAGCCTGGTGGAAAGTTGCTTAATTAGGTTTCATAGCTCAAATTACAGCCCTGGAGATGCTTATATCTTTATGGAGTAGGTTTTTTAATTTATCAAGGTTGTCACGGGGTGGGCAATGAGCCACAATTGGCTACAGCTTTGATGCTGATGTCATCTCTGAATAATGCAACTGACAAGTAACCAGATCAATTTTCAGCACTGCCCATTTGAGAGCCATTCTGAAGAGCTGCATCCATTTGTTGAGGTTTTATTTTCCATTTCCCATAAAAAGTAAAGCTGCATTATTATTCCTGATAAAGGACTATGATCTGCAATACACAAACAAGTACTTATTGAATGGGGGTGATTTTAATCTCACATTTAAGTGCTGTTTCTAGAAACCAAAGTAAGACAGCAAAGCTGACAGCATTAATTTGTAACCAAGCAGGACTTGTTGTTGGATATTTTGCGAGTATAAACAATAAGGATGGATAAAATGAGTTTGCATGAATTGTAGTGAATGATTTGTTTTAAATTATTTCACTCAGGGGAAAGTCTTTTGCTTTTTTGTCAGATCCCTTTCTAATTCGAGAAACATATTTAAGATAAGTAAGTAAAATTTCAATAGAATATTAGCCATGGAGCTCAAATACAGAAAGCTGTTCATTTAATGGGAAATAAATTAGCAAATTTATTCCTGCCGAAAACAAAGAATTATAATTTGATCCTGTATCTTTGAAATGCTAAGCATTTTAAAATCGTTTTTCAACATGTTATCTCGGTAAATATTAACTTATATTTGGTTGAATAAGAGGTGCAAATGATATGTACATATAGTTTAAAAATAAATGAATAGGTAATTTTAGAGCAATTTTCTGTCACTGCCTTTGTATTAGTGGCTGACTTTTCTGGTGTCCTAGAACCTCTCGATGCTAACCTTGAAAAGATGGCTGACTTCTACAGTGTCCTAGAACCTCTTGATGCTAACCTTGAAAAGACATAACAAGAAGAACAGACTCTTCATAATTTCATCTGTACTAAATGTTTCTTCCTTATCCAATAGTTCTTTGTTTCAAATATTATATGAACACTCTATCAAACAAATGATAACAGCAAAAACAAAGAAAAAGTTACTTGTTAAATGAGCTTTTAAAAGCAGTTGCTGCTTGTTGTCCTCAAAAGCAATGTGTTCTTTGACAAATAAAAATCAGGTGCAGCTTTAAATTCTGGCAAATAAACAAGTCTCTTCAATGTATCGAAATTGCCCAGGACACATATGAGTATTTTGGAATCACTTATCATTAATGCTGTTTAAAATTCAAATCCCTGAAAATATTTATTGTCAATTAACAAAGCAAAGGAAATTACATTTTCCATTTTAGAGACATGATTAACAGATCTTTCCAATTCATATGATAAGACTGATATAATCATTATTAAATGAATTAGATATAGCTTACTTTAAAAAGGAGTTTGCAGAAAGTGTTATAAAAGAATATTTGAAAGAATGATTTAATTTTAGATTAGAAATACATATGCATTGTTTATATTTGATAGAAAGATATTTCAACATGTAAATCCAGATTGTTCCCAAGTTCATCTTCGCTTGTGTAAACACATAGATGAGGAGGGCACCTGATTAAGATTCCAGGGGCAACAAGAAGGCACATCAGTCTCTTTCTTACCAATGGCCTAGAATTCTCAGCAGTTAGAAGCACCAGAAACAGTTGTATAACCTGTTAAGGATATATCACCCTCCAGCATAGATTAATTTAATTCAAAGTAATGGGACACAAGACAAAAAATGTTAAATTGAAGGCATCATACTTAAAAAATCTAAAAGTGAAGGGTATGTCTTTATGGTAGAGAGGGTAGAGGCTACATATTTTCTTCTTGGAATGACTCTAAACAGTCAGTGGTAACAGAAAGATACTAGAAACCAGAGATGTGGGGGTAGAGGCACACCAAAGTCAAATTTCATCTTTTTCAAATGTTTTCTAGGGTTGCCAATTTGAGTAACCTTGCAGCAAACTGCTTATCTTTCAGAATTTTTAGTTTACTTTCTAATTAAGTGCCTATTTATGAAAACCACTCTGAGATGATAAAGTAAGTCTCATTGTCTCTTGTACTTCTTGCTATTTCTTTTTTGCTCTTGAACAATATGTAGTTAACTGGTTTGATTCCTATATTTTTTATTTAAAGGGATGACTACATGTAAATCTCTATTTAGAAATAAATGGCAATGTCACTTTTTGCAATTTATTTCATCACATTTCTAGATTTAAATATTACTTGTATTTAGCAAGCTTATGAGAAGACTATATTTATTTGGCTACCAGTATCAGAAAACTGGGCTTCCCTGGTGGCTCAGATGGTAAAGAATCTGCCTGCAATGCAGGAGACTTGGGTTTAATTCTTGGATTGGCAAGATCCCCTGGAGAAGGGAATGGCAACCTGCTCCAGCATTCCCTGGAGAATCCTGTGGACAGAGGACTCCGAGAGGCAGCAAAGAGTCTGACAAGACTGAGTGACTAAGCACACCCAATCAGAAAACTAGAAAACTATTATGAAAGAATTTCAGAAAATATCTAATCTCACCACATATCTTTATGAAAGATAGAGCAATCAACCCAAGTCCCTGACACTTGCTCCGTTTTATATGTATCAGAGAAGAATTCATAGAAACAACTAGTTTTCAATACCAAACAATTTTAGGAATTAATATAGTTTTTTTATAAAAATTTATTTATTCTAAAATAACTCTTCATTTACTCTTATCAATAAAAACTCATTTACTCACCATTTAAAAATTTATTTATTTATTTGGCTATGCTTCTGTGACTTGTGGGATTCTTAGTTCCCCAGGGATTTGAACTCATGGCAGTGAGGCCCAGAATCCTAACCACTAGGTCACCATGGAACTCCCTCCTCACCTTTTTAAATACACAATTCTTCATTATTTTCTTTTCTGGATTGAATACTCAGTACCCAATAATGATTTCTATCCAAATTCTCCTTGTCTCTAGGCCTTTGGAGCCAGAGCTGGACACAGGCTTCCAGTAAAAAGCCCGATTAGAACAGGGCTTCTGAATATTAAAGTTTATGACATCCATTCTTTTCCACTTACTGTTAAACAGAGACACTATGGTTACAATTAAGTTTAATGGATCTAATGCCTATTAAACATGAGTGATCTGTAGGAGGCCAGGAGCTTAGTAAAGATTTGGGTAAGCATCCAGTAGTTCTGGAGTCATTTAGAAGTTTGTTGTAGATCTAATAAGTAGAACTAGACATGTAATGTAAAACGGGGGATGTTTATTGAACTCCCTCTACCAAAGCCAAATTTGGGGGAGACTGATTTTCTCTTCTGCACTTTTTGCTCCACATATTCTTAGAAATGAGGAATAAATACAAAAGTATTTTCTCATATGTATCATGTTCCTAAAAATTACTTAATATAAGACATATGAATTCAATAGCTTAGTATCTCCTTTCAACCTTGAGAGTAAGTCTATTTGTAAAGATAACTGGGATTTCAAACTGACTGAGCTATTTGTCTCCACACACTGAAAGAAGAAGCCATAGTTCATTGTGGAAGTAGCGTGTGACTTTCTAAATGAAGCTTTATTTTAGGAATCTGACAGTAAGTTAATTAATAAGATTTTCAAGGCTCTCAATTTAAAATCCTGAGACACAGGATGACAGAGAATATTGCCGGACTTATTAGACTGAGTTGTTCAAGCAGAGAGGCTCCAGGAATTTTTGATGATGGGAGGTTTTGCTGGTCATTAAGTTAGAGTGAAGGTTTATTTGTAGTGTTAGGACATTCATATACTCATAATCTCTCTTCATGGAGAGAGATTTTATTCGTTTTACAAAATGAATGATTTACAGTCAAAAGGCAATGGGCACTTTGAGTGCAAGTTCCAGAAATCACACTGAGGATTTTCCTGGGAATATTAAGGATGAGAAAGACATCTCAGCCCCAGACCTGGAGGGTCTTTTCATTCCCCAGGACCTCCAGTCAAAGGTATTCAAGTAAAAGCTGTGCTGAACCCAGAGTCTATACAGTTTTGTTTCATTCTTTTTTCTCATCTTCTTTGAGAATAAGGTTGTAATACCTTCTGATCCACAATTAGTGTTCATTTTTCAGCATTTATTTTGTCTTATGAATATTAATGAAGGGCTTCCCTGGTGGCTCAGAGGTTAAAGTGTCTGCCTGGAATGCAGGAGACCCGGGTTCGATCCCTGGGTCGGGAAGATCCCCTGGAGAAGGAAATGGCAACCCACTCCAGTACTCTTGCCTGGAGAATCCCATGGAGGGAGGAGCCTGGTGGGCTACAGTCCATGGGGTTGCAAAGAGTCGGACACGACTGAGCGATTTCACTTCATATTAATGAAAATACAGAAAGAAAGGTCCAATGTTTGTAGACTATTCAAGGTTTAGCTGGTATTAATTTCTAAGGACTGTCAGAGAAGCCTATTTTTTTCTCCTCAGCAGTTAATTTTATGAGTTATTGAATGTCAAACTGTGCTGAATGATTTAAACATAAGTGATGCATGTGGCTTTCAGAGGTTCATATACTGTACAATTGATTGACTTATTTTCCCATAACAGTTCGGTCTGTGCAGCCAAATGGTCCAGTCATTAGGAATAATTGTGAGCCAAAGATGAGGTTCCAGTCCTTAGTCATGTCAAAGTCTGCTATACTTTGTATTCAAAGAACGGGTATAATCTTCAAACTAAATGAAAGCAAAATGAAAGGGGCAAGTTATAAAACTATGAAGTAGTGCTGCTTTATATCAGCAGGATTACCACTTTTGCCCACTTTGAATAATAGTATGGGCTTCCCTGGTAGCTCACATGGTAAAGAATCCACCTGCAATGCAAGAAACACAGGCTTGATCCTGGGTTGGGAAGATCTCCTGGAGAAGGGAATGGCTACTCGCCCCAGTATTCTTGCCTAGAGAACTCCATGGCCAAAGGAGCCTGGCAGGCTACAATCCCACGGGGTCACAAAGAGTTGGAGACACCTGAGCGAGTAACACTTCCACTTTCATATGCTGCTCATCGTTTATGTTGATTTTAATTAGAAATACCTTAGTGAAATATGACAGAATGATGATAAGTTCAATTCACTTCCTTTTTCTTGGCCTCTGTTTTCCTACCCATGGGTAATACAGAAAGTAAAATAGCCCAAAGGTACTTTTGCACAATCCAGAAAGGCAGTATTCATAGTGGGTAAAGCAATGCTTTTGGAGTAAGACTTGGGTTTGAATTCCAGCTTTGCCAGTTCTTGGTAGTGAGACATTAGGTGTGCAGCTGACCTCTGTGGGCTCAGTTTCCTCCTTTTAAAAATAGGACATTGAGGTGTAAGAAAATGCAGAGCACAGTGTCTGCAACCAAATAGATAATGAAGACATGCGATCCCCCTGCATCATCATATCCACACTGAGAAAAGCTAAGTTCTCCTAAAATCTTCATTTCTTATCAGAACATGGCCCAGCTCTTTTCCAGTCCTGACTGCATTAGGGAGTATCAGTGTTCCCATGAGGCAGTGATTCTCGATAAGAGAAAAGATGTACCATAACTCCTAACTCTTCATCAGGATAAGATACACAATTGTGAAATTGTTATAGGTCTTCAGTTCAGTTCAGTTCAGTCGCTCAGTCGTGTCCGACTCTTTGCGACCCCATGAATCGCAGCATGCCAGGTCTCCCTGTTCATCACCAACTCCCGGAGTTCACTCAGACCCACGTCCATCGAGTCCGTGATGCCATCCAGCCATCTCATCCTTGGTCGTCCCCTTCTCCTCCTGCCCCCAATCCCTCCCAGCATCAGAGTCTTTTCCAATGAGTCAACTCTTCGCATGAGGTGGCCAAAGTACTGGAGTTTCAGCTTTAGCATCATTGCTTCCAAAGAAATCCCAGGGCTGATCTCCTTCAGAATGGACTGGTTAGATCTCCTTATACTGTGGTATTTATTCAACTGACCATGTCTGGTTTACAAATATAATTTACATGAAACAGGAGTCCTTGGGAATTAAAAAAAAAAAAAAGCAAGAATGCTGCTGATGTCTATAAAGTTATGGAAATATATACTGCAAGCAAAAGATCTTTGTGAAAGATTGTATCCAATCAAAAATGCAATTCATGGAAATTTCCTGGTGGTCCAGTGGTTAAGATTCCACACTTTTACTACCAAGCGTCCGAGTTTAATCTCTGGTCTGGGAGCTGAGATCCTGCAAACCACTTGGTACCACCAAAAAAAAAAAAAAAAGTGCAATTCATATTTCTAATAGTGTGTGGAAAAAAGAAGATTAAATATGGAGTATAAAAAACCTTTAGCAATATTAAACTCTCATTTAATTGCTCACCTTTGATTCTATTCCATTTGCTCTCGTTTCCTTCCAAACACTGTCCTTGTGCTGTATTCCACCCAAGATTTCTTCCTTTGGTTCCTTCTTTTGGTTCCTTTGCCAGCTCTTAAGACTTAGTCTAGACTGACTCATTTGTGCAAATCAGTCTCCATATTTTCCAAATAATCTTAATTAAATTGCAGCCTGAGACTCATTTAAATCTCAAAACCTTCCCATCTAACCTGACTCACTGCTTGGCTTTGCTATTCTAATACACTCCTCTCACCTGCAACTCTTAAAGCTATTTATTGATTTATACATTCGATTCAATTAAATATTCACTGAATCCTTATTCTAAATCCTTAAGGAACATGTGGACTAGGTAACAGAGAAAAATACAGCTGGGTGAACCAGGATACAACTGTAATAACAAATTCCAGCTGCTCAGACCACAGTACAATTAATTCTGACCAAGACACAGAGGCATTTATCATGCTCAGTTTTCTAGGAAACAACTGTAGGATTTTTTTCGATCTTTTGGCTTTAAGCTTTTAAGAACTGGCATTAGAGTAAAATTTTACTATTTATTCCAAACTAGTAGATATAGTTACTAAAACTAGTAGTGTATCCAGTAGATATTAAATGCTCATGGGCTATTAAATTTAAATGGATGAAAAACAGATTTTCAAATCCAATGGTAATCCATCAAACTTTGGGGGCACCTATTCTGGCTAAGGCACAGTGTTAACTGCTTTAGGAAAAAAAAAAAAAAAGTGCAATTCATATTTCTAATAGTGTGTGGAAAAAAGAAGATTAAATATGGAGTATAAAAAACCTTTAGCAATATTAAACTCTCATTTGATTGCTCACCTTTGATTCTATTCCATTTGCTCTCGTTTCCTTCCAAACACTGTCCTTGTGCTGTATTCCACCCAAGATTTCTTCCTTTGGTTCCTTCTTTTGGTTCCTTTGCCAGCTCTTAAGACTTAGTCTAGACTGACTCATTTGTGCAAATCAGTCTCCATATTTTCCAAATAATCTTAATTAAATTGCAGCCTGAGACTCATTTAAATCTCAAAACCTTCCCATCTAACCTGACTCACTGCTTGGCTTTGCTATTCTAATACACTCCTCTCACCTGCAACTCTTAAAGCTATTTATTGATTTATACATTCGATTCAATTAAATATTCACTGAATCCTTATTCTAAATCCTTAAGGAACATGTGGACTAGGTAACAGAGAAAAATACAGCTGGGTGAACCAGGATACAACTGTAATAACAAATTCCAGCTGCTCAGACCACAGTACAATTAATTCTGACCAAGACACAGAGGCATTTATCATGCTCAGTTTTCTAGGAAACAACTGTAGGATTTTTTTCGATCTTTTGGCTTTAAGCTTTTAAGAACTGGCATTAGAGTAAAATTTTACTATTTATTCCAAACTAGTAGATATAGTTACTAAAACTAGTAGTGTATCCAGTAGATATTAAATGCTCATGGGCTATTAAATTTAAATGGATGAAAAACAGATTTTCAAATCCAATGGTAATCCATCAAACTTTGGGGGCACCTATTCTGGCTAAGGCACAGTGTTAACTGCTTTAGGGGATAAAATAGTAAGTCACCATCCCTTACCTCATCAAAAACTTACTTGAGGCATAATCTGACACATGTATATTGGTGGTAAAATCAACAGTATGTGGCAAAATATAAGATAGATTTCAATTCAGTACAGAAATGTTTACCATAGGATGTTCTGGGGAATTAGGTTATAGTGTTGTAAAATACAGTACAAATATTAGATGCCTGATAAATGGCAACTATTATTTTGGAGAGGAAGGCGTATACTACTTAAAAGTAGAGGTGCTGGGATCACCCAGGCCTGGATCTGGCTCTCAGATGGCTACTTACTGTCTGTGTTATGCCAAGAAAGTGGCTCGCCCTTTTAAAACTTGTTTTTTTCCCAACACTACAAAATTTAATTAAATGTAAAATATATTCACTAGAAATAAGGCTAATCTGCATCCACTGAATAAACAGAGGCACATTTTTGTTTCTACGTAATAGTATACATGAAGGACATTGTAATCAGCCATTCCAGGGGCTTAAGGACACATTTGGTATGAAATTTAAGACAGGAAAAGTTTCTAACAGCTTTCTAATTGCTCCATTTTGTAGTCACCTTCAAAGAGAACAGTAAATTATCAAACCTCTAACAACAACAACAAATCTAACTAAGCTATGTAGTTAATGGAGAAAATAATTTCTGTATTTATTTTAGACTTGCTAAGAAGCAAGCTTCAAACTTTGAATATTCTATCCTTTCTCTCACCATTTTCTACTCATGACTTTGACCAAGTAGTGATCTGTTGCTGTTCCAGCAATAAAAGACATAATTTGGTAGCAGAATTTACCTGGGGCTTAAGCTGACATGCCCACACAGGGTCCAGACAGATGCCTGCCTGGGCTCCATGTAGGATACTGTGAAGGGTACTGTGGTCTACCTGGAGGGTGCAAGCTCCATTCAAGGCTGTCAAACTACACAGATAAAACCACAAAGAAAGAAAAAAAAGCACTGTAAGGGATGGAAGCACCTATGTGGTTAAGATTTTAGAGATGTTGGAAAATATCTTCCTAAATCAGTTTTACCTTTTGAAGTTGTTACTATATACTGTTACTATATTCTATCTTCTGAGAAAACACCAGGACTCTGACCAGATGTAACACGTTGTCTTGGTACTTGAGAAAGGTAGTCTACCTGGAATCAAAAAGCCTGAGGTGGAGAGAAAGGAAGGTCCTGGCGCAAACATCCCAGCTGCCAAGATTAGGGACCTCCAAATTCATCTCTTCCCTCCCAGTCTGTTTGTTCATATTGCCTTCTCCATGCTTAAGGTGAAGGTGAAGGTGAAGTCGCTCAGGCGTGTCTGACTCTTTGTGACCACGTGGACTGTAACCTACTAGGCTTCTCCGTCCGTGGGATTCTCCAGGCAAGAATACTGGAGTGGATTGCCATTTCCTTCTCCAGGGGATCTTCCCGACCCAGGGATCGAACCCAGGTCTCCCGCATTGGAGGCAGGTGCTTTAACCTCTGAGCCACCAGGGAAGCCCTTCATATCTTCCTTAGTGTTTCAGAGGCCCTTAGAAAGTGTTGAGAGGTGTTAAATCTATGAGTCTTTTCTGTATTATGGACAGAAGCTTATCTATGAATTTAATCCAATAACTTTGTTTCACTTTTAGTAATTCAATATAGTTATAATTATAGTGCTTATTAAGGCTGTTTGTGAAATAAGTTACTAAAACCTGTATTATCAAAGAGATATATCTTGACAGTCTGATTAGAATACAATGACAGTTTGACCTTGGCAAGGAAGCTGAGGAAAATGTACTGTACGAACTAAGAAAAGCTAGGAAATTTGTAACCTTTCTGGGTTTTTGTTGTTTCATTCTCTGGATGGAGAAATTTTCTATCATTTTGGGAAACAATTTCATAATCACACTGTTTACATATAAATAAATATCTACCTGCTCATAAAAACAACTGAATACACAAAATGGAAGAATGAGAACAATAGTTATTTTGGAATTCGAGTTTTAGAATAATTTGCCTCAATGATATAACATCACTTTATGCTATTTTCCCCTGTTGAAGAATAAACTATTAGGACACACACACACACACACACAGATATTCCCATGCACAAACATATGTACATATGCACATATAAGCCAAATACCTAACTATGTGTAAAAACATCACAGGCTATTTACTCATATAAGAAAATCTACCTCCACCATAAGTGATCTGACTTTAAAAAGGCTAGGAACCAAAGTATCTAGAAAAGCTTTGTGAATTCTGGTTACAAATGGAATAGAGCTAATAGTTATTAAATTTCTAACCCTTTGAAATAAATAAAAAACTAACCACATTATTTGAAAACTCATAAATAGAAAACATTGAAATTGCTAGATTCAAATAGTGAGATTTGTTAAATTTTTTTTTGAATCAGAAGAGTATTTTTTAAAATAAGTTACATTTATTGCATATTAGTTACTCTGTTTTCTCATTTTGGAGGTTTCTTGTGCCCATTTTCATAATTCATGAATACAGGGAGAATTCTTATAATTAGATACAGAAGTATTATAATTAGATACAGAATGTCAGCTCCTCCTATACCACCTGAAAATCAATGTCTAGCTGAAATGTGTCCCCCGACATTAATGTCAACATTTAAACTGTTGAACTCAACATATCTGTTAATGGTATCTTCATTCCTCCAATTGCTGAACCATACAAACTTGGAATCATCTCCAACTCCTCTCTTTCTTCCTTGCCTCTTGAATCTATCAGTGGCTCTTCTGCTGATTCTTCTATACAGGTTGAATCTAACTCACTTCCAAAATAATATGGTAATTTCCAAACTGCTTTTCCATGGCTTTAACACTGGGAAGTGGTTTTGTGTAGGTAAGAGCCCTAATTTCAGAATCAATGAACATATTATGCTGCTGCTGCTGCTGCTAAATCACTTCAGTCATGTCCAACTCTGTGCGATGCCATAGATGGCAGCCCACCAGGATCCTCTCTCCCTGGGATTCTCCAGGCAAGAATACTGGAGTGGGTTGTCATTTCCTTCTTCAATGCATGCACACATGCTAAGTCGCTTCAGTCTTGTCTGACTCTGTGCGACCCCATGGACAGCAGCCCACCAGGCTCCTCTGTCCACAGAATTCTCTAGGCAAGAATACTGGAGTGGGTTGCCATTGCCTTCTCCAGAACATATTATGACTTAGAATCAAATCATGGAATGGCTGAATATCTGTGTCTTAGATTCCAACTCTATGAAGCACATCATGGCAACTCCAACACTGGTTGTGTTGTTGGAATTAAGCAAGATGATGCATGATAGCACAATTGATGGAAGATTTATTCCTTCCCCATTCTGGTTTGTGTGAAAGGGTTTTGGCAGACTTAAATACATAATGGGTCACTTTTCAAAAAGAACTCATTATGAGCTCTAATATGTATACTATAATTTACCTGTCCTAGCT
>SJYT01077332.1:197412-227190 GCA_006410635.1 Cephalophus harveyi
AAAGTTATGACCAACCTAGATAGCATTTTCAAAAGCAGAGACATTACTTTGCCGACTAAGGTCCATCTAGTCAAGGCTATGGTTTTTCCTGTGGTCACGTATGGATGTGAGAGTTGAACTGTGAAGAAAGCTGAGTGCCGAAGAATTTATGCTTTTGAACTGTGGTGTTGGAGAAGACTCAAGAGAGTCCCTTGGAATGCAAGGAGATCCAACCAGTCCATTCTGAAGGAGATCAGCCCTGGGTGTTCTTTGGAGGGAATGATGATAAAGCTGAAGCTCCAGTACTTTGGCCACCTCATGCGAAGAGTTGACTCATTGGGGAAAAGCCCCTGATGCTGGGAGGGATTGGGGGCAGGAGGAGAAGGGGACGACAGAGGATGAGATGGCTGGATGGCATCACCGATTTGATGGACATGAGTTTGAGTGAATTCCGGGAGTTGGTGATGGACAGGGAGGCCTGGCATGCTACGATTCATGGGGTCACAAAGAGTCAGATACGACTGAGCGACTGAACTGAACTGAACAATAATAATAATAATAAGGCATGTGAGGTTGTCTTATGATTAGCTCATTATGTTTTATCATAATCTGCACATTATTACTATTTCTTGCTTTAAATAAGTCAGTCATTTCCACTGTAGTCTATGGAGTCTTTAGTACACAAATTGTTGATAATCGTACTAAAGTTGAGATTTAAAGAAATGAACAGAAGAAAGGGAAATAATTGTGTTAGATTATGGCTAGGATAGTCAATAAAACATAAATAGATGTTTTTCTGGAACTCTCTTGCTTTTTCGATGATCCAGTGGATGTTGGCAATTTGATCTCTGGTTCCTCAGTTGCAAAAAGTTGGACATGACTGAGCAACTGAACTGAACTGAACTGATGGCTAGCATTACTGCTTTATAATTTTTATTTCTTTCTTTGCTTCTGGTGGAGGGCTTCAAGGCTGAACAGGACCTTTGTTCATTTGCCATAGGTACCTTCCTGTTGAAAATAACTTCTCCAGATGGGCAGGATTTCAGATCAAGCAGGACAGACTCAGACTAGATTTGTTTTTCAAAAAGCACTCTAAGGACTATCTATTCTCCCTTCATTGATCCTGAACACAGCCCACCTGCCTCCAAGGATTAAAATGTTTTCAAGAAATAATGCCAGAGACTGACTCTCCATCACATTTCAGTGAAGTAAAATGTCATGAATGATTGAGCTAAAATGTCTCATCTCACATTCTACCACAGGTCACTTTACTTTGTAAACAGCCCAGAATTCCTGGTTTACTTAGATGGGCATCTTTTTGCTAAAGGTCTTGGAGACAGCACAAGATAGTTTCATACAATTATATGGTCCACTGACAGAGAAGGCGATGGCACCCCACTCCAGGGCTTGCCTGGAAAATCCCATGGGCGGAGGAGCCTGGTGGGCTGCAGTCCATGGGGTCGCGAAGAGTTGGACACGACTGAGAGACTTCACTTTCACTTTTCACTTTCATGCATTGGAGAAGGAAATGGCAAGCCACTCCAGCGTTCTTGCCTGGAGAATCCCAGGGACACGGGAGCCTGGTGGGCTGCTGTCTGTGGGATCACACAGAGTCGGACACGACTGAAGCGACTCAGCAGCAGCAGCAGCATGGTCCACTGACATCACTGGAATCAAAGCAAACACCAGCTATACTATTTATATGGACAGTTACGGTATAAGGGACATACATAAAATACCTTTTGAAGTACATTTAGGACCTAAAGGACAAAATTACCTCTAAGCTACAAATAAAACATTAAAAAAAAAACCATATAGACTCAGAGGCAAATTTAAAGAAGTTGATAGAAACATATCTTAACTTTAGTTGTTTTCTGATTTGCAAACTTATTTCATCTGTAATATATATATCCTTAACAACTCGTGAGATGAGTATTATCACCTCCATTCTAGAAAGAGGGTGATAGGGGAGCTGCTCAGGGTAAAAGGGGCTAGTACATTACTGGGTCTGAAATTTAAACACAGGTTGTCTCTCCAAGGTCAGGATGCTTTCCACTACATTAATAACATTTTTCTACTAATAAGCAGCATAATACCCTTACTAGTTTATTTCTGTCTTCCTCAAGGAAGTAATTATAAGCAAGTTCTTCACTGTAGCTTGGCCAAGTGAGATTCTGTTTGATATGACACCAGAATTTACTTCTTTCCATTTCAATGCATCTGAGTTGGTTTTGGAGTGATAATTCTACACCTTTTTGCTCTTTTCTTGGATAATTTACTAGATAAGAGGAATTTAGAGTTTTTAACACTAGATCTTCTATTATATTAACAAAAAATCAGATAACCAAACAGAAATATAAATCTTTCCCATTATTCCATTCTTAGAGTTAGACCTTGTCATTTATGCATGTGTTTGTTTGCATACCTATTTATCTGCACTTGGCAAGCATGCATGCATTAGAAACATAACTGTTTTAAAACATTAGTTGGAGGGCCGGCAGTTTACATTTGGATCCTAGTTGACCAAGAACACTTCCCTGGTGGCTCAGATGGTAAAGAATCTGCCTGCAATATAGGAGACCTGAATTTGATCACTGAGTCAGGAAAATTTCCTGGAGAAGGGAATGGCTACCCACTCCAGTAGTCTTGCCTGGAGAATTCTATGGACAGAGGAACCTAGCAAGCTACAGTCCACAGGGTCGCAGAGTCAGATGCAACTTAGCGATGAAACAACAACAAATTATTATGTAATAAGATTCCTTGTTCTTAAAAAGCAGAGGCATCACTTTGCCAACAAAGGTCTGTATAGTCAAAGCTATGATTTTTCCAGTAGTCATGTACTGATATGAGAGTTGGACCATAAAGAAGGCTGAGTGCTGAAAAAAATGCTTTTGAACTGTGGTGCTGGAGAAGATTCTCTAGAGTCCCTAGGACAGCAAGGAGATCAAATCAGTCAATCCTAAAGGAAATCAACCCTGAATATTCATTGGAAGGACTGATGCTAAAGCTGAAGCTCCAATACTTTGGCCACCTGATGTGAAGAGCCGACTCATTAGAGAAGATCTTGATGCTGGGAAAGACTGAGGGCAAGAGAAGGGGCGACAGAGGATGAGATGGTTGGATGGTATCACTGACAATGGACGTGAGTTTGAGCAAACTCCGGGAGACAGTGAAGGACAGAGAAGCCTGGCGTGCTGCAGTCTATGGGGCTGCAAAGAGTCAGACACGACTGAGTGACTGAATAACAGCAACAAGGTTCTTAGTTCGTAAGGTAGAATGCTTAGACTTTGCTTTTTCTTAATAGTTTTGGATCAGTGTTTTGATGAAGGAAAAAGGTTATTAAGACAAAAGAAGCACCAAAATGATCTTTCAAAGAACTAAAATATATTAGCTTTTTAAATAGTTTATTAATGTGCCTCATGATCTAGACTGATGTAATGCTTTAAATACTCCTATCCAAATTACAAATACAGACAAATTCATTCTAATTGCCACCAAACATTTGGTAGTCAGGAGCATACAGGAAAATAATCTGTTATCAGTAAGTAAGTATTAGTCGCCCAGTCAGGTCTGACTCTTTGCGACCCCATGGACTACAGCCCACCAGGCTCCTCTGTCCATGAGATTTTCCAGGCAAGGATACTGGAGTGGGTTGCCAGCTCACTCCAAATATCTGTACATTGTAATTCTCACTTTCTTTTTCTATAACTTGTAGCAGTATTCTTTGCAGAGCCATGGTATATTAAAAAAAATCAATCATCTTATCAGACAGGATTGACCTGTTATTTTCGCACAGCCAAGCAAAGAGGAACTAAAAAACCTCTTGATGAAAGTGAAAGAGAAGAGTGAAAAAGTTGGCTTAAAACTCAACATTCAGAAAACTAAGATCATCACATCTGATCACATCACTTCATGGGAAACAGATGGAGAAACAGTGGAAACAGTGTCAGACTTTATATTTTGGGGCTCCCAAATCACTGCAGATGGTTATTGCAGCCAGGAAATTAAAAGATGCTTAGGGCGTCTGGAAGTACCCTGGTGGCTCAGATGGTAAAGCATCTGTCTACAATGTGGGAGACCTGGGTTCGATCCCTGAGTTTGGAAGATTCCCTGGAGAAGGAAATGGCAACCCACTCCAATACTCTTGCCTAGAAAATCCCATAGACGGAAGAGCCTGGTGCAGGCTACTGTCCATGAGGTTTCAAAGAGTCAGACACAACTGAGCAACTTCACTTCACTTCACTTCAGATACCATATTAAAAAGCAGAGATATTACTTTGCCAACAAAGGTCCATCTAGTCAAGGCTATGGTTTTTCCAGTGGTCATATATGGATGTGAGAGTTGGACTGTGAAGAAAGCTGAGTGCTGAAGAATTGATGCTTTTGAAATATGGTGCTGGAGAAGACTCTTGAGAGTCCCTTGGACTGCAAGGAGATCCAACCAGTCCACCTAAAGGAGACCAGTCCTGGGTGTTCATTGGAAGGACTGATGCTGAGGCTGAAACTCCAATACTTTGGCCACCTCATGCGAAGAGTTGACTCACTGGAAAAGACTCTGATGCTGGGAGGGATTGGGGGCAGAAGGAGAAGGGAACGACAGAGGATGAGATGGCTGGATGGCATCACTGACTCGATGCACATGAGTTTGGGTGAACTCCGGGAGTTGGTGATGAACAGGGAGGCCTGGCATGCTGCTATTCATGCGGTCGCAGAGTTGGACATGACTGAGTGACTTAACTGAACTGAACTGAAGCAAAGAGTAAGGAGCCTCCTTTGGAGAGGAGGGTGGTGGTTAATAACATTTTGACAACTATCAACCCATCAGAATTATAAGGACATATATAAATTGTCGATATTTAAACCACTGTTTTAAAGACCTCTGTAATTTGTGCTTGTATTTTAGATCTATACCACATATTCTTGCCTCATCTTTTTCAAATAGCACTTTTGTATTTTACTTCATTTGCTCCTCTCTGCTTCTTAGCCTGACATCTAAGATTCTTGACAATATGTGTTGAACCAAATACTCCAACTCCACTTTATTCCCAGGCCTGAATCTGTTTCTCTGACAAGACTGGCTACTTGCTTTCTAACAATTTCCACATTAAATCTTTAAACAGAAATTTTTTCTGACTTATAATGTCCTCACCAGTACTTTATTTTACTAAATACTTGTATTTTTAAAGATGCTCAGATTTTCTCGTTTTATTCATTTTTGGACATGGACATTTACCAAAAATATATCTTCTCATAGCTTAGAGCAGAAAAATATTATTCATACTAAGTTGGGCTCAGATGGTAAACAATCTGCCTGCAATGCAGGAGATCTGGGTTAAATCCCTGGGTCAGGAAGAGCCCCTGGAGAAGGGAAAGGCTACCCACTCTAGTATTCTTGCTTGGAGAATCCCATGGACAGGGGAGCCTGGTGGACTACAGTCCATAGAGTTGCAGAGTCAGCCATGACTGAGGGGCTAACACTTATTCACTCACTCATGATCCATACTAGAGTACAGTTTGGTAGTGGTTTAAATTCACAAGTTTCCTGTATCCTACGACTGCTGAACATTGATTCAATCTGTGACATCTTCAAGTTAATAAAGTCAAGAGTCATTCTCTATGGTTTTTGCTGAATTGCCACTTTTTTTTTTTTTTTTTTTTGAAACTAAACCTTACCATTTGGACTGGATAAAAGAGTAATTAATCATTGAAAAAAGGAATACTCAACACCCACCTTAACTTCCACTGAAACTATCCTCATCCATTAATTTTGCTTGAAAGGATTATTTTTGATAAGCAAAGGAAACATGCAGTAGAACTGGTAAAGGCCATGATACTGGTTCTAGTTTGGTCTCAAATCTATGCAGGATTACTTTCTCTAAGAATCCCAAATTGATGATTAGTCAGATTCCACTTGACAATTTCCAGTGATAAGCTAGGCTCTTTTTGAAGCATCATGGTTATGACTAGATAGCTCTGTTAGACAGTTATGCCTTATATCTAGTTGGAGTATCCTTGAATCTTTTAACTACTGATCTTGCTATGTTCTTCTAAAGGATTTCAGAAAAAGTATAGTACTTCTTCCAACTGAGAACCCTTCATATTTTGGGGGACAGACTTCTTGTTTACTCTCAGTTCTCTCTTGAATAAAATTTTCAGTTACATTCAATTCAGTTCAGTACCTCAGTCATGTCTGACTCTGCAACCCCATGAACTGCAGCATGCCAGGCCTCCCTGTCCATCACCAATTCCCGGAGTCCACCCAAACCCATGTCCATCGAGTCAGTGATGCCATCCAGCCATCTCATCCTCTGTCGTCCCCTTCTCCTCCTGCCCTCAATCTTTCCCAGCATCAGGATCTTTTCAAATGAGTCAGCTCTTCATATCAGGTGGCCAAGGTATTGGAGTTTCAGCTTCAACATCAGTCCTTCCAGTGAACACCCAGGACTGATCTTTAGGATGGACTGGTTGGATCTCCTTGTAGTCCAAGGGATTCTCAAGAGTCTTCTCCAACACCACAGTTCAAAAGCATCAATTCTTTGGCGCTCTGCCTTCTTCATAGTCCAACTCTCACATCCATACATGACCACTGGAAAAACCACAGCCCTATATTTCTTCAAATTGAAATATAGTTGATTTACAATATTATCCTAGTTTCAGGTGTATATCAAAGTGATTCAGTTATATATATATATATAGATATTTTCACATTCTTTTCTATTACAAGATATTGAATTTTTTGTGCTATACAGTAAATCCTGTTGTTTATCTATTTCATATATAGTGGTTTGGATCTGTTAATCTTATGCTCTTGTCTTTATGATTATGATATGGTTTTCAGAAATCTCACCATTCTGCTCCCTAGTGATACTCAAACTGTATTTTTCAGCATGGTACCTAAATTTCACTCTTAATTTAGCAGTTAATTATTGAACATCTATTACAGGCCAGCACCATATATATATATATAGTAAATGAGAACTCACAAATGAAAAGTGATGGGGTTTGTGGTAGCAGAAATATCGGATACTTTAGAAGCACACAGAACACATAGCCCAGTCAGTAACGGCTTAACGGAGGAAGGAGATTTGTGCTAACTTGGCAGAAAAAGCAGGGGAACTATTTAAGACAGAGGAAAACAGGGACAAAGTTTCAGAAGTAGAGCAAGGCAATGCAGATTCAAGGAAGTGAGAGGAGTCCAGAATAACACAGCTTGGAGTGGCATCAGGTAGGGGTGGCAATTAGGCAGGCACCATGTGGTGGAGGCATTATAAGCATTTTAAAAGGAGTTATGACTAGGAACCACTAAGTGGCTTTAAGCAGGAGAGCTCACATGCTCAAATTTTATTCTAAAATGATCCCTGTGGCTGCAGATAAAGAATGGATAAGAGGGAGAAGGTCTCAGGAGTCAGTGGACTTGATTAATTGGATGGCCTGGGGGCGGGGAGGAGAATGGTAATAAAAAAGAAGTCTGAGTTAAGGCTATGAGTACTGGAGCCTTTCCTAAAATGGCAGTGCACATTTGGAGAGGAGTGGGGAAAGGTGATGAATTCAGAATGGAATGCATTACTTTAGATACCTTAGATAAAAAAGACAGCTCTCATTCAAATTCCAAATGAAATATTCATAACATTCCTGGAAGTAATGCCTCAATAATGGAGCCACTGGTATTAAAAACCAATTTTCTAGAGCCTTTTAAGAGTAAGCACAATGTGCTTATAAAAATGAAATGTTTACTGAGCAATTATTACCTTAATAATGTTTGCAATATATCTGCTCCAGGTTCAGTACTTGAAAAACAGTAATGCTCTTAATCATTACAGATATCCAATTAAACACATACATCATTAGCCAAGCAATTATGATTAGGCACTCAAGTCTACTTATCTGCTGAGTCAAAACTGCTGCCAGACAATCTGGGGCATGAGTGTTATCCTAGGTCTGACCACTCTTTCATACGCATGCACTCCAAGGAATAGCTAATCCTAAACTGTATGCCCTCAGCTCAACACACCTATTTAAATTCAAAGTCCAGTTGAAGCAAAATTTAAATTCTTCTTTGATGAATTGTATTTCTCATTTTTGATGTTTAGCAGAGTGAGCATGTGTGGCTGAATGGGTTACCTAAGTATAAATCTTGGAAGCTTTTAAGATTTATAAAGTTAAAAGCAGCAAATTGGTTTCAATCTATGACTAAGTGTATTTGTAATTCACCATATAACTACATGTGTTTTCTGCCATTTCTGTTATTTATGTCATTTTTTTCAAGTCTCAAATAAATGCCTGACTACGCAAAAGCTGAGTGCTGAAGAATTGATGCTTTTGAACTGTGGTGTTGGAGAAGACTCTTGAGAGTCCCTTGGACTGCAAGGAGATCCAACTAGTCCATTCTGAAGGAGATCAGCCCTGGGATTTCTTTGGAAGGAATGATGCTAAAGCTGAAACTCCAGTACTTTGCCCACCTCATGCGAAGAGTTGACTCGTTGGAAAAGACTGTGATGCTGGGAGGGATTGGGGGCAGGAGAAGAAGGGGACGACCGAGGATGAGATGGCTGGATGGCATCACTGACTCAATGGATGTGAGTCTGAGTGAACTCTGAGAGATGGTGATAAACAGGGAGGCCTGGCGTGCTGCGATTCATGGGGTCGCAAAGAGTCGGACACGACTGAGCGACTGAACTGACGCTATCTACTTTGTCATTCTCTTATGCTCAGTCTTCTCCACCTCAATCTTAGAAAAACTGTATTCTAGAAGTATGGTATAATCAAAAGATGTAATCTTTAGGACTAGAAAGACCCAGGCCTGAATCCCAACTCTGCCACTTAATAGTTCTGTGACTAAGCAGGTCACCCATCATCTATGAGCTTCAGTTTGCTCACACACAAAATGTAATTAATAGTATCAACCTCATTGAAGTCTCAAATAAATGCCTGACTACGCTATCTACTTTGTCATTCTCTTATCCTCAGTCTTCTCCACCTCAATCTTAGAAAAACTGTATTCTAGAAGTATGGTATAATCAAAAGATGTAATCTTTAGAACTAGAAAGACCCAGGCCTGAATCCCAACTCTGCCACTTAATAGTTCTCTGACTAAGCAGGTCACCCATCATCTATGAGCTTCAGTTTGCTCACACACAAAATGTAATTAATAGTATCAACCTCATTGAGTTGTTTAAATGATGAAAATAATGAATGAAGTTGCTTGAGATTATAGCACCTCAGTATTAAAGCCATTAGCAGTAAGAGTTTTTCTAATAATCTGCATGTGTTTTTGCTAAATCGCTTCAGTCATGTCCGCCTCTTTGTGACCCTATGGACCATAGCCTGCCAGGCTCCTCTGTCCATGGAATTCTCCAGGCAAGAGTACTGGAGTGGGTAGCCTTTTGCTTCTCCAGGGAATCTTCCCAAACCAGGGATCTAACTGGCATCTCTTATGTCTCCTTCATTGCCACTGGCTTCTTTACCACTAGCCCCACCTGGGAAGCTCAATAATCTGCCTCGTATTTATTTATTCCCCCACAGAACACTCTCCACCCCACATACACCCTGAGGATGTTATTTAGAGTGGGTTACCACATGGGGCCTATGGTCTGAAATCTGAGGTGCCCTCTTCTGTCATTTTGTTTCTTAGGTGGGGGCACCGTCCAGGCAGAACTGATGTGTGTCTGGATACTGCAGAAGGCGGATACCCATAAGGGCAGACATACCCAGGAGCACTGATTGGCAGGCTAGAAGACAAATTCTTATGATAAAGGCACTTTTACCTCAATAGAAGGCTGGGAGTTGACGGGGAGTGTTGTAAGAGTGGGGAGGAGTTATTTCAAGGTTTATTTGCAGGTGGCTGAGAGAAATGAAGAAAGTTCACCTATATCCAGCCATCTGCAGGGTTAGTAGGGGCTGCTATACGTCTTTGCTGCAACAAGTGAAAGTGAAAGTTGCTCAGTCCTGTCTGACTCTTTGCAACCCCATGGACTATACAGCCCATGGAATTCTCTAGGCCAGAATACTGGAGTGGGTAGCCTATCCCTTCTCCAGGGGATCTTCCCTACCCAGGAATCGAAGCGGGGTCTCCTGCATTGCAGGCAGATTCTCTACCAACTGAGCTATCAGGGAAGGGGAAGGTAATGTAGGCATCATAAAGAGGCATGCAGCACACAAGGACAATACCCCCGCTGTGATTTTGGAGTTGTTTCCTCTCTCAACAAGCACCACAATCCACACTGGAGGTGATCAGGTAGAGGATGATTGCTACAAGGGTTCAGAAGAAATCACTCCAAGGCCGGTTGATGATCTGTATCTTGGTGTGCAGGTCACACATGTAGACAACAAAGATAGCGGCAAAGATCATCTCTATCACCAACAAGGAGTACCCTGATGTCGAGGCACAAAAGCAGATCAGAATCACCAGGCACAATATATTCTCAGCAAACAGGAGAAATCCCTTTCTGGTGAGTGAGAAGTCGGTGCAGACAGACCGGCAGCCGGGGGCCCAAGAGGCACAGAGGACCTGCTCTCTTGCTTGTGGATTCGAGGACGGTATATACCAAGCAGTCTTGCCCGCCTGCCATCTAGCCAGGAAGCACATTTTGATTGACTGCATTTCTAAGGCGATACTTCTACATACATGGTTGAAGGAGACATATATACGTAGTTGGAGATACTGATTACTATGTTTATAGTTAAAACATATTAACATCCTAGCTTCTTTAAACCACAGGCATCATTGAGTCAGACTAAGTATTTAATTTTGTCATTGTCTCATAATTAACTGTAGGAATCTGAGTTTCTGATTATATGGTCAATTGCAATGGCAACCCACTCCAGTATTCTTGCCTGGAGAATCCCAGAGGAGCCTAGTGGGCTGCCGTCTATGGGGTCGCACAGAGTCGGACACAACTGAAGCGACTTAGCAGCAGCAGCAGCAGCACTTCTTTTATTAACTGCTTAAAAGCAGTTAGACAGCCCTTTAATTTTAATGTCAGTTAGTATCCTGGGCCCTAAAATATTAAGTTTGTGTGACTCACAGCCAAATTTCCAATTATAAAACTAAAAAGTTTTTTTTTTTAATATAGATCAATGGAACAAAATAGAAAGCCCAGAGATAAATCCACACACATATGGACACCTTATCTTCGACAAAGGAGGCAAAAATATACAATGGAGTAAAGACAATCTCTTTAACAAGTGGTGCTGGGAAAACTGGTCAACCACTTGTAGAAGAATGAAACTAGATCACTCTCTAACACCACACACAAAAATAAACTCAAAATGGATTAAAGATCTAAACGTAAGACCAGAAACTATAAAACTACTAGAGGAGAACATAGGCAAAACACTTTCTGACATAAATCAAAGCAGGATCCTCTATGATCCACCTCCCAGAAAACTAAAAAGTTTTAATCTCACTTTCATCCATGATCTAAAAGGAATCTTTCTTTGTCATCACAAATACATGATAGTATATAGTTTACCGATCTTTAAAGAGGTTTAGCATTCACTGAAGTCTTTGCCAAATACTTGATAGGCTAACAGATTTATATTTTCCACTAAAGATTGATGCTCAAAGTGGACTAATTACATCCTTAGATTACTTATTTATTCATTTAGTATGAATTTAGCCATTAATTACTTAACTGGTTAAAAAAGTTACATTTCTGGGAGCCATTTATGTATGAGTAGATATATACATACAAATATATATCTACATATACATATATAAGGGCTTCCCTGGTGGCTCAGATGGTAAAGAATCTGCCTGCAATGTGGGAGACCTGGGTTCTCTACCTGGGTCGGGACGATCCCCTGGAGGAGGGCATGGCAACCCACTCCAGTATTCTTGCCTGGAGAATCCCCATGGACAGAGGAGCCTGGAAGAAGACATGGGGTTGCACAAAGTTGGACACGACTGAGCAACTAAACATATAGCACACATATACATATATAAATATATGTAACCAAGATATGTCAATACACTTAGGACGATCCCCTGGAGGAGGGCATGGCAACCCACTCCAGTATTCTTGCCTGGAGAATCCCCATGGACAGAGGAGCCTGGAAGAAGACATGGGGTTGCACAAAGTTGGACACGACTGAGCAACTAAACATATAGCACACATATACATATATAAATATATGTAACCAAGATATGTCAATACACTTTACAGTTAATATTTTATGCTTCCTGAATTAATAGAATTCCAGTCTAGGTTTGTTTCCAACTTGCTGTGGTATTTAACAGATTGATAAAACTTTCTAGGCATTTGGTTTGCAAACATATAAAATGAAGAAGTGTCGTATCAGTTCTTGAGGAGATGAGGCCAGTGTGGGCTTTCAGAGTCAAGGCTAACTACAAATCACAGTCTGCCTAGGGTTTAGATGCTGGGTGAGTACAAGGAGGATACTGGAAGTTTGTTCAACAGAGCATATTTGAGGTATGATCAATGTCAGAAGAGAAAGCAAAACCTTCATACATGTTTGGAATCAAGGATAAAACATTCATATCTGTTGTGTGCATGTACACATCATCACTCACTTTCAGGGGAAGTGAAGATGGAAGTGAAGAAACTTTATTTGTCATTATAACAAAGCTGGGAGGAAAAAGAGAAAAGGGGGAGGTTAAAACAAAAAGAAAGAGAGTTAGGGGCTTGGGTGGAGGTTTTCATAAGATTAAGGTAAACCCCTAGAGTGGAAATTGCTCACTGCTTCATTGGAGCACTTCTTAATGCTGTACTTGGCAAAATACATTCATTCATCTCCATGCCTTTAACAGTAGTTTACTAAGAACACATTGTTTTCCTTGAAACTATCATACTGCAACCCCCTTTATAGTCTCAAAACAGATATGTGATGCTAAAATTCTAAATTTCTGGGATGTCAACAGAGAAAGAAAAAATGTACTCTTTGGTTTTGCACTGTAAAACAATGGGCAACTTATGTTAATGAATGATCATTATTGTAAATTAATGTCAGTAAAAGAACATGGCTATAGTTTTTTTTTTTTTTTTTGAGAATTTATGTCCATTCAGACTAATCAATTTATTTCCCTCAAATTTTATCTCTGTGATCCTATCTTTTTAAATAAAGTAAAAAATGGTAGCAATGTGAAAAAATGACTTAACACTACACCTCTTTGTTATAATGACCTATCCAAAGGCAAAATAAACATACTGAGAATGTAATTACTGAGCCCAGTTTTTGTATTAGGTGTGCTAAATAATGAAGACTGCAAGGATTTGATTTGTGAGCTTATAATCTAGTTTTATGAAATAAGACAAGGGAATGAGAACAGTGAAAAGATGCAAGAAAAAACAGAAAGGAATTACAGTGAAACAAGATGATTCATTACTGAATGAATGATGTTAACAGTAAATGCTCTAAGATTTCAGAGGAGTGAGAACAACTCTTAGAGCATTTACTGTTAACATCATTCTCAGAAGACTGATGTTTGTAGAACTGACTTTATAGAGGAGGTGGAGTTTCATTCCAGGTATAACCTGCAGAAAATCAAGAAGGGAGAAATGTGAAGATGATAGCTTAGGTCAATCGGACAGGAGCTGATGGTTAACTCATACAAGACCAGTGAGAATTCAAGTACATGGAAGCCGATATGTGGAGGGGTGGAGAAGGAAATGGCAACCCACTCCAGTGTTCTTGCCTGGAGAATCCCAGGGATGGCGGAGCCCGATGGGCTGCCGTCTGTGGGGTCGCACAGAGTCGGACACGACTGAAGCGACTTAGCAGCAGCAGCAGCATGTGGAGGGGCTAGGATGAGTAGTTTTGAATTTATTTTGCGTAAAGTGGAAATTACTGGCATTGTATGCTCAAATAAAGTTCATGATCAAATAAAGCTCATTCCTACAGTATGTGGGGGTAGAATGAGGAATGGCAGGAAGGTCAGTTGGGAGACCAGTTGAAGAGTCCAGAAATGAGTGAGAAGGATATAAACTGCAGGATGGCAAAGTAATGGATTACAAAAGACAAATGTGAGACACTGAGAAAAATGAATCAATTGACTGCCAAAACTGATTGCCTGGGTGGATGTGAGATGATGAAGCTAAGAGAGCCAAGCAGGACTTCAGGTGTGGGTAGTATAAGGACTGGGAAATCCGGAGGAAGGAAATAAATTCTGTGGTCAAAATAAAGTTAGTTATAAATGTAAAAATAATGGTTACGTAGCTAGTTTATACGGAGAAGGCAATGGCACCCCACTCCAGTACTCTTGCCTGGAAAATCCCATGGACGGAGGAGCCTGGTGGGCTGCAGTCCATGGGGTCGCTGAGTCAGACACGACTGAGCGACTTCACTTTGACTTTTCACTTTCATGCATTAGAGAAGGAAATGGCAACCCACTCCAGTGTTCTTGCCTGGAGAATCCCAGGGATGGCGGAGCCCAGTGGGCTGCCATCTGTGGGGTCGCACAGAGTCGGACACGACTGAAGCGACTTAGCAGCAGCAGCAGCAGCTAGTTTATAACATGTGACACAAATTTACATAGTGCATGATGGCTCAGTGGTAAAGAATCCGCCTGCCAACACAGGAGAGGCAAGAAATGTGGGTTCCATCTTTGGGTCAGGAAGATCCCCTGGAGGAAGAAATGGTAATCTACTCCCATATTCTTGCCTGGAAAAGTCCTATGCACAGAGGATCCTGTTGGGCTATAGTCCATGGGACATGTCCAGTCGGACATGACTGAGCAACTAAACACATGCAACATATACATTCAGTTCAGTTCAGTCACTCAGTCGTGTCTGACTCTTTGCAACCCCATGAATCGCAGCATGCCAGGCCCACCCAAACTCATGTCCATTGAGTCGGTGATGCCATCCAACCACCTCATCCTCTGTCATCCCCTTCTCCTCCTGCCCTCAATCTTACCCAGCATCAAGGTCTTTTCAAGTGAGTCATCTCATCAGGTGGCCACAGTATTGGAGTTTCAGCTTCAACATCAGACCTTCCAATAAACACCCGGGACTGATCTCCTTTAGGATGGACTGGTTAGATCTTCTTGCAGTCCAAGGAACTCTCAAGAGTCTTCTCCAATGGTACACTATTATTATATATTATAACCATATTCATGCCAGGATGGATGTGAGAGTTGGATCATAAAAAGGCTGAGCACTGAAGAATTGATACTTTCAAACTGTGGTATTGGAGAAGACTCTTGAGAGTCCTCTGGACAGCAAGGAGATCAAACCCATCAATCCTAAAGGAAATCAACCCCGAATATTTATTGGAAGGACAGATGCTAAAGCTGAAGCTCCAGTACTTTGGTCACCTGATATGAAGAGCTAACTCAATGGAAAAGACCCTGATGTTGGGAAAGATTGAAGGCAGGATAAGAAGGGGGTGACAGAGATGAGATGGTTGGATGGCATTACCAACTCAATGGACATGAGTTTGAGCAAACTCTGGAAGATAATGAAGTAAGGGAAGACTGGAGTGCTGCAGTCCATAGGGTCACATGCCCTCTGGGCATGCCTTACCAACTGAACAAGATGCTTATACACAAAAGCCCAACTTCAAAAACAAAACAACATATGATAGACTCTATTTAAAAATGAGGTTCCAGATTTCCCTGGTGGTACAGTGAATAAGAATCTGCCTGCCAGTGCAGGGGACACAGATTTGATCCCAGATCCAGGAAGACTACACATGCCTCTGAGCAACTAAGCCTGTGCATCACAATTACTGAGCCTGATTGCCACAAAGAGTCGGACACAGCCGAGTGACTTTCATGTCACATTATATCTTCATAGACGCAACTTGAATTTTCCTAGGTATTGTCAGCCTATGGCTATATGATCTCATTTATAACAGTTTTTAAGTACCCTTGTGTGGTAGCCATTACCTACTAATGTGGACCCTCAAGCCCCATGCAAAATGCTTTCCCCAATAAAATATTTTTTGGGTCCCTTGGGTGAAGTATAACATGTGTAGCACTTCTCATTATTTTTACTGCTCCACTGGGCACAGCTGCTACTACTTTGAGTGTTTTAAACACCAGGTACATTTTTTGCAGTCTATAGCCACCCTCAGTCCTGATTCAATGCACCCTGCTTTGTTTAGTCAACAATGTCTCTCTCTTTCCTTGATATTAACCTAATAGTGGGCCTCCAAAATACTTGGGAGCAAAGTCATTACAAAGTTTGGTAATGTATCTCTTTCAGGTTTTAGGTACAGTTCCTTTCTCAATTTTTGGATGAGGAGATGAGTTCAATGAGATTAAGCAATGGCAGATACCATATGACAAATTAATGGCAGAACTGGCATTCAAACTCATATCTGTCTACACACCCTGTACTCCTAATCACAGAGTTTTAAATATATATAAGTGTCATGCAATCTCATGTAAAAGTATTAAAACAGCCTCTGGAGATCAGATACAGAGGTTTATCAAATCAACAAGATGGAAACAAATTCCTGTACTGAACCAAGTTCTGTAACTCATTTGGTGAAACAGGCAATAATTTCAAAGTAAGTAGGGACGTTCAGATACATCTCTACAAAGGCAGCTTAACAATATCAGATATATTAAATAATTGAGATGCTTAAGAAATTAGCTCCCTGGAAATATGAGCATGCTGAAACTGGTTTAAATAAGTTAGATGCTTGACATTTGATACTGAAGATCCATGAGAAACATAATTAGTTCTCAGACTGGAGCATGAGATTATAGAAAAGGATTAAGAAGACTACAGTACCGTCAGTTCAGTTGCTCAGTCATGTATGAATCTTTGCCAATCCATGGACTGCAGCATGCCAGGCTTCCCTGTCCAACACCAACTCCCAGAGCTTGCTCAGATTCATGCCCATTGAGTCGGTGATGCCATCCAACCATCTCATCCTCTGTCATCCCCTTCTCCTCCTGCCTTCAATCTTTCCCAGCCTCAGCGTCTTTTCAAATGAGTCAGTTCTTCACATCAGGTGGCCAAAGTATTGGATTTTCAGCTTCAGCATCAGTCCTTCCAATGAATATTCAGGACTGATTTCCTCTAGGATGGACTGGTTAGATCTCCTTGCAGTCCAAGGGACTCTCAAGAGTTTTCTCCAACACCACAGTTGGAGTACACAGCACAACACAACACCATAGTTCCATATATGTATTTAAATTTAAAAAGCATTATTCTTATTTTTGATTTGATAAATTGTTTACATATACTTATGAATATTCATACTGTGAATCTTGATACAAAATATCTGAAGTAAGTAGATTATATGTTTTAATTTTCATATTATCACTGCATAGAATGAGACAAAAGAGGAGTAGTACCTTAACTAATAAAAAAGTTATTGAATTCTAGATTGGGGGGTTTAACTTAGGTCATATCTAAATGACCTACTGGTTTTCCCTACTTTCTTCAATTTAAGTCTGAATTTTTCAATAAAGAGTTCATGATCTGGGCCATAGTCAGCTCCCAGTCTTGTTTCTGCTGACTGTATAGAACTTCTCCATCTTCAGCTGCAAAGAACATAACCAATCTGATTTTGGTATTGACCTGGTGATGTCCATGTATAGAGTCATCTCATGTGTTATTGGAAGAGGGTGTTTGCTATGACCAATGCATTCTCGGCAAAACTCTGTTCACCTTTGTGCTGCTTCATTTTGTACTGCAAGGCCAAACTTGCCCATTACTCCAGGTATCTCTTGACTTCCTACTTAGCATTCCTATCCTCTGTGATGAAATGACATCTTTTATTGGTATTAGTCCTAGAAGGTCTTGTAGGTCCGCAAATCCCTTATGATTATACAGTGGAAGTGCCGAATAGATTCAAGAGATTAGATCTGATAGGCAGAGTCCTGAAGAACTATGGATGGAGGTTTGTAAAATAGTACAGAAGGCAGGGATCAATACCATCCCCAAGAAAAAGAAATGCCAAAAGGCAAAATGGTTGCCTGAGAAAGTATTACAAATTGCTTAGAAAAGAAGAGAAGTGAAAGGCAATGGAGAAAAGGAAAGATATACCCATCTGAGTGCAGAGTTCCAAAGAATAGCAAGGAGAGATAAGAAAGGCTTCCTCAGTGATAGGTACAAAGAAATAGAGGAAAACAATAGAATGGGAAAGACTAGAGATTTCTTCAAGAAAACTAGAGATACCAATGGAACATTTCAAGCAAAGATAGGCTCAATAAAGGACAGAAACCTAACAGAAGCAGAAGCTATTAAAAAGAGGTGGCAAGAATACACAGAAGAACTATACAAAAAAGTTCTTAATGATCCAGATGCTGTGCTCACTCACGAAGAGCTAGACATCCTGGGGTGTGAAGTCAAGTAGGCCTTAGGAAATATTACTAAGAACAAAGTTAGTGGAGGTGATGGAATTCCAGCAGAGCTATTTCAAGTCCTAAAAGAAGATGCTGTGAAAGTGCTGCACTTAATATGCCAGCAAATTTGGGAAACTCAGCAGTGGCCACAGGAGTGGAAAGGTCAGTTTTCCTTTCAATCCCAAAGAAGGGCAATATCAAAGAATATTCAAACTACTGCACAATTGCATTCATGTCACATGCTAGCAAGCTAATGCTCAAAATCCTTCAAGGTAGGCTTCAACAGTACATGCAAGAACCAAGAACTTTCAGATGTACAAGCTGGATTTAGAAAAGGCAGAGGAACCAGAGATCAAATTGCCGACATTTGTTGGATCACAGAAAAAGTAAGGGAATTCCAGAAAAACATCTACTTCTACTTCACTGACTACGCTAAAGCCTTTGACTGTGTGGATCATAAAAAACTGTGGAAACTTAAACAGATGGTAATACCAAACCACCCTACCTGTCTCCTGAGAAAGCTGTAGGCAGGTCAAGAAGTAACATTTAGAACTGCACGTGTAACAATGGACTGGTTCAAAATTGGGAAAGGAGTATGTTATCTTGATTCCAGCTTGTGTTTCTTCCAGCCCAGCATTTCTCATGATGTACTCTGCATATAAGTTAAACAAGCAGGGTGACAATATACAGCCTTGATGTACTCCTTTTCCTGTTTGGAATCAGTCTGTTGTTCCATGTCCAGTTCTAACTGTTGCTTCCTGACCTGTATATAGGTTTCTCAAGAGGCAGGTGAGGTGGTCTGGGATTCCCATCTCTCTCAGAATTTTCCACAGTTTATTGTGATCCACACAGTCAAAGGCTTTGCATAGTCAATAAAGCAGAAGTAGATTTTTTTTTTTGGAACTCTCTTGGTTTTTTGATGATCCAGTGGATGTTGACTTAATATTAAACATTCAAAAAACTAAGATCATGGCATCCAGCCCCATCACTTCATGGCAAATAGGTGGGCAAAAAATGGAAACAGTGAGAGACTTTATTTTCTTGGGCTCCAAAATCATTGCAGACAGTGACTGCAGCAATGAAATTAAGAGAAGCTTGCACCTTGGAAACAAAGTTATGACAAACCTAGACAGTGTATTAAAAAGCAGAGACATCACTTTGCCAACAAAGGTCTGTCTAGTCAAAACTATGGTTTTTCCAGTAGTCATGTATGGATATGAGAACTGGACCATAAAGAAGGCTGAGCACCAAAGAATTGATGCTTTGGAACTGTGGTGTTGGGGAAGATTCTTGAGAGTCCTTTGGACAGCAAGGATATCCAACCAGTCAGTTCTAAAGGAAATCAGTCCTGAATACTCATTGGAAGGACTGATGCTGAAGCTGAAGCTCCAATATTTTGGCCACCTGATTTGAAGAGGTGACTCACTGGAAAAGACCCTGATGCTGGGAGAGATTGAAGGCATAAGGAGAAAAGGCAGCAGAGGATGAGATGGTTGGATAGCATCATCAACTCAATGGACGTGAATCTGAACAAACTCCAGTAGATAGTGGAGGACAGGGGAGTCTGGCGTGCTGCAGTCCAAGAGTCAGACACGACTTAGTGACTGAACAACAACAATAGCAACATGGGTGCTTGACATGTGTCTCTTCAAGGATTAAATCATGTGGTGCTGATGCTGACCTTTATCACCCCCTGAAGGAGTTCAGAGAGGATAGAAGAAGTGAGGAACTCTGTGCTCTGGAAAAAATGGCAGGACAGGTCTCCAGATAGTTAAATATTTTAGGAGCTGATTTTACAAGCCTTACTGTTGTATCTCTTCATATCTACTAAAATACTAAAACCCTTCATGGTGAGGACTATTTCTCGTGACTAGCAGAAGCTTCACAAGACTAGCAGAAACTTTCTGAAAAAAAATATGTGCTTGATTGCATGTACTCCCCATTCATCAAAATCACTTATCCTTCCCTCCATTCTCTTTGGAGCAATTTCTCAGAGCTATCTGAGGCACTGTCTCCCAGGCTGCAGTACTCATTTTGCCCCTAATAAAACTTAACTTGCAACTCTCACATTGTACTTTTTTTTTAAGTGGACATAGGTTATCAATAAGACTGCTGCTACTGCTGCTATTGCTGAGTCACTTCAGTCGTGTCCGACTCTGTGCGACCCCATAGATGGCAGCCCACCAGGCTCCCCCGTCCCTGGGATTCTCCAGGCAAGAACACCGGAGTGAGTTGCCATTTCCTTCTCCAATGCATGAAAGTGAAAAGTGAAAGTGAAGTCGCTCAGTCATGCCCGACTTCGCAACGCCATGGACTGCAGCCTACCAGGCTCCTCCATCCATGGTATTTTTCCAGGCAAGAATATTGGAGTGCGGGGCTTGCTCAGTCATGTCCGACTCTTTGTGACCCCATGGACTGTAGCCTAACTAGGTTCCTCTGTCCATGGGATTTTCCAGGCAAGAATACTGGAGTGGGTTACCATTTCCTTCTCCAGGAGATCTTCCCAACTCAGGGATTGAACCCAGGTCTCCCACATTGTAGGCAGACGCTTTACCACTGTCTCTTATACACATCTAATTGTGCAGTAGTTTGAATATTCTTTGATATTGCCATATGAGAACTGGACCATAAAGAAGGCTGAGCACCAAAGAACTGATGCTTTGGAACTGTGGTGTTGGGGAAGATTCTTAAGAGTCCCTTGGACAGCAAGGAGATCCAACCAGTCAGTTCTAAAGGAAATCAGTCCTGAATACTCATTGGAAGGACTGATGCTGAAGCTGAAGCTCCAATATTTTGGCTACCTGATTTGAAGAGGTGACTCACTGGAAAAGACCCTGATGCTGGGAGAGATTGAAGGCATAAGGAGAAAAGGCAGCAGAGGATGAGATGGTTGGATAGCATCATCAACTCAACGGACGTGAATCTGAACAAACTCCAGTAGACAGTGGAGGACAGGGGAGTCTGGCGTGCTGCAGTCCAAGAGTCAGACACGACTTAGTGACTGAACAACAACAATAACAACATGGGTGCTTAACATGTGTCTCTTCAAGGATTAAATCATGTGGTGCTGATGCTGACCTTTATCACCCCCTGAAGGAGTTCAGGGAGGATAGAAGAAAAGCAGTCCAAGAGTCAGACACGACTTAGTGACTGAACAACAACAATAACAACATGGGTGCTTAACATGTGTCTCTTCAAGGATTAAATCATGTGGTGCTGATGCTGACCTTTATCACCCCCTGAAGGAGTTCAGAGAGGATAGAAGAAATGAGGAACTCTGTGCTCTGGAAAAAATGGCAGGACAGGTCTCCAGATAGTTAAATATTTTAGGAGCTGATTTTACAAGCCTTACTGTTGTATCTCTTCATATCTACTAAAATACTAAAACCCTTCATGGTGAGGACCATTTCTCGTGACTAGCAGAAGCTTCACAAGACTAGCAGAAACTTTCTGAAAAAAATATGTGCTTGATTGCATGTACTCCCCATTCATCAAAATCACTTATCCTTCTCTCCATTCTCTTTGGAGCAATTTCTCAGAGCTATATCCTTCTCTCCATTCTCTTTGGAGCAATTTCTCAGAGCTATCTGAGGCACTGTCTCCCAGGCTGCAGTACTCATTTTGCCCCTAATTAAACTTAACTTGCAACTCTCACATTGTACATTTTTTTTTAAGTGGACATAGGTTATCAATAAGACTGCTGCTATTGCTGCTATTGCTAAGTCACTTCAGTCGTGTCCAACTCTGTGCGACCCCATAGATGGCAGCCCACCAGGCTCCCCCATCCCTGGGATTCTCCAGGCAAGAACACCGGAGTGAGCTGCCATTTCCTTCTCCAATGAATGAAAGTGAAAAGTGAAAGTGAAGTCAGTCAGTCATGCCCGACTTCGCAACCCCATGGACTGCAGCCCACCAGGCTCCTCCATCCATGGTATTTTTCCAGGCAAGAGTACTGGAGTGCGGTGCTCGCTCAGTCATGTCCGACTCTTTGTGACCCCATGGACTGTAGCCTAACCAGGTTCCTCCGTCCATGGGATTTTCCAGGCAAGAATACTGGAGTGGGTTGCCATTTCCTTCTCCAGGAGATCTTCCCAACTCAGGAATTGAAACCAGGTCTCCCGCATCGTAGGCAGACGCTTTACCATCTGAGCCACCAGGGAAGATCCCAGTAAGACTGAGGTGACACAAAAAATATATGGCATCATTCACTAGTTACTGTACTGTACATAAGATCCCCAGATCTTATTCATCTTACAACCCTGTTTGTATTCTTTGGGAGCATCTTCCCTTTTCCCTACCTCTAGCCCCTGACAACCTCTCCATTTCTCTGAGTTTTAATTTTTAAAATTCCATAGATAACTGAGATCATACAGTATTTGTCATTCTCTGATTCATTTCATTTAAATGTAATCCCTAAAGTTCCATCTCAGCTGTCACAAATGGCAGAATTTCTTTCTTTTCATGGCTGAATAATACTCCATTATATCAGATTGTCCCCAGCTTATGATAGTTCAACTTATATAATTTGTTAGCATTATGATGGTGCTACAGCAAAACTCATTTAGTAGAAAAAAACTGAATTTTGATCTTTTCCTGATCTAGTGATATTTGTTACCATACTCTGCTGATGCTGGGCAGCAGCAGCTAGCTGCAGCTCTCAGTGAGCCATGTGATCACAACGGTAAATACACTTGCAACCATTCTGGTTTTCACTTTCAGTACAGTATTTAATTACAGGAGATATTCAATACTTTATTATAAAACAGTCTTTGTGTTAGATGATTATGCCCAACTCTAGGCTAACTGTGATGGTGATTGCAGCCATGAAATTAAAAGACGCTTACTCCTTGGAAGGAAAGTTATGACCAACCTAAACAGCATATTCAAAAGCAGAGACATTACTTTGCCAACAAAGGTCCGTCTAGTCAAGGCTGTGGTTTTTCCAGTAGTCATGTATGGATGTGAGAGTTGAACTGTGAAGAAAGCTGAGCGCCAAAGAATTAATTGATGCTTTTGAACTGTGGTGTTGGAGAAGACTCTTGAGAGTCCCTTGGACTGCAAGGAGATCCAACCAGTCCGTTCTAAAGGAGATCAGTCCTGGGTGTTCTTTGGAAGGAATATTGCTAAAGCTGAAATTCCAATACTTTGGTCACCTCATGAGAAGAGTTGACTCATTGGAAAAGACTCTGATGCTGGGAGGGATTGGGGGCAGGAGGAGAAGGGGATGACAGAGGATAAGATGGCTGGATGGCATCACCGACTTGATGGACGTGAGTCTGAATGAACTCCGGGAGTTGGTGATGAACAGGGAGGCCTGGCGTGCTGCGATTCATGGGGTCGCAAAGAGTCGGACACGACTGAGTGGCTGAACTGAACTGAACTGAGGCTAATGCAAGTGTTCTGAGCCATGTTTAAGGCAGGCAAGGCTAAACTTGATGATCAGTAGGTAGGTGTATTAAATGCATTTTCAACTTACAATATTTTCAATGTATGATGGAGTTATCAGGACATAATCCCATCATAAATTAAGGAAGATCTGTATGTATACCACATTTTCTTTATTCATTCATCCATTAATGGACAATTGGTTGTTTCCATATCTTGGCTGTTGTAAATAATGCTTTAATGAATAGAGGTGTTTTCTTTTTCTTTGGGTAATTACCCAGATGTGGAACTTGTGGATCACAGGGTAGTTCTCTGGGTCAGGAATATCCTCTGAAGAAGGAAATGGCTACCCACTCCAATATTCTTACCTGGGAAATCCCATGGACAGAGGAACCTGGCTGGCTGCACTCCATGGAGTTGCAAGGGTTGGACACAACTTATCAACGAAACCACCAGAGTACCTCTATTTTTAATTTTTTAGGAACCTCCATACTATTTTCTGTAGTGACTGTTTTTTCCTTCAAACACTTTGAATATATTATTCTACTGTCTCCTGGACAGCAAGGTTTCTGCTGCAAAACCCAATCATAGTCTCATGTGAGTTCTCCTACATGTGAGGATTTTTCTCTTACCTCTCTAAGAATTCTCCCTTTGTCCTTAATTATAGACAGTTTTATTATATTAAGTCTTGGTAGAACATATTTTTGAATTGAAATTTTTTGCACATCTATAAGCTTCTTGTACTTGGAGTTGTAAACCTCACCCAAGATTTAAGAAATTCTCATCTTTTAAAATAATAAACTTTCTGCCCCCTTTTCCATCTCTTCTCCTTCTGGGATGCACAGATTACTTCTTTTGATAGTTTCCTATAGTTCACTTAGATTTCTTCACTCTTTTTCATTTTTTTGTTTCTTGTTTTCCTCTGAGTGGATAATTTCAAATGACCTGCTTTCTACTTCACCAATTCTTTCTATTCTTTGATCAAGTCTGCTCTTGCTCTCGATTGCATTTTTCATTTCATTCATTACATTCTTCAGCTCCAGAGTTTCTATTTGGTACATATACATGTATACACAGAAAGTTCAACAAATCAGGTGTTCTTGATTCCTGATTTTTTAGACTTGTCTCTTGTTTAACTGTCTTTTGTTGACTCTTTTAGCTCACTGAGATTCCTTAAAACAACTATTTGTCCCAATATTTTATGGGCAAACTGCAGATTTCCATTTCTGTGGGGTTAGTAACTAGAAAATTATGTGTACCTTTGGGGTGTCATGTCTCTGATGACTTGCATTGCTCTCTTCACATATGAAGAAGCACTTGCCTACTCCAATCTTTACTGACAGGCTTCAGGAGAGAAATACTTCTGTCAGCCCTGTTAGGGATCCTGAGGCTAAGATTGTATACCTTCTCTAGATCCTGCAAAGCCAGGCTGAATGCTGACAGTCTCCCATTCACCTTCCCTAGGGAAATGCTGAATGCTCAAGTTTGTTTGCTTTCTTTCAGTTCCATGGAGTTGAGCCAGCTTTTGTGCTTGCTCACTAGGCTACTGAAAAAGCTTACCCCTGCTGCCCTTGAAGGCAAGTGCATGACCTAGCACGAAGTGGGAGTGTGTGTGGGTGATGTGAATGGAGTGCTGGGGGCCAACTGGAAGGATCAATAGGCAGGTCACCCCCCAAGTAGCTTGTGATGGGCTTCCTGATGGAGTCTGCAACACAGTTAGTAGGATTCACATCTCTTTAATGCCCACTGAGAGCCTGATTGCTAGTTTGCCAGCTGCTCTCCACCTCTTACTTCAGTATTCTGGATAGGTTGAGAAAGAAGTGGGTCTCTTGAGCAGCAGCCCATACAACTGGGAAAGCTGGGTACACACTCACAGACTCTCTCTGTTCCCTGTAGGAGAAACTGTGGTCAAAGAAGATCTCTCTTGGCACTGAGCTATGCTGCCTTGGGGGAGGAGTAGTGTGGGTAAAGTGAAACTGTTCCTTTTATGCTTTTCAATGTGTACATTCGGAGAAGGCAATAGCAAGCCACTCCAGTACTCTTGCCTAGAAAATCCCATGGATGGAGGAGCCTGGTAGGCTGCAGTCCATGGGGTCGCTAGGAGTCGGACGCGACTGAGCGACTTCACTTTCACTTTTCGCTTTCACACAATGGAGAAGGAAATGGCAACCCACTCCAGTGTTCTTGCCTGGAGAATCCCAGGGACGGGGGAGCCTGTTGGGCTGCTGTCTATGGGGTCACACAGAGTCGGACACGACTGAAGTGACTCAGCAGCAGCAGCAGCAATGTGTACATTCTCAGATTTTCTTTTTCTGCTACAACAGTGTGCTGGAACTTCTACACTAGACTTCTGGCTTGTGAGATTCTCAATACCAGAGTTCTTTAGGCACAAGATGATGGAAAATTTCTATTTCACCATTTTGATGTTGTAACTTTCCTTGAGTAAGAATTTACAGTAGATATTAAGTTCTTCCAATTCTAAATTTCTATGGTTTTTATTTGTCTATAATACTGAAAATTTTACTTTTCTACCCATACAAGTATTGATCTACTTTTTTATTGTTCCTATTGAGCAGAATAAATTACTATTAGGACTGGAAACATGAGCCAGTTACTAGGCTACTTTGAAATCCTTTCTTATGTTGGTGTCTTACAATATTTCATAATAATTTTGGTAGAAAGTGTTTCAGAAGTGACCATCAAATTGTTCTGCTCAAATAGTCCTCTATCAGAGATTTCTCATTTCTCTTGGATTGGCTACTTCATTCTTCCAGCAAATTAAAAGTCTTTGTCATATTTTGAAAAATTTTAGACACATGTGCAATATTTAAACAGTAGTATAGCAACACACTACATATTTTTTTAAAAAGAAAACAGCTACTCTTTAAAGCTTCCTAAAATTTCTAAAAATAGAATATCAATCATCAACATTAGAAAAAACTTTATACAAAGCTCTTATCTTATTAAAAGATTTTCCAAATGTAGCCACCTGTAGTAAATAAAAAAAAATTATAAGTAGACCAAATTATTCATATAACATGTTCATCCATGTGTTAATATAATTACTTTTCACCCTACAAAATCTGTTTTAATATTTGCTTCTTCCCTTTGATTGAGAACATATGATTATGTTTATTTCCATCTTTGACAGCTTCAAAGTGCTTATCATTGAATTTACAGAATGTTTATCTGCATTTATTTGATATGATGTTTAATTATTTCATAGTGTTCATTTTTCCAATTATTTTGTATACTTCTGGTAGTCAGGATTAGTACCTACATTTTTCTTTTCTATACATGTAGCTCTCTTCCATTTATGTCAGCATACATTGTAGTTAACACAAAATATTACTTATGATCAATTAGACTAAGTAATTATATTCCCTGAAAAGGAACTGCTGAACCAGAATAAAAAGTTATGACTTCCTTTGTTTTCCTATAAATTTGGTGAGACTTCAGTGAGAAACAGAAATGAATGTTTCTTGATCTTTATTCTATTAAGTCGAAGTACTATTCCACGTCATAGGTAAAATGCCAAATATAAGCGACTTAGATTCTCTGGAATGCAGAATCGGAGAAAAGGGTCGGGATGGAAGTACTTTAACTGGAATGTAGTCTCAGGAAATAAGAATGAGTGAGAAGTACTATTCCACGTCATAGGTAAAATGCCAAATATAAGCGACTTAGATTCTCTGGAATGCAGAATCGGAGAAAAGGGTCGGGATGGAAGTACTTTAACTGGAATGTAGTCTCAGGAAATAAGAATGAGTGAGATAAGGAGGAAGGAAAAAGGAAAAGGCTCATAATCAAAGTCATTTCTGTAGAATGGAGGCTCGACTGTGTTGCGGTCTCCTGAGAAGCACCTAGACGGCCTTTCTAGTGCTGGCCACCTGAAGAATAGAAGCTGGAGCTCATATACACTGTCTCCACGCCTGTACTCTCCCTTGGCAACAATGACTCCACCTGTGGTTAGTTCTCCTAGAGCTAGAGAATGGCTAGGGAGAAAGAGGAAAGATAAATGTGGCATTTCTCCTTTGAGGTGGTGACAAGAATTTCCAGACCCAATTCTAACAGGGGTGTGTTCCTCATACGAACAAGCCAATTCTTCCCCACACCAACAAGCAATTCTCAGGACACCAGCACGGTGTCTGAGAATTCAACTCTTTTCTAATTCTTTATGAAAGATAGTATCACGTTTCACAGGTTGAGGACTCAGTCCTACAAGACCATCCTCCACTTCAGATGTTAGTTGTTAGCCCAGGAAGGTACTTATGCTACTTACTGGGTACAAACTATGGGGGCAGGAGGAGAAGGGGACGACAGAGGATGAGATGGCTGGATGGCATCACCGACTTGATGGATGTGAGTTTGAATGAACTCCAGAAGTTGGTGATGGACAGGGAGGCCTGGTGTGCTGCAATTCATGGGGTTGCAAAGAGTCGGACACAACTGAGCAGCTGAACTGAACTGAACTGAACTGAGGCTAATGCAAGTGTTCTGAGCATGTTTAAGGCAGGCAAGGCTAAACTTGATGATCAATAGGTAGGTGTATTAAATGCATTTTCAACTTACAATATTTTCAATGTATGATGGCGTTATCAGGACATAATCCCATCATAAGTTAAGGAAGATCTGTATGTATACCACATTTTCTTTATTCATTCATCCATTAATGGACAATTGGTTGTTTCCATATCTTGGCTGTTGTAAATAATGCCTTAATGAATAGAGTTGTTTTTTCTTTGGGTAATTACCCAGATGTGGAACTTGTGGATGTGTATAAGAGACAGTCTGTATGTATACCACATTTTCTTTATTCATTCATCCATTAATGGACAATTGGTTGTTTCCATATCTTGGCTGTTGTAAATAATGCCTTAATGAATAGAGTTGTTTTTTCTTTGGGTAATTACCCAGATGTGGAACTTGTGGATCACAGAGTAGTTCTCTGGGTCAGGAATATCTTCTGGAGAAGGAAATAGCTACCCACTCCAATATTCTTACCTGGGAAATCCCATGGACAGAGGAACCTGGCTGACTGCAGTCCATGGAGTTGCAAGGGTTGGACACAACTTATCAAGGAAACCACCAGAGTAGCTCAATTTTTAATTTTTTTAGGAACCTCCATACTATTTTTCTGTAGTGACTGTTTTTCCTTCAAACACTTTGAATATATTATTCTACTCTCTCCTGGACAGCAAGGTTTCTGCTGCAAAACCCAATCATAGTCTCATGTGAGTTCTCCTACATGTGAGGATTTTTCTCTTGCCTCTCTAAAAATTCTCCCTTTGTCCTTAATTATAGACAGTTTTATTATGTCTTGGTAGAACATATTTTTGAATTGAAATTTTTTGGAGATCTATAAGCTTCATGTACTTGGAGTTGTAAACCTCACCCAAGATTTAAGAAATTCTCATCTTTTAAAATTATGAACTTTCTGCCCCCTTTTCCATCTCTTCTCCTTCTGGGATGCACAGATTACTTCTTTTGATAGTTTCCTATAGTTCACTTAGATTTCTTCACTCTTTTTCATTCTTTTGTTTCTTGTTTTCCTCTGACTGGATAATTTCAAATGACCTGCTTTCTACTTCACAAATTCTTTCTATTCTTTGACCAAGTCTGCTCTTGCTCTCTATTGAATTTTTCATTTCATTCATTGCATTCTTCAGCTCCAGAATTTCTACTTGGTACATATACATGTATACACAGAAAGTTCAACAAATCAGGTGTTCTTGATTCCTGATTGTTTTAGACTTGTCTCTTGTTTAACTGTCTTTTGTTGACTCTTGTAGCTCACTGAGATTCCTTAAAACAACTATTTGTCCCAATATTTTATGGGGCAAACTGCAGATTTCCATTTCTGTGGGGTTAGTAACTAGAAAATTATGTGTACCTTTGGGGTGTCATGTCTCTGATGACTTGCATTGCTCTCTTCACATATGAAGAAGCATTTCCCTACTCCAATCTTTACTGACAGGCTGTTAGGGATCCTGAGGCTAAGATGGTATATGTTCTCTAGATCCTGCAAAGCCAGGCTGAATGTTGACAGTCTCCCATTCACCTTCACTAGGGCAATGCTGAATGCTCAAGTTTGTTTGCTTTCTTTCAGTTCCATGGAGTTGAGCCAGCTTTTGTGCTTGCTCACTAGGCTA
>SJYT01077345.1:0-59377 GCA_006410635.1 Cephalophus harveyi
TATGTGTGAAGGAGACTCAGGTTAAATGTATGATGTCAGTAATACTATTGATAACTTGAAAGAATTCAGCAAATGTTACTTCATTAACTTTCAATTTGCTTTTTATAGAAAATATTAACAATGCTCCTCTAATCCTAACATTTCTTTTATGATTTCATTATGGGCTTCCCTGATAGCTCAGTTAGTAAAGAATCTGCCCACAATACAGGATACTTTGGTTCAATCCCTGGGTTGGGAAGATCCCCTGGAGAAGGGAAAGGCTACCCACTCTAGTATTCTGGCCTGGAGAATTCAATGGATTCTATAGTCCATGTGGTCACAAAGAGTCATACACGACTTTCACTTTATGTCATTGAATTCAATAGTTTTCTCGCTTTAATCCAGGAAGGTCCATCTTTTCTAATTTTTGCCTATATGCCATGCTTTTAATATAGGATTAACTAACCATTAGGAACCAATTAATGGGTAATAAGTATATTATCAAATATCTTTATTACATTATAACTCGAGATGATTGATATAAAATTAAATAATCATGTTTGCTAATTTTTGATAGGACAAATAAACATTCAAACCAAAAATCTACCTTCAATTTTAAAGCAATTCTCATTATGATAAAAACATGCTAACACAGTTTAATAAGTGCCATACAGTCAAAATTGAATGGATGCCTATAGAAATATACAGGGAATAGTAAGCAAAGTTCCTGTGTTCAGAAATTCAATTCTGATTGGCATGCAATGTCAAGGTCTGTGAAAATTAGTCTTTTCCATTCATAAATAATGGCTATTCACAAACTTTAACTAGCTCACATACATTCCCATCTTAATTTAAAAATTAATTTAGAAGATTGCCTATGCCATTATTTCAGGCTATACCCATTTCCTTACTAACTATGATATTCTCTTAAAAAGGCAAATGTCTTCAGTGTTTATTTTATATTTGTTTTGAGGACAGTACTTTTTCTTAATATGACCACTAAAACAAATGTTTTTTTAAAAAAGGTTAAAAAAAAAAAAACCCTCTTCTCTTCTAAATAACATACATAAAACCTTGTTAGTAGATGTTTTTCACGCAGTCTTTTTTGTCAAAGTCCCCAAATGACTTCTACAGAAAATATATGCAGAAAAATGGGTACACAGTTTTTGTTTGCTTTGTTTGCATACAAAATTTTCCTGATTCTTCTCTACAATTCTAAATTGCTGTATGTCATTCTATCTTGAAAAAATAAATAGCTCTATTATAGGTTGTATTTTGCCTTTGTTGAAGTGGCAAGAAGAAAATGTGAGTGGACATTTATTTAAAGATCACTTTTAAATAAGATAATATGAATTGAATAAAATAAAAATTTCATTATAATTTATTTTATTTTTTAATTTTACCACAACCTCCTTGAGGAGGAGAATCCTGGTTTTGTACTTTTTCTTACTTTTCTTCCTCAGCCTATAGCACAGTACTTGGCACATCGTGGAGGTTCAATAAATATTTGGTCATGTATATGTGAGTAAAAAGTAATCTCTTATGTAATTAACCACACTCCAAGTGATCTCTTGTATGTGTCATTACCCATTCTTGTTTCAATTTTCATGGAAAAGTGACTACTGGAAATCCTTTTAAAAATTTCGCCCAGAATGACTCACATCTGAGTCAAATCAGAAGAACAATCAATTTGGCACCCTCATAAGAGCTTTCAGATGTTAAAGGTGACAAAATGGGCAGAACTCATCCTAACAGATTATGGATACCATGTGTGACAGAATTAAGTGGAAAAATGTTCATAGAAATACTGAAGTGTAAGGCATGTCATACCCATGTGGCTTGGCTGCAGGATACAATGAATTCACTGACATGATGGCAAAGTTGGGTGGCACATTGCATATGGCATATGGCAGGCCTCTGCTTCAGCAAATGCATACCACATGCCAAAGTGTAGTGTAGTTTCTACAGATTACTGTTTCTTTTTCTTTCAAGTGTTTGAATAAGTATTAAAGTTTTTTAGCAACCCAAAAGAACACAAGAAGTCCAAACACACATTTTTAAATCATTCAACAGTGAATCTTTATATTAATGATTTGTCTACCTTAGGAATTGCATGTACACATTATTCCTCAAAATATAAACTAAGAAGGGTACTACAAAGAAAAATTATCTCACATTTAGTCAAAACAAAAAGAATCACTTTCAAAATTTTGAGTGTACATATGCAGACTAGTACATATGCTTTTACATTCTACTTCCATACATTCGTTTGTCACTTCTTTAACAAAGCTTCACTGAGTGCATATGCTAGGCACTATGGCAGAGATCAAGCCGTAATCCTTCTTTCAAGGAATTTTCAGTCTAGGTAGGAAAAAATAAAAAGAAAATTAAACTACAGTGTAATAAGTACAGTAGAAATGGTAAAGGGGGAGAGGAGGTTTCATTAGAAAGACAAAAAGTAGGTGGGAAGAATCTCAAAGTAGAATGTCTCATGTGATTGTCTTCTTTGAAGAAAGTATGGATCAACCATTTAAGAAAGAAAAAAAATGTTACAAGCAAAAGAAGAAATATTTGTAAAGGCAAAGAAACATAATAAGGTGTTATGTAAGTGCTGCAAGTAATTTAGTATTAATAGAACATAGTGTACAGGAATATGGTAACATCTAGAAGTCAGGGGCCAGAAACACAGTTATTATGTTGACATTAGATTTTAATACTGAAGTGGATAGAAAAACACAACAAAGTTTTATGTAAATAACAATGATCAGATTCACATGTTAAAGAGATAAATCTGCAGTATCACTGAAACTGGGTAAGATGGGTTAGAATACGAGACATCAAATGTGGCTGCAGTACTCTACATGGTGATTATCACTGAAGATGGAGCCATGTCAACAATAGAACTGGCAGGACTCAGGAATCAACTGTAAGCTTTTAGTTCAGGGATAAAAATAGTTTATGATGACTTCAAGAGTTCTTGCTTGGTGAACTGGTTAATGTATTGACTGGGAAAAGTGGAAGTGAGAAAGATTTACTAAATATCACCATATAAATGAAGTTTGGAAAATTCTGAATTTGATGGGTCTATGGGTTTACCCAATTAGGTCACTATAGTAAAGAATTTAATATGTGGATTTTATGTAAGAGGAAAGAATTACCCTCAGTTCAGTTCAGTCTCTCAGTAGTATCTGTCTCTTTGCGATTGCAGGGAGTGCAGCACAGCAGGCTTCCCTGTCCTTCACCAAGGCCCAGAGCCTATTCAAACTCATGTCCATCGTGTTGGTGATACCATCCAAACATCTCATCCTCTGTTGTCCCCTTCTCCTCCTGCCTTCAATCTTTCCCAACATCAGGGTCTTTTCCAATGAGTGGGTTCTTCCCATCAGGTGGCCAAAGTATTGGAGCCTCAGCTTCAGCAGCAGTCCTTCCAATGAATATTCAGGACTGATCTCCTTCAGGATGGAGTGGTTGGATCTCCTTGCAGTCCAAGGGACTCTCAAGAGTCTTCTCCAACAACACAGTTCAAAAGCATCAATTCTTTGGTGCTTAGCTTTCTTTATAGTCCAACTCTCACATCCATAGATGACTACTGGAAAAACCATAGCTTTGACTGGACGGACCTTTGTTGGCAGAGCAATGTCTCTGCTTTTTAAGATGCTGTCTAGGTTGGTCATAGCTTTTCTTCCGAGCCTTTTAACTTCATGGCTTCAGTCACCATCTGCAGTGATTTTTGGAACCCCCCAAAATAAAGTCTGTCACTGTTTCCATTGTTTCCCATCTATTTGCGATGAAGTGATGGAACCAGATGCTGTTATCTTCATTTTCTAAATGTTGAGTTTTAACCCAACTTTTTCCACTCTCTTATTTCACAATCATCAAGAGGCTCTTTAGTTCTTTTGCTCTTTCTGCCATAAGGGTGCTGTCTGCATATCTGAGGTTCTGGATATTTCTCTTGGCAATCTTGATTCCAGCTTGTGCTTCTTCCAGTCCAGCATTTCTCATGATGTACTCTGCATATAAGTTAAATAAGCAGGGTGACAATATACAGCTTTGACATATTCCTTTTACTATTTGGAACCAGTCTCTTGTACCATGTCCAGTTCTAACTGTTACTTCTTGACCTGAATACAGATTTCTCAGGAGGCAGGTAAGGTGGTCTGGTATTTCCATCTCTTTCAGAATTTTCCACAGTTTTTTGTGATCCACACAGCCAAAGGCTTTGGCATAGTAAATAAAGCAGAAGTAGATGTTTTTCTGGAACTCTTGCTTTTTCGATGATCCAGCAGATGTTGGCAGTTTTATCTCTGGTTCCTCTGCCTTTTCTAAATACAGCTTGAGTATCTGGAAGTTCCTGGTTCACGTATTGTTGAAGCCTGGCTTGGAGAATTTGGAGCATTATTTGCTAGCCTGTGAGATGAGTGCAATTGTGTGGTAGTTTGAGCATTCTTTGGCATTGCCTTTCTTTGGGATTGGAATGAAAACTGACCTTTTCCAGACTGAGGCCATTGCCGAGTTTTCCAAATTTGCTGGCATATTGAGTCCAACACTTTCACAGCATCATCTTTTAGGGTTTGAAATAGCTCAACTGGAATTCCATCACCTCCACTAGCTTTGTTCGTAGTGATGCTTTCTAAGGCCTACTTGACTTTGCATCCCAGGATGTTTGGCTCTAGGTGAGTGATCATACCATCATGGTTATCTGGATCATGAAGATCTTTTTAATATAGTTCTTTCATGTGTTCTTGCCACCTCTTCTTAATATCTTTAGCTTCTGTTAGGTCCATACCCTTTCTGTCCTTTATTGTGCTCATCTTTGTATGAAATGAAAAGTCTTACCTTTTTTAACAGTATGCAAAGGCAAAAAGGTAATACTTACACTGCTGCTGCTGCTACTGCTAAGTCGCTTCAGTCGTGTCCGACTCTGTGTGACCCCATAGACAGCAGCCCACCAGGCTCCCCTGTCCCTGAGATTCTCCAGGCAAGAACACTGGAGTGGGTTGCCATTTCCTTCTCTCATGCCTGAAAGTGAAATTGAAAGTGAAGTCACTCAGTCCTATCTGACTCTTAGTGATAACCAATTAGTTATTGATTTGGGAGGAGTTATGTGTTATATGGGTTTCTCAGGTGGTACAATGGTAAAGAATCTGCCTGTCAATGCAGGAGACTCAAAGATACAGGTTTGATTCCTGGGTCAGGAAAATCGCCTGGCATAGGAAATGGCAACCTGCTTCAGTATTCTTGCCTAGAAAATTCCATGGACAGAGGAGACTGGAGGACTACAGTTCATGGGATCTCAAAGAGTCAGACATGACTGAGTGACTGAGCGCATGCACGTGCATGCGTGCACATACACACGTGTTGTATATGTCCATTAGTTCATCCCTTTGATTTTTTTTTTATGAAGAAAAATATTTATATTTGCTTTGCCAATATTTTGTTTAGGGTTTTGTAACTATGTTCTCAAGTAAGATTGTTTTTCTTAAACTTCTCTTCTTTTGTTGTTTTAGTGTTATACTTATCTAATGTTGCTTTTAAAATTATATTTGCTTCATTAAGATTACTTATTTTTCTCTCTATGAGGGATATATTAAAATTGGATTATTTATTCTTTGATGCTACCATCTAAGTCAGGTGTGTTTTATTTGTCAGAAGATGTTTAACACGTTCAACTTCTCCAAAGACTTTTAGGGCTATTCAAATTTTATATGTATACTATATATATTAGGTATGTGTGTACATACTATACATTGTATATATATATATACAGTAGGGCTGTCTCTTATACACATCTAGATGTGTATAAGAGACAGTATATATACAGTTCTAGTTTTACATTTATAGAATTTTATATATATAGTTGCCAATTTTAATACATTGTCTTTAAATTAATATATCTGTTTCATCTAAGTTCTCTAATACACAGGTAGGCAATTGTACACAATATTCTTTTCTCTCTTTTAAATTCTTAAGTATCTGTAGTTAAGTCTCTCTTCCACTCCTTCATATTGTTTATTTCAATTAGGTCAACAATAAAATTCATAATAGACTTTTGGGAAAGAAAGAGGATGCTATTGCTTACAGCATAACAGGTGTCACCCTAGAGTATCACAGTGCTATGGCATATAAGGCCTTTGGGTGAATATCTAGTTAGCTTCATATTCATATTCTTGTCATTTAGCAGTGACAAGTTTTTTCTAACTTTTTTTTAAATTTACTCTTTTTATTGTTGTGTTATAAAAATATGTTTTAGTAAAAAATAAAACAAAGCATATTATTGACAACTATATATGTAATGCAATGAGAGGATGCTGTTATTCCTATTTTATAAAAAATCAGTGCTAAATACTGATTATTATTTTTATTTATTTTTTAATTGAAGGATGACTGCCTTACAGAATTTTGTTGTTTTCTGTCATACATCACTATGAATCAGCTGTAGGTGTACCTATGTCCCCTCCCTCTTGAACCTGCCTCCTTTTTTGAATCTGCCTCCCCATCCCAACCCTCTAGGTTGATACAGAACCCCTTTTGAGTTCCCTGAGACATACAGCAAATTCCCATAGGTTATCTATTTTACATATGATAATTAAGTTTCCATGTTATTCTCCCCATACATCTCACCCTCTCTTTTCCTCTCCCCATGTCCATAAGTCTGTTTACTATGTTTCTCCACTGCTTCCCTGCAAATAAATTCATCAGTACCATCTTTCTAGATCCCACATATATCTATTAGCATACCATATTTATCTTTCTCTTTCTGACTTATTCCACTCTGCATAATAGGCTCTAGGTTCATCCATCTCATTAGAACTGATTCAAATGCATTCCGTTTTATGGCTGAGTAATATTCCACTTGGAGAAGGAAATGGCAACCCACTCCAGTACTCTTGCCTAGAAAATTCCATGGATAGAGGAGCCTGGTGGGCTACAGTCCATGGGGTCACAAAGAGTCGGACACAACTGATCGACTTCACAACAATATTCCACTGTGTATATGCACCACAACTTCTTTCTTCTTTATCCATTCATCTGTTGATGGGCATCTAGGTTGCTTCCATCTTCTAGCCATTGTACATAGTGCTTCAATGAATATTGGGGTATGTGTGCCTTTTTCAATTTTGGTTTCCTCAGGACAAATGCCTAGAAGTGGGATTGCTGGGTCATATGGTGGTTTTATTCCTAGTTTTTAAAGGAATCTCCATACCGTCTTCCAGAGTGGATGTATCAATTTACATTCCCACCAACAGTGCAAGAGTGCTCCCTTTTCTCCACAGCCTATCCAGCATTTATTGTTTGTAGACTTTTTGATGTTGGCCATTCAGACCAGCATGAAGTGATATCTCACTGTAGTTCTGATTTGCATTTCTCTAATAACGAGCAATGTTCAGCATCTTTTCATGTGTTTGTTAGCCATCTGTATGTCTTATTTGGAAAAATGTTTGTTTAGGTCTTTTCCCCACTTTTTGATTGGGTTGTTTGTTTTCCTGGTATTGAGTTGTATGAGCTGCTTGTATATTTGGAAATTAATCCTTTGTCAGTTGTTTCAATTGGTTTCATTTTCTCCCATTCTGAGGGTTGTCTCTTCACCTTGTTTATAGTTCCCTTTCTGTGCAAAAGCTTTTAACTAGGTCCCACTTGTTTACTTCTGTTTTTATTTCCTTTACTCTAGGAGGTGTTTCATAAAGGATCTTGCTTTATGTCTTCGAGTGTTCTGCCTATGTTTTCCTCTGAGTTTTAGAGTTTCTGGTCTTACATTTATGCCTTTTGAGTTTATCTTTGTGTAGGATGTTAGAAAGTATTTTAACTTCATTCTTTTACATGTAACTGTCCAGTCTTCCCAGAACTGCTTATTGAAGAGGTTAACTTAGCCCCATTGTATATTCTTGCCTTCTCTGTCAAACATAAGGTACCTATAGGTACGTGGATTTATTTCTGGGCTTTCTGTCTTTTTCCATTGGTCTATATTTCTATTTTTGTGCCAGCACCATACTATCTTGAAGACTGTATCTTTGTAATATAATCTGAAGTCAGGAGGGCTGATTCCTCCATCTCCATTCTTCTTTCTCAAGACTGCTTTGGCTATATGGGGTCTTCTGTGTTTCCATATGAATTGTAAAATTTTTTGTTTTAATTCTGTGAAAAATGCCATTGGCAATTTGATAGGGATAACACTGAATCTGTAGATTACATCTGGCAGTATAGCCATTTTCACAATATTGATTTTTTTGCCAAGGAACATAGCATATCTTTCCATCTGTTTATGTCATCTTTGATCTTTTATCAGGGTATTATCATTTTCTGTATACAGTTCTTTTGTCTCCTTAGGTAGGTTTAGTGCTAGATATTTTATTCTTTTTGTTGCAATGGTAAATGGGATTGATTCCTTAATTTCTCTTTCTGATTTTCCATTGTTAGTATATAGGGATGCAAGTGGTTTCTGTGTATTGGTTTTGTTTCCTGTGACTTTGCTAAATTCAGTGATTAGATGTAGTAATTTTCTGATAGTGTCTTTAGTGTTTTCCATGTACTATATCATGTCATCTGCAAACAGTGAGAGCTTTACTTTTTCTGGATTCCTTTTATTTCTTTTTCTTCTCTGATTGCTATAGCTAGAACTTCCAAAACTATGTTGAATAATAATGATGAGAGTGGACACCATTGTCTTGTTTCTGATCTTAGAAGGAATGTTTTCAGTTTTTCACTAGTGAGAATAATGTTTACTGTGGGCTTATTATACATGGCCTTTATTATATTGAGGTAGGTCCTTTCTATGTCCATTTTATGAAGAGCTTTAATGATAAATACGTGCTGAATTTTGTATTGAGATTGTCTTATGGCTTTTATGTTTCAACTTATTAATATGTTGTATCACATTATTTGATTTGCATATATTGAAAAATCCTTGCCTCCTAGAATAAACCAAACTCAATCATGGTGTATGAGCTTTTTGATGTGTTGTTGAATTTTTTTTGCTAGAATTTTTTTGAGGTTCTTTGTATCTATGGTGATCAGTGATATTGGCCTGTAGTTTTCTTTTTTCCTGTTGTCTTTGTCTGGTTTTGGTATCAGAATGATGGTGGCCTGGTAGAATCAGTTTGGAATGTTCCTTCCATGAAGGCTAGGCATTAGTTTTCTCTAAATGTTTGATAGAATTCACCTGTGAAGCCATATGCTCCTGGGCTTTTGTTTTTTGGGAGATTTCTGATCACAGTTTTGATGTCAGTGCTTGTAACTGTGTTGTTCATAATTTATATTTCTTCCTGGTTCAGTCTTGGAGGATTGAACTTTTGTAAGAATTTGTCCATTTCTTCCAGGTTATCTATTTTATTGCCATATAGTTGCTCATAATATTCTCTTATAATCCTTTGTATTTCTGCATTGTCTGTTATACTCTCTCCTTTTTCATTTCTAATTTTGTTGATTTGATTCTTCACTCTTTCTCTTGATGAGTCTGGCTAAAGGTTTGTCTTTTTTTTTTTTTATCTTCTCAAAGAACCAGATTTTAATTTTATTAATCTTTACCATTGTTTCTTTCATTTCTTTCTCCTTTATTTCTGCTCTGATCTTTATGATTTCTTTCCTTCTGCTAATTTTGAGGTTTTTTTGTTCTTCTTTTTCCAGTTGTTTTAGGTGCAAAGTTAGGTTGTCTGCTCAATGTTTTTCTTGTTTCTTGAGGTAGGATTGTGTTGCTATAAACTTTGCTGTTAGAACTGCTTTTGCTGCAACCCATAGGTTTTGAGTTGTTGTGTTTTCATTGTCATTTGTTTCTAGGAATTTTTTTAATTTCTCTTATGATTTATTTGGTAACTTTTTCATTATTTAGAAATACATTGCTTAATCTCCATTTGTTTGTGTTTTTTACAGTTTTTTCTTGTAATTGATATCTAGTCTCACAGTGTTATGGTCAGAAAAGATGCTTGATATGATTTGAATTTTCTTATATTTACTGAGGTTTGATTTGTGACCCAAGATGTAGTCTTTCCTGGTGAATGTTCCATCTGCAGTTGAGAAGAAGGATATCCTTCTGCATTTGGATAGAATGATCCGAAGATATCAGTGAGATCCATCTCTTCTAATGTACCATTAAAGACTGTTTCCTTATTGATTTTCTGTTTTGATGATCTGTTGATTGGTGTAAGGGAATGTTAAAGTCTTCTACTATGATTGTGTTCCTGTCAGTTTCTCCGTTTATGTCCATTACTGTTTGTCTTATGTATTGAAGAGCTCCTATTTTGGGTGCATAGATATTTACAATTGTTATATCTTCCTCTTGGATTGATCCCTTGATCATTATGTAGTGTCCTTCCTTTTCTCTTGTAATATTCTTTATTTTAAGGTCTATTTTGTCTGATATGGGGAATTCTAATCCAACTTTCTTTTGATTTCCACTTGCATGGAATATATTTTTCCATCCTCTCACTTTCAGTCTATATGTGTCTTTAGGTCTCAAATGGGTTTCTTATAGACAGCATATGTATGGGTCTTGTTTTGTATCCATTCAGCCAGTGTCTTTTGCTTGGGGCATTTAATCCATTTACATATAAAGTAATTATTAATATATATGTTCCTATTGCCATTTTCTTAATTGCTTGGGGTTTGTTTTTGTAGATCTTTTTCTTCTCTTGTATTTCCTGACTTTTAACATTTGTTGTCAAGCTGGTTTGGTGGTACTGAATTCTCTTAATTTTTGCCTGTCTGCAAAACTTTTGATTTCTCCATCAATTTTGAATAAGCTCCTTGCCAATTAGAGTAATCTTGGTTATAGATGTTTCCATTGCAGTACTTAAAATATATCCTTCCATTCCCTCTGGCCTGCAGAATTACAGCTGAAAGATCAGCTGTATGGGATTTTACTTGTATGCTACTTGTTGTTTTTCCCTTGCTCCTTTTAATATTCTTTCTTTGTGTTTAATCTTTGTTAGTTTGGTTAGCACGTGTCCTGACATGTTTCTCCTTAAGCTTATCCTGTACAGGACTCTGCACCTCTTGGACTTACTTGACTATTTTCTTTTCCATGTTTGGAAAATTTTTAACTATGATCTTCAAAAATTTTCTCATATCTTTTCTTTTTCTCTTCTTCTGGGACCCCTATAATTCTAATGTTGGTGCATTTAATATGTCCCAGAGATCTCTGAGACAATCTTTAGTTCTTTTCATTCTTTTTACTTTATTCTGCTCTTTAGCAGTTATTTCCACCATTCTATCTTCCAGCTCACTGATCTGTTATTTTGCTTCAGATATTCTGCTATTGATTCTTTCTAGAGTATTTTCAATTTCAGTATTTTTGTTGCTTGTCTCTATATGTTTATTCTTTAATTCTTCTACGTCTTTGTTGAATGATTATTTTCTTCATTTTATTTTCAAGGTTTTGGATCATCTTTACTATCATTATTCTGAATTATTTTTCAGGTACTTTGACTATTTCCTCTTCATTTATTTGGACTTGTTTGTCTCGAATTTGTTCCTTTTTTGTGCTGTATTTCTCTGCCTTTTCATTATTGTTATTATTATTATTGGCGTATGGTGTTTGAGGTCTCCTTTTTCCAGGTTTCAAAGTTGAATCCTTTCTTTCTTTTGGTTATTGCCTTCGTAAGGTTGATTCAGTGGTTTGTGTAAGTTTTGTGTAGAGTGTCACTTATGCTTGCATTCTGGTGGGAGGAGGTGAAATCCCCACTACTGCTGCCCCCCATGATGGGCAGGGCTGAGTGAGTTGGTAATCCTGTCTGCTGATGATTGGGTTTGTAATTTTGTCTTGTTTGTTGTTTGGATGAGGTGTCCTACACAGGATGATTGGTATGGGTCTGTGATTGTGTAGTGTGATTGGCACAGGTAGTTGGGTGATGCTAGGTCTTATATGCAAGTGGTTGCCTGGGAGTTCTCACTATTTGATACTCTCTAGGGTTAGGAGTTCTCTGGTATTCTAGGGCCTTGGAATCAGTGCTCTCACTCCAAAGGTTCAGGGCTTGTTCTCTGGCCAGGCATGGAAATTCCACAGGTGGTTTGTTAATGGCATTAAACGGATTAAAACAAATACCCAAAAATGAAAAAACCCAGACAAATTAAAATGAAAAATCATGTAAATAATAATCAAAATAATGGAATATACACACATACATACACCCATAAGCAAAACAAAAAAGTCCAACAAAAATAAGGTACAATATGAACCTTGTACAGTGAACAAAGGAAACCAAAAATGATATCCATCAATTAAGAACAAAACTAACTAAAGCACAAACTGGAAAACAAACTAAAGCAAGTTACCAACTGGAGAATAAAGCAATAAAAACAAAACTAAAAATATTGTGAGAAAAAGAAAGGAAAGAAAGAATAGAAGTAAAAAGTTAAATAGAGGTAGATAAAGAAGATTTCTGTATGTTAAAGATTAATTGCAAGGGGAAAAGAAAGTAGGAAAACAAATAAAGGAATAAATGTAGAAAAATAATAATACACTTGAAGATTTAAAAATTAAAATTAAAAAGAGAGAGAGCAAGAGAAAAGGAAACTCTACAGAACTACCAAAGGCTAACATAGAGGCAGAAGTTTATAACAGAAATAAAAAGTATGGTTTAAAAAAACTCAAAAGCTTAAATAGATTTCATAGTGCTAATAAAATCGATAACTACAACAGAGGTGGGCAGAAAAGGAAAAAATAACAACAACAACAGCAATCCAAATGAAACTACAGAACAAGTCAAAATATAAGAATAATAAATGCTTTTCTTCAGTCTCTGCTGTCAGCGTCCTTTCCCTTGCTGGAAGTCCTGGTACACTTCACCTCCCCAGGATGCCCTCCAATACCGCACTAGACTCTGGACCTGCTGTGGGGCCAGCTCAGACTCTAATCTGGTCCTATTCCTGTGTGTTCTTGCCTCCAATGTCCATAGCTGTCAGAACTAGTGCATCTTTTGTGGGAGCACTCAATGCCTTTTTATATATTCCATTGACACAGAGTCTGCCTAGCTGATTATGTGGACTTAATCTACAGCTTGTACAGCTGGTGGGGAGGTTTTGGGGCAGCCACACTGCCCCTGGGTTTCAATTGTGGTTTTATCTCCACCTCTGCATGTGGGTCATCCACTGGGGTTTGTTCTTGAGGCTGCTCTGGAGGACTTGGGGTTTCCCCAGTGAGTGCCAGGTGTGGAGGTGGTGCAGCTGCATAGGTTGCTGTGGCCCTGGCAGCACCAGGTGCTCAGGGGAGTTGACAGCTAGGGTAGAAGGAAACATAGTGCTCTAGAAAGTTGTGGCAACCCACTCCAGCATTCTTGCTTGGAGAATCCCCTAACAGAAAAGCCTGGTAGGCCACAGTCCATAGGGTCACAGAGTTGGACACAACCAAAGTGATCCCACATGCATAAAGGCAAGAATTTTTGTTTTTGCTCATGGCAGCTCTGTCCCAAATACTGATTATTAAATAAGACTATATGTATTGTCCATGGAAAAATCTATGTTATCGCTGGTAAGAAATGAATAGGTAGATAGCATTTTTTAAGGATTTCCTTTATGTGGACCTCATGAAATCCTCATTAAAATCTGTGGATCCAATATTAACCTCACTTGAAAGACAATAAAAACCTAATTTTGTTCACAGCCACACAGCTGAGATGTGATTGAACTACAATCCAACCTGAGTCTATGAATTTGTCCATCTCAGAGTTATTATTTAGCATATTGAAAATTCCCAATGACAAGTAAACCCTCATTCTATACCCAAAAGACTTTTCAAAACAAAAGACTTTACAAAACATAAATCATTGTGAACTTTATCTTTTTAATATTAAAAAAAAAAAAAAAACTGCCTTCAGTTGTCTTAGGAGCATTAGTGACATATTTACTCATTGAAAAATTTTAAGTCATCTGTTCCATATTAAGATATATAAATGCCCAGGAATTCTTCCATTATTTTTGAGAACATTTGATTACACATTCATTAAAGCTAAACCTCAGAATGAAACAAATTCTATTGACAGTGTTAAGTACTGTTCTGATTGCTAGACATACAATGTTGAACTACAGAGACAGCTCCCACTTTCAAAGAACTTTAATTGCACAGGGAGAGCAGAAAATAATGAAGTAAGCCAATGTGTAATGAAATTTAAGATAGCAATTGGTTCTAGGAATAAGAATGTACTATGAAGGTATAATGGAGAAGGCAATGGTAACCCACTCCAGTACTCTTGCCTGGAAAATCCCATGGATGGAGGTGCCTGGTAGGCTGCAGTCCATGGGGTCGTGAAGAGTCGGACACGACTGAGCAACTTCACTTTCACTTTTCACTTTCATGCATTGGAGAAGGAAATGACAACCACTCCAGTGTTCTTGCCTGGAGAATCCCAGGGATGGGGGAGCCTGGTGGGCTGCCATCTATGGGGTCGAACAGAGTCGGACACGACTGAAGTGACTTAGCAGCAGCAGCAGCAGCAGCATGAAGGTATAAAGAGTGAACAACATGGATGTGATCAAAGGGCCCATCTGATTGAATCAATGGAGAAAGTCCTGTGAAATTCTGAAGCTAGCACCCTGGATTAGGGGAATAGAATGGGCAAAGGTGGGAAACAGACAAATGTTTTCAGTTTGGCAGCAAGACATTCAGTAAGCAATAACCATGGAAAGGTGATAGCTTAAGGTGAACGGTGTCAGATTTGTGATCTCTGAAGAAGATTTAGCTTCGGGACCAGGGACCAGGCTTGATCACTCCAGAGCTTTTGCATAGCAGAGTTTTATTCAAATATGAAAGGGACAGAGAAAGCTTCTGACATAGACATCAGAAGGGGTACGCAGCATGCACCCCTTGCTAGTGTTAGCAAGGGAGTTATATAGTTTTGTAATTAGCTATTACAATAAATCAAAAGAATGTCTCAAGGCTGTAAAAATTTAACCAGACCCACTCCCACAATTTACATTTTAGGATAACAGAATTAGAATTTAACAATAGAAAGATCCTACCAGACCCACTCCCATAATATACACTCTAAAATATCAGGATTAGTCAGGTTTTTAGGAAGGAGAAACTGTCCTCAAGTAGGATACACTGTTGTTATATAATCCCTAGTACAGAATTTAAACTGAGTTGTGTAATAATCAGTTCCAGGCCTAAAGGAAAAAAAAAAAAAAAAGTTTTGTATGACTAAGACTAAGGAATGTAGAGAAATAAACATTGTCCCTTCCTCCTCCTTGAGAACCCCAGACTCCTCTCTCCTCAGGGGCCCCTGGACTTCTTATCAACCTGCCTAGGAATTGACTATCTCAAAGGGATAAATTTAAAGAAGATATAAGATCCCACTCAAAGTGAAATGTTAAACATTATCTGTTTTTGTTTATCATTAAGAACTATGCACAGTAAAGTCCTCACCATCCTTGACCACTAATTATCCTTCAGATTCATGATACTCTTGCTATTATTGGTATTCTAAATGGAGCAAAATACACATGGTAGTAAGAAATTGTATATTCTCCTAGGAACAAAAATTGAAAACAGACTGATTGATGCAGAATAGTTAGGAGAGATGCATCCCAAACTGAAGGTCGATAATCACTTTCTGGTGTGTTAATTTATCTAGGCTAAACTATGCTCCCAAGAATTCCCTTTCTAGTATATGTCTGGATGGGGGATAAAGAACAGTTCAAAAGATACTCTTTTGCAATGGTCTGAGGAATGAAAGAAACATTGCACACACACACACACACACACACACACACACACACACACACACATACAACTTCTCCCAGTTTTTTAACCAAACACAAATCAAACACCAAGCATCTTTAGTTGTAGCTTTGAAGATATTTTGCAGATGTAATTCTTAATCAATTTAATTTAATAGTTTATCTTGGATATGTCTGACTCAATCAGTTGTTACTCCTTCAAAAGAGGACATAAATTTTCCCTGAGAAAAAGAGAGGGCCATTAGTGAGCAACAGGGATCGGCCTTTATTTATGGGATTTCAATCTGTTTGTAATCCTTCCTTCTTGGTTGCCTGCCCTGTAAACTTTGAACTTGTTTAGCCAGCCCCAACAACTGGATAAGCCAAATCCTTGCATAATCCATATATCCATACATCATGTATTTGTTCTGTCCCTTTGGATGAGTCTTGATAGATATAAGAAATACTGCTCAGAACTACTTAGCAATGAAAGGCAAAGAAAAACATGCTGCTGCTGCTGCTGCTGCTAAGTCGCTTCAGTCGTGTCCGACTCTGTGCGACCCCACAGATGGCAGCCCATTGGGCTCCGCCACCCCTGGGATTCTCCAGGCAAGAACACTGGAGTGGGCTGCCATTTCCTTCTCCAATGCATGAAAGTGAAAAGTGAAAGTGAAGTCGCTCAGTCGTGTCTGACTCAGCGACCCCATGGACTGCAGCCCACCAGGCTCCTCCGTCCACGGGAGTTTCCAGGCAAGAGTACTGGAGTGGGATGCCATTGCCTTCTCCGAAGAAAAACATGACTATCCCCTAAATTGCATATATATTACTTTTATATGACTGCTATAACAAATTACTACAAACATACTGACTTAAGACAAATTTATTACTTTACAGTTCTGTGTATTAGAAGTACAACACAGCTTTCACTGTGCTAAAATCAAGGTAACAACAGAAATCAGTTCCTTCCTGAAGGCTCTAGAGGAGAATCCTTTTCTATGCCTATTTCAGCTTCTACAGGCCACTGCATTCCTTGGCTCTTGGTCTCCTTCGTTCATCTTCAAAGCTAGCAATGGCACGCAAAGTCCTTCTTATAAGGTATGACTTTCTCTTCTGCTTCCCTCTTTCACTTTTATGACCCTTGTGATTGTGTTGGACCAGATAATGCAAGATAATATTTTTTTATTTTAAGGGCAGCTGATTAGCACCCTTTATTCCCTCTACATCCTTAATACCCCTTTGTTATGCAACATAGCACAGTCACAGGTGGTATGGATTTGAATTTTGACAATTTTGGCAGGGGAGGGAGGTTTGATAATTATTTTGTCTACCCCATATGTGCTCTTTATTATTTGGATATGGGATAATATTCTTTCCTTTGATAAAACATAACTGAGGCAAATGAATCTCAACTGACAGGAAATCACCCTTGTAATTAAATTATAGAAATGGGAAAAACTTTATTGAATTTGAATTTCTCAACTAAGTGGCAGTTGGATCTATGAACAAAGATAGAATTTATATTTTTATTGCTATATATGTTAAAGTAAATTGTCATTTTCATCTGACATGCTCTGTTTTATATGAAGGCATTATCATTAAGTGAGGTTTTGTATAAATATGATTTTTCTATAGCTCCAATTTGGAGAAGGCAATGGCACCCCACTCCAGTACTCTTGCCTGGAAAATCCCATGGATGGAGGAGTCTGGTAGGCTGTAGTCCATGGGGTTGTGAAGAGTGGACACGACTGAGTAACTTCACTTTCACTTTTCACTTTAATGCATTGGAGAAGGAAATGGCAACCCACTCCAGTATTCTTGCCTGGCGAATCCCAGGGATGGGGGAGCCTGGTGGGCTGTCGTCTATGGGGTCACACAGAGTCAGACACGACTGAAGCAACTTAGCAGCAGCAGCAGCATAGCTCCAGTTTGTATCTTGTGAATATTTCTATATCTGAGCTTCCAATATATTGCTAAAATGTAGCTTTTAATGTGAACAGCATACTAGGCAGTTGGTCTGTGGTCTGATATTCAAAGTTATTTCAAAAAAAGCATTTGTTTAAAAAATATTAAAAGTCGAGGTCATTATACAAAAGTGACTCCAAATGGCTTCTTAGTCTGAGAGAGATAATTAGGTGCTTCCCAAAAGAAAGTGACATATTAGGAAACTAATCTCCATGGAATTGGTAACCTTTCTGAAATCAGTGGTTTTTCAGTTCTTATATTTGATTATATAATTTGGAAACCTTCAAATATATCAGCAAATCCACAGGCCCTATTGATTGATAGCTGCTTGAACAACCAAGCAGAGGAAGGGAACATTAGAATTATTAAAAAAAAAAAAAAAAAAAACTTCAATATTGATTTTACCATCAGGATTTCAAGGCAGTTTTGAAAATTGAGAACTTTCTTGCACATTTCAACTGTACTAGTCAAAAACTATGATTAAAAAGGAGTGATGTGAAATAGGGACAGATAGGGATGGAGAGGGAAGTGTGAGAACGGGCAATGCATTAGTGCCACATGTGAAATGTTCAGAAAAGAAAGAGATCAATTAGCTTAAAAGGTTTGAAACCTATTTTGACATAGTTTTAAGACAAAAGAAAAATCATCCTGCAGAAATGTAGTTCACTGTTGAGAGGAGATGAGTAATGAACAATGAATTCCATCAGTTTTGTAGGCAACATTCCCTCTCCTTCATACAGTACTATCCATTATTAATGAGTACTATTTCTGAGTGGGAAAGAACTGTTTGAAAAACATTAACATAGTCTATTGGATGTGATTGACATTGTCATTCCCTTCATTTTGCTGTTGGCAAGAGGCATCCCTATAGACTTATGTACATCTGGACACTACGAATATCCTTCTTGTTATGCACTCTGGGCAGCTGTGATATGGAAATTTTCACCATTGTATTTTATGGTTTATTTTTCAGCTTTTACATTGTGTTCTGTTTCAAAATGCATAAGTCAAGCCTTTTTGTATGCAATGATCAATCAGAAAAATTATCTCTTTCCAAATCTGACTCTTCTCTAAACTTTAAAAAGAATTTATCTAAATTCTAGAGATGTGCAATGACTGTCTGCTAGTCAGGCAGTTATTTAGATCCATATCTATTCATAGTCTTTCTTTTTACCCGCCACTTTTCAAAGCTGATTACATTTTTAATTCTCTTGTTGCAAAAAAAAAAAAAAAAAGACAGTAGCTACTGCCTACTTGTTCAGTAAGACCACAGTGCTCACCTACTCACATATCTTTTAATCAACAAAATTAAAGGCAACAAAGTCAGGGATTAGAGATGTAATGAATCCAAGGAAAAAATTAAGCACCACATCCTCCTGACTTTTAAATATGTATGTAACCAAGCTTCTTTTTTTCCTCTCAGCTGCCCTGCTTCTCCCTCCTCACAGCCCATATGCACACCCACACAGAGATCTGTGTTCCTAAGTGTGGCTGACTTACTCCACATGAGCACACCACAAGTAGATCTGTTTCTTTGTACATTAATAGCCTATCCGTAAAGTGGGGACTAAGCATTTTCAGTCTAATGCTGATAGCCTTTAATAGATGAAAGTGCAACAAAACCACCCCCGTTCTCTTTTCTGATATTCTGCTGCCAGTTCTGCCAAATGTTTGGAGTGTCCAAAGAATTCATCTTAAAAAAGGTTCCCAAACATGTGTTTTATCTCTTGGGATATCAATAAATATAAAGTTAAAAAAAAAAAAAGAATGCGGAGGACTCATTCCTTTGTAAAAATAACATGGGGATGTTTTGTTTCAGTACTTTTGAGTCTTCAGTACCAGATGGGCTCTCATAAGACTGATAAGAAACAGAATCTTCAAAGAAAAGCATTATAATTATATGGACTTTTAAAAAAATGATCTTATTTTAAAATATTTTTTCCCTCACAGACTATATAGGGTTATTAGTGTTTTATGGAGCACATTTTGGAAAATTCTGATTTAATTGCATTTCTCCATTAAGCATGCTATTATACTAATGGAACCTACTGTAGGGAAAAATGTTTACTTCCTGTTGTTTCCATACAGAGTGTAATATGTTAGTTAAGAATGCTCTGGCTCTGGATTTTACTTCCTGGATTCAAATACCAGCTCCACTAATTAGTACCTTGGCCAAGTCTTCTACCCCTTTTCTAACTCAATTTTTTCCACAGCAAAAATGAGGAAAAATAATAGTACATTATATATGAAATAATGTGCATAAAGTGTTCAGCTCTAATAACTGCTACTCACTTTCCCAAAACTTTTGCATCTGAAATACATCATTTCTCCTATATCAGGATTGCATTGTATGTTTATGTTAAATGACACAATTTGCTTTATCCTAGATATTCTACATATCGGAGAACTTTCCAGGAATGATTATTGTCATGAGTATGCAAACTGACCTTCAAATTTAATACACAGTTACTTTTAGTAATTGAGTAGGTTGTTTCAGGAATTAGTCCATTCTATTGAAACTATGCAGCCAGACTGAACACTGTACCAGTTAGTATTTTCACAGCATTCTTCAAGGGATGGTGCGTCCCTTCTTCCATTGTTAGTTAAGGCATATGTCAGTCTAATATTAGAAAGGTCAAGCCTATACAGAATGATATCCAGAAGGCCCTTTAAAATTTATTAAAGTCCTATCATGGTATTATCAATTTATTCAACCTATTTTTATTGCACACTTATTATGTATAGGTCTATGTTGTAACTAAAATCAGAAAGCCAACTCATAAATGCAAATATTGTTGTTCAGTCGTTAAGTCTTTGACTGCAACTCCATGGACTTCAGCACACCAGGTTCCTCTGTCCCTCACTATCTCTTGGAGTTTGCTCAAATTCATGTCCATTGAGATGGTGACCTAACTATCTTTTCCTCTGCAGTCCCCTTCTCCTTTTGCCTTCAATCTTTCCCAGCATCAGGGGCTTTTTGGCTCTTCGCATCAGGTGGCCAAAGTACTGAAGCTTCAGCTTCAGCATCAGTCCTTCCAATAAATATTAAAGATTGATTTCCTTTAGGACTGACTGGTTTGAATGTCTTGAAGTCCAAGGGACTCTCAAGAGTCTCTTTCAGCATCACAATTTGAAAGCATTGATTCTTCGGTGCTCAACCTTCTTTATGGTCCAGCTCTCACATCTGTACATGACTACTGGAAAAACCATAGCTTTGACTATATACACCTTTGTTAGCAAAGTGGTGTCTCTGCTTTTTAATATGCTTTCTAGGTTTGTCATAGTTTTCCTTCCAAGGAAGAAGAGTCTTAATTTCATGGCTGCAGTCACCATCCACAGTGATTCTGCAGCCCAAGAAATAAAATCTGCCACTGCTCCCACATTTTTTCCCTTCAATTTGCCATGAAGTAATGGGACTGAAAACCATGATCTTAGTTTTTTAATGTTGAGTTTTAAGCCAGCTTTTCACTCTCTTCTTTCACTCTTATAAAAAAACTCTTTAGTTCCTTTTCACTTTCTGCCATTAAAGTGGTATCATCTGCATATCTGAAGTTATTGATATTTCTCCTGGCAATCTTGATTCCAGCTTCATCCAGCCCAGAATTTTGCATGAAATACTTTGCATGTAAGTTAAATAAGCAGGGTGATAATATACAGCCTTGTACTTTTTTTCTCAATTTGGAACATGTCAGTTGTTCCATGTCTGGTTCTCACTGTTTCTTCTTGACTTGCATACAGATTTCTCAGGACACAGGTAAGGTGGTCTAGTGTTCTTATGTCTCTCAGTAGTCTGCACAGTTTGTTGTGATCCACACAGTCAAAGGCTTTAGTGTAGATAATGAAGGAACTAGATGTTTTTCTGGAATCCCTTTGCTTTCTCTATGATCCAAGGAACATTGGCAATTTGCTCTCTTGTTCCTCTCCTTTTTTTCTAAACACAGCTTGTGCATCTGAAACTTCCTGATTCATATAATCCTGAAGCCTAGCTTGACAGATATTGAGCATAACATTACTAGCATGTGAAATGAGCAAAACCATATGGTAAGTCTGAACATTCTTTGGCATTGCCCTTCTTTGAGATTGGGAATGAAAGCTGACCTTTTCCAGTCCTGTGGCATATAACCAAGATCATTTCAGAGAGCAATGAGTGATCAAAATAAAACTAAATGGGTAATTTGATAAAGGATGACAAAGTTGTAAAGAACTTCAGTTTAAGAAATCAAGAGAAGTGATTCTGCACAAGAAACACTTGAACTGGAATATCAGCAACAAGGAGACAAACATTTAAAGAGGTATCATGAAGGAAAAAGCTGCTAAAGCAAGAATGCACCTGGTGTCTGAGAGAAAGAATAAAACCATAGAGCCTGGATCATAAGAAAATAGGACAAGAGGACTAGAATGAGATTGGAAAAAAATGATTGCATCCTCATTTAAAAAGATCTCACTAGAAGACAGATGGAAAGGAGGGGTGGGGGCAGAGCATGGAAACAGTGAAATCACTTATGTTGCCAGAGAGCAACATAAATTGGATTAGGATAACAACAAGGGGAAAACAATGAAGTATCAGATTTAGCATAAACTTTAGAAATAAAGTTTACAGAATTTGTGAATGAATTGTTATGAGATGAAATGGAAGGAAGGAATTAGAAATGAGGCTGAGTTTTGACTTGAGAAGCAACTGAATAGTAATACAATGTCCTGGCCCGTGCAAGACTTAAGAAGAAAAGGAACATAATTAAACATTCTAATTTTATCCTAATAATTATACATGACTACAAGGTATCCACATGGAGAAGTGAAGTAGTAGTTGTTCAGTTGCTCAGCTATCTCCAGTTCTTTGTGACTCTAAGGGCTGCAGCATACCAGGCTTCCCTGTCCTTCGCCATCTCCCAGAAGTGAACCTGGCAGATGGGAATACAAGTTGGAACTCAGTAAAGAGATTTGAGGTAAAAATATCTGTATTAAAAACTTACTTTAGGCCAGGCACTATGTTGACTGCTAGTAATAAAATGGTGAGAAATAGTATGTATGTGGTAGGCAAAATTCTAAAAAGGCCATGAAGATCCTTATCCCACAATCTATATATCCTGTATAATCTCCTTCTTTTGAGTGTGGTGGTATCTATAAATATGATGGATATAACCCCCAGGAGTCACATACAGATGTGAGAGTTGGAACATAAAGAAGGCTGAATGTCAAAGAATTGATTCTTTCTAATTGTGGTGCTGGAGAAGACTCCTGAGAGTCCTATGGACTGCAAAGAGATCAAAACAGTTAGTCTGAAAGAAATCAACCCTGAGTATTCACTGGAAGGACTGTTGCTTAAGCTGAAGCTCCAATACTGTGACCACTTGATGCAAAGAGCTGACTCATTAGAAGAGTGGGAAAGATTGAAGGCAAAAGAGGAGGAAGGTAGCGGAAGAAGAGATAGTTAGATACCATCATCAACTCAATGGACATGAATCTGAGAAAACTCCAGGAGATAGCAAAAGATAGAGTATCCTAGTGTGCTACAGTCCATATGGTCACAAAGAGTCAGGAATGGCTTAGTGACTAAACGGCAAAAATAATCACCCTCATGGTTAAGTTATATTATACTGCTCAGTTTTTTAAAAAAAATGAGCCTTACCTAATCAAGGGACTCCAAAAGGGATTGGACCTTTCTTGACAAGAGGGGGCATTTAAGTTCAGTCAGCATAAGAGAGAATGGAATTATGAGGGCCAGTAGAAGCATACACATTGCAAAGACTTGAGATTGACATCTAGGAGCTGGCTGAAAGCTTGGCCTGACCAACAGCCAGTGAGGAAACAGGGACCTCAGCAATGTAATCATACAGAAATAAATTCTGTCAACAAGCTGAGATAACTTGTAAGTGGCCTTAGTTGAGCTTCTAGATGAGGGCATATTCTGATGTCACTTTGATTTTAAGCCTGAGGAGAATGAACCATGTTGAGCTGAATTCTTTACTAGTGAAAATGGTGAAATAATACATTTACACTTTTATAAGCTGCTATGATCATGGCTTATAAATCCTCATACATCAGTAGAAAAGTAATAGAATGTATTTTATGTACTTCATGAAGTGTACAGTTTGCCAGAAAAGAAGTAAGCAAGTATAGACCATCAAATTTTAATTTTTAAAGGAAGGCTCTATATCAGTATGAATATTGGGGCTGAATGGAATGGAAATGTGAACCTTTCATGCCATAATTGATGGATGGAGTAGGTACTTGGCTACTGAAGTCCAAGTAAGAGATCTTATATAAGTATGTAGAGATGGTGATGGACAGAGAATCCTGGAGTGCTGCAGTCGATGGGGTCACAAAGAGTCATACATGACGAGGTGACCGAACAGCAACTAAAACAACAACAGCAGAGATTCATCAAAGAGGATATATATAAGAGACAATTTGAGGCAAAAAGGCAGTGTTGAAGGGCTAGAACAAAAGAAGATGAGCATATAGATTGTGCCAGCCCTAGTCCACAGTATTGGTCAGTCTCAAGTGTGAGTCATTCTGGGGCAACAGCTTCTATATATAAAAACAGGGATATAGGGAAGGAGACCACTTATCCTATCACCCATTTTTGTTTATGTAATTGCATTATTTATGTCACACTCAAATTACATATTGTCACCATTATTTTATAGTTTTCTTCAATGTCATATAGCATATGTTAAGGCACAAATATAGGAGTAACAAAGCCCAAGGACTCCTGTGAGTAAATATACCACTATACTATTGCTAGACTCTAACATTGTCCAAAGACTTACCTGGTGGCTCAGAGAGTAAAGAATAAGTATGCAATGTGGGAGACCAGGGTTCGATTCCTGGATCGGAAAGATCCCTTGGAGGAGGAAATGGCAACCCACTCTAGTATTCTTGCCTGGGAAACCCCATAGACAGAAGAGCCTGGCAGGCTACAGTCCATAGTGTTGCAAGGAGTCAGACATAACTGAGTGACTAATTGCAGGCACAAGAAGCTGAAGTTGAATGGTTTTATGAAGGCCTACAAGATCTTTTAGAACTAACACCCAAAAAGAGATGTCCTTTTCATTATAGGGGACTGGAATGCTAAAGTAGGAAGTCAAGAAACACCTGGAGTAACAGGCAAATTTGGCCTTGGAATGCGGAATGAAGCAGGGCAAAGACTAATAGAGTTTTGCTAAGAAAATGCACTGGTCATAGCAAACACCCTCTTCCAACAACACAAGAGAAGACTCTACACATGGACATCACCAGATGGTCAACACCGAAATCAGATTGATTATATTCTATGCAGCCAAAGATGGAGAAGATCTATACAGTCAACAAAAACAAGACCAGGAGCTGACTGTGACTCAGATCATGAACTCCTTATTACCAAATTCAGACTCAAATTGAAGAAAGTAGGGAAAACCGCTAGACCATTCAGGTATGACCTAAATCAAATCCCTTATGATTATACAGTGGAAGTGAGGAATAGATTTAAGGGCCTAGATCTGATAGATAGAGTGCCTGATGAACTATGGAATGAGAGCTCAACATTCAGAAAATGAAGATCATGGCATCTGGTCCCATCACTTCATGGAAATAGATGGGGAAACAGTGGAAACAGTGTCAGACTTTATTTTGGGGGGCTCCAAAATCACTGCTGATGGTGACTGCAGCCATGAAATTAGAAGACGCTTACTCCTTGGAAGAAAAGTTATGTCCAACCTAGATAGCATTTTCAAAAACAGAGACATTACTTTGCCGACTAAGGTCTGTCTAGTCAAGGCTATAGTTTTTCTTGTGGTCATGTATGGATGTGAGAGTTGGACTGTGAAGAAGGCTGAGAGCCGAAGAATTGATGCTTTTGAACTGTGGTGTTGGAGAAGACTCTTGAGAATCCCTTGGACTGCAAGGAGATCCAATCAGTCCATTCTGAAGGAGTTCAACCCTAGGATTTCTTTGGAAGGAATGATGCTAAAGCTGCAACTCCAGTACTTTGGCCACCTCATGCAAAGAGTTGACTCACTGGAAAAGACTCTGATGCTGGGAGGGATTGGGGGCAGGAGGAGAAGGAGACGACCGAGGATGAGATGGCTGTATGGCATCACTGACTCGATGGACGTGAGTCTGAGTGAACTCCGAGAGATGGTGATGAACAGGGAGGCCTGGCGTGTTGCGATTCCTGGGGTCGCAGAGAGTAGGATATGACTGAGCGACTGAACTGAACTGAACAGTGATGTCCAAACAGCTAAATGATCCAGTCAAATTGCAACACAATTGACAACGACTTTTGGAATTGACTTTCTCATTATTCATACCTCAGATAATAAATTATGAATTGGTGACTTATTTAACTTGTTGATTCACTAGATCATACATTTAAGCAATTTAAAAAATCAGATAGATTATTTATGACTGTATTAGTTTTATAAGTGAGATTCTCTTTCTTGACCTTCAAGTGTGAAATTTAACATAGTTCTTAAAAATTATGGCATAACATTTGCCCTCAAGAATATAAAATGTTACTTATTGTCTTCTGGCATTAAGTGTTGCCGAGTACCTGAGGCCAGATTGGTTTCAGTTTCACTGCAAATGCTATCATATTTTGCTTTATTTTGACTTTGTTTTATTTGAATTTCTCTAAATGAGAGAAAATATATTTTCATAATTTATGTTCATTTTCTTATTTCTAAATTTTTTCTGATGTTGAGTTTACTGTTTGTGTGGCTTTTTTCTAAAATATGGTATTCAACCCATATATCTAAGACTTTCTCAGCCCTAGAAAGTTGTCCTTATGTCTCTCTTTCTTGTATCCATTCAAATCATTATATCATATAATTTTTCATTCTTACCTCTATTTCTGTCTCATTCTTTGTGAGATTTACTTCAGGATTTTTTCTTAAAATTACTGACTTGATTTTCCTTAGTGTTAATTTTTTTCTTCATTAATTTGCATAAAATGTTTTAAATTTGTTTTATTTAAATTTTTTGTTTTACACATTTACTTTTCTAGTATTTCTGTTTCCATAGCAACTTGATATATGCTCCAGTTTCTCAGATTCAATATTTACTATTGTCCTTTTGAGACTAAGGAAACTTTAATTTTTTTTCTTCTAATCCCTATAATAAATTATCTATGAGATGTGTTCATTCTTTAAGTAACAAAGCAGTATTGTCTTCCACTAAATCTGTTGTATTTTTTTGGGTGCCCATAAATGAGGAAAATAGTTATAATGAAAAAGAAAGAAAATATTTGAGAGGAAGTAACATTGCAAAAATACTTTGCATTAAAGAAAGTATCAAAGATTTCATGACATTGAAAGTGCAATGTATAAAATGTCAAGAGCTGATTCAGACTTAGAAAAGACTGTGACAATGTGCCAAGGCAAAAATTTTCACTCCATATTATACATTATATGATAAGATGAAGATAGCAAGTATTTTTCAAAAAACTTTTGATGTTTTTATACAAATAAATAACCCTCTAATTTAAAATATTACTAATGTTTTAAATACAACTAAATAAATATTAGTTTTACTCTTTTTTTTGTTTCCCTATACACATAACTGACAATAAAATAAATTTTAATATTTTGATAAAATTTTTGAAAGTCACAGAATAATTTTCATTTTTACCATTGATTATTAAGATTGCTTTGCACAGTTTCAGCACAGGTCATTACTGCTGTTCTGTACTACCCTGTAAAGGAAAGACATCTTATATTGGGTCCATAAATCATATTTCTAAGAGAACAATAATTATTATTCCTAAATAAAATAATTTCTACTTGACATTGATTTCCCATGATTTCTGACTTTTAAAATACAGAAATAAATATAAAAGCTTAAGGCTTAAAAGAAAACTAACAATTATGGCCAACTTATATTGAACCACAGTTATGCATTCACTGATCAAGGTCTTAAAAATGCTCATTGATTTTGATGAGGATACAACTGAAAAGGAAAATGGACTTTCTCCCTTGCTCACTTTCTCTTCAGAGCAACTCTCACCTTTTTTCCCTTCACTCATTAAATCCCTGTCTTCCCACTTTGGGTTGTTCAAATAAGGTATTTCTTAACTGGTAAAGTATATAAAGAAATGTTTATGTTGATTTACCACCATCATGTTAAAAGACGTATGAAAGAAATATACATGCTTTTAAGCCTCCTAGCTGAAAAGGGATGCAATTATTTGCAAGCACACAAGTGAAGCTCAAACTTGAGTTTTCCTCTGAGCCTTCTTGTGACAGAGGTTCAATATGATTTCTTTCCTTCAGGAGCGACTGTCATCTAGGAAATTTGCTTAAATATCATTAACAACAAAGATTGTCACTTATTTTCTTATTCTATTCCTGGCCTGGCTAGATAAGAGTGAAAAGATAATTAACTTGGTGATGAGTTGCAGGTACAATGCCATTTCAGTTATTAAGAAATATAGCGGATCACAGTAGGGAGACATGGTGGCAGACCTATAAGGGACGTCACTCTAACTTCTTTTCAGGATCTTTCTGTTCTTGATCTCAGTGATAAATGGTCCTCCTTCAGTGCTGCCATCAGTCCAGGCAATTAAATATTAGATAGCCAGGCAGATAGATGTTTTAGAATTATATATTGGAATCAACTTAAAAAAAATTTACCCTTTTTATTGTAATTTTTTTCTTTCCAAAAATAACTCAAATTGACATAGTTATCTTTTAAGTATGAAAACTGACACCATCAAATGGTAAATGCTATTGCGCGACTATAAAAAACACTTTAGAATCTATTATACTGATAATCATAGACTCATGATTATCTGATGAATATTTTCAACATTATAAAAAGTTAAACCTTAAAAGTAAGATGTCTATCATATGAATAGCAGAAATGTAGCTAAAGATCAAAGAAAGGTAAAGTAAATGACCCACATAAGTTAAAAAATTCATGCTGGTGTATTATATAGATATGTACATCAAAATTTTTGCATAAATAAATATGTTATTTTTAATCAGAATCCATAACCTTGCTTTCTCCATTTTTATGACAATATATATCCAAAGTTTATAGTGTTCTAAAAGTTGGAGAGCTAGAGAAGGGATAGGCTGCCCACTACTGTAGTCTTGGGCATCCCTTGAGGCTCAGTTGGTAAACAATCTGCCTGCAGTGTGGGAGACCTGGGTTCAGTCCCTACGCTGGGAAGATCCCCTGGAGAAGGGAAAGGCTACCCATTCCAGTATTCTGACCTGGAGAATTCCATTGACTGTATAGTCCATGGGGCCACAAAAAGAGTAGGACAGGACTGACTTTCACTTTCACTTTCAAACAGAGAAAGTAAAGGATAGTTCTTGCTAGTGTTTTCTTTATATTTTTCTAACTTCACACAAATGTAAAGTGATTAAGAATAAATTTTTAGTACACAAAACTCAGTAATTTTTCTTTCCCATAACTTTGTCCTTTCAATAAATAACGGTACCTACTGTGTGTCACGAACTGTACCATGCAACTATATCAAATAAACTTAGCCCCTTCTCTGAAGGAGAGTCTATCTAAAAACAAAGAAAGAAGAAAAAAAATTCATCGAAGATTCCTAAAGTGTGATAGAGTTATGATTCAAAATTAGACTCAGTTCAATTCAGTCCTTCAGTCATGCCTGATTCTTTGTGTCTCTGTGGACTGCAGCACACGAGGCTTTCCTGTCCTTCATCAACTCCCAGAGCTTGCTCAAACTCATGTCTAGCAAGTCGATAATGCCATCCAACTATGTTATCCTCTGCCATCCCCTTTTCTTCCAGCCTTCAATCTTTCCCAGCATTAGGGGCTTTTCCAATGAGTCAGTTCTTTCCATCAGATGGCCAAAATATTGGAGTTTCAGCTTCAGCATCTGTCCTTCCAATGAATATTCAAGACTGATTTCCTTTAGGATGGACTGATCGATTGGATCTCCTTGCAGTCCAAGGGACTCTCAAGAGTCTTCTCCATCACCACAGTTCAAAAGCATCAATTACTTGGTGCTCAGCTTTCTTTATGATCCAACTCTCACATCCAAACATGACTACTGAAAAAAACATAGCTTTGACTAGATGGACCTTTGTTGGCAAAGTAATGTCTCAGCTTTTTAATATGCTATCTAGGTTGGTCATAGCTTTCCTTCCAAGGAGTAAGCATTTTTTAATTTCATGGCTGCAGTCACTATCTGCAGTTATTTTAGAGCCCAGAAAAATAAAGTCAGCCACTGTTTCCACTGTTTCCCCATCTATTTGCCATGAAGGAATGGGACCAGATGCCATGATCTTAGTTTTCTGAATGTTGAGCTTTATGCCAACTTTTTCCACTCTCCTCTTTCACTTTTCATCAAGAGGCTCTTTAGTTCTTCTTTGCTTTCTGCCATAAGGGTGGTGTCACCTATGTATTTGAGGTTATTGATATTTCTCCTGGCAATCTTGATTCCAGCTTGTGCTTCATCTAGCCTAGCATTTCCCATGATGTACTCTGCATAGAAGTTAAATAAGCAGGGTGACAATGCCCAACTTTGATATACTCCTTTCCCTATTTGGAACCAGTCTGTTGTTCCATGTCCAGTTCTAACTGTTGCTTCTTGACTTGCATAAAGATTTCTCGGGAGGCAGGTCAGGTGTTCTGTTATTCACATCTCTTTAAGAATTTTCCACAGTTTATTGTGATCCACACAGCCAAAGGCTTTGGTGTAGTCAAAAAACCAGAAGTAGATATTTTTTCTGGAACTGTCTCACTTTTTTGATGATCCAATGGATGTTGGCAATTTGATTTCTGGTTCCTCTGCCTTTTCTAAATCCAGCCTGAATGTGTGGAATTTCACCAGTCAGGTACTGTTGAAGCCTGGCTGTGAGAATTTTGAGCTTTACTTTGCTAGTGTGTGAGATGAATGCAACTGTGTGGAATTAATTACTAAGATTACACTACCAGGTGTTTAGAGAATACTGGAAGAAGAAAATAATTTACTTGAGTGTTGAAAAGTAAGTACAAATTAACAAGGGAATAAAAAAAGAAGACTGGTCAAGAGACCATAGATATAATTGTTCAGAATGTAAGATAAAGATATAAAACACATTCAGTATTTACTCAGTGGCCTACTATTGTGAGGACCTTGGGGAAAAATAAGCTGTTACTTCCTTTCTTATAAAGCTTATAAACTAGCAAAAAATAAAACATAGCAGATTAACAGCTACAATACAAGGTAGAACGTACTAAATCCCACAAACAAAAACCAAAAATACTTCAAAAGTTTAGCAGGTATAGAAAAAAATACAGTTATTGAGTTTATTAAAGTAGTGTCTTTGAAATAGTAATTAAAGAATAGTCAGAATTTTTGTAGACCAAGATTTAGGGGCTAATTCAGCCATAAGTGACAAAAATACTAATGGAAAATATTGACTATCTTAGTAAAACTGATCAATTTTATTGAAGAGATGCAGTTTGCTTTTAGGTGAGTCATCAGAAGCAAAGAAAAAACAGAATGAGACTTTGCCTGAAATGCTAAGGAAAGAAGTTTATTCAGACAGTTAACTTTATAGTAAATAACAGGGAAGAATTAAAAATGTTTAAATAACTCATCTGATTATACTTCTTATGACAAAAAGGTGGTACACATGAATAAATTTTATGCATGCAAATATAGACACATATACCCCAAGACAAACATTTTAATAATATTGGTTCATACTGCATACACTATTTATTGATCTTTAACATAACATTCACTGGATCATGGAAAAAGCAAGAGAGTTTCAGAAAAACATCTATTTCTGCTTTATTGACTATGACAAAGCCTTTGACTAGCGTGCTGCGATTCATGGGGTCGCAAAGAGTCGGACACGACTGAGCGACTGAACTGAACTGAACTGAACTGCACATAATATGGCTATTTTCTACACTATTAATGATTTTCAGTGAAAATGATAGTGTAGAAGTAAATAATCAAAGGAATAAGGACCATTTACATACATCATATATTTATATATAACACATGTGCTAAGTTGCTTCAGTAGTGTTCGACTCTTTGCGACCCTATGGACTATAGCCTGCCAGGTTCCTCTATCCAGGTGCTCCAGGCCAGAATACTTGAGTGGGTTGCCATGCCCTCCTCCAGGGGATCTTCCTGACCCAGGGATTGAACCCATGTCTCAAATGTCTCCTGCATTGGCAGGCAGATTCTTTACCACTATCACCACCTAGGAAGCCCATACATAACATAGGTTGTTTTAAATTTTAAAACATTAACAACTGTAGTGAATTGATCTGAGCACATAACATCACGAAAATTTCTGTATATTTCCTACAAATAATTTCCTGCAAGATTACTGTATTGGAAGACAAAAAAAAAAAAAGTGTCTTTAACATTTACTTCCCTTCAAGACAGAATAATGTGTGTCATGTAAGAACAGACAAAATCTATAAAGCAACTGTTTCCAGGAATTAAATAAGAGAACTAGGTGGAATTTTGGAAGGACAGGAAATATGAGCTCCACAATTATCATAGGTTTCCACTTGCAAATACTTTCAGATTACCATGCAGCTAGATAGTGGCCACAGAGAGAACATTCTCTTGTGAATTAAAGAGGAAAAGATATGTTTTGGATGACTGTAATGGCTGGAATTTTCAGGCAGGGATGTTGGACATGAGCAAGACTCATGGTAGGTGGGTGAAAATAACTCAGAAGCCTATGTGGGAAATCTCTCTAAGTCCTCTACCAAAGAAAGGGCCGTGAATATGTGCAGCAGGACTCTGCAAAGGCTTACAAGGAGAGACTACTTGGGAACAAACAGCTGAGCAGAGACTCAGAAGTTGTAGGAGTAAAAGCACAATAACTCAGACATGTGGGTGAGACTCAGAGAGGCAGCATTTTAGGCATCACCATGCTTTAGGGAAAATGACCCAAAACTAAAGACAAAAATAAAAATAGACTCATCACAGGAAAAAACACACAAAAACAGGGTCAGGAGAATTTTCCACTTATATAACTCCTGTCAGAACAAAGCTCAACACAGTGAGTGGATCGTCCACAATATTTAACATACAACTTAAAATGTAGAATATAAAGAAGTAGGGAATAATGAGTGAAAATGAAGTTAGAAGCTCTAAACCACATGTCTCTCTGAGAAAGATGCCTAAAAAATCAAATAAAAACTGACAGAATCAACTTTCTAAGAACTCTGAAAAAAAATAGGCAAAGGTTTACAGCAACCTAGCAAATGCTGAATCAAGAAAAATCAACTTAAAGAGTGGGAAAGCTCTCTGATTGATTTGCCCTTTCTCTACCCCCACCCTGGTGCTGCAGTTATCTGAAGGTAATAGAAAAGACCGTATTTACAAGCAATTGTATTTTTCATTTCCAGCCAGTCTGGGCATTACCTGAAAGACAATGCAAAGCACTTGTCTTTGTTTAGCCTAACTAGGAACCTACTCAAGATGAGTGAACTGTGTTTCTCAAAAACACACTTGGAAGATAAATGAATAACCCACAGCAGCTTGAGTCAAAAGATTACATCCTTGAGGAATACAAAGAGCATAGAGAGCCTTCTCAGAAGAGCTGGTCAGAAAATTTGGGGAAATTAAGGCATTTAAAAGTGTCCCTGTATACCAAGGAGTATAGAGACACATGCATGCCTTTGCACTCACAAAAAAATATCTGAAACCAACTCTAAGCTTTGGGTGATCTCTAGACACAATGCAAGTAAGAAGTGAAGGCAGAGGTGAAAATGGCCTGGCCAAGTGATGAACCGTCTCAGCAAAAAGCCAACGTGTAAAGGAGAAAGGAGGAATGTTTTTCCCTCTTTCTCTTGCTTAAATATTTGGCAAATTATCAGGAATAGGTTTATCTCATTTTTGAGAATGACTTTGTTTTATTTCTACCACATTTGAATTTCTTTTATGAATTTTCAATCATACATTTTTTTCATATAAACTACCATTTTTATGTCTGCTGCTGCTGCTAAGTCGCTTCAGTCATGTCCGACTCTGTGCAACCCCATAGACGGAAGCCCACCAGGCACCCCCGTCCCCAAGATTCTCCAAGCAAGAACACTGGAGTGGGTTGCCATTTCCTTCTCCAATGCATGACAGTGAAAAGTGAAAGGGAAGTCGCTCAGTCGTGTCCGATTCTTAGCGACCCCATGGACTGCAGCCTACCAGGCTCCTCCATCCATGGGATTTTCCTGGCAAGAGTACTGGAGTGAAAAAAGCAATTTCTCAATACTGTTTGAAAATATGGGTAAACTACCAATGGACTTAATTTAATGGAAAGTAAACTGTCTTAAACAAATCTTAGTTTTGAAAACTTTACAATTAAAAACAACTTCATAAGTGAAATCTCACTTGGAAAAAAAATCATGTAAAATAATCTCTTAAAAAATGGTATCAATGGCAAGAGTACTGGAGTGAAAAAAGCAATTTCTCAATACTGTTTGAAAATATGGGTAAACTACCAATGGACTTAATTTAATGGAAAGTAAACTGTCTTAAACAAATCTTAGTTTTGAAAACTTTACAATTAAAAACAACTTCATAAGTGAAATCTCACTTGGAAAAAAAATCATGTAAAATAATCTCTTAAAAAATGGTATCATGTCAGGAGAGAAAACCAGAAAACAATAAATTCTATATATTTTTAAAAACTGCCTTTGTTATTACACCTATACTATTAGCTTTGAGGGAAAATTTATGTTTGCAGAACTTCAGGGGCATCTGTTTGAGCCTGATGTTAATGGTCTCAACTTAGCATTCTGGAAATGAGATGGGGAAAGAAATATACTTGAAGGAAACTTGTTGAATTTTATGGGGTCAAAGGGGTTGTTACAAACAGTGCAGTCTAAAGAAAGAATAAAAATGATTGCAAAGCTCTTGTAACTGCATCCCTATTGCTATCACATTAACATATTTCTAAAGAATGTTCTATACTTTTAAGTAGAAAATGTTAAAATTATATAGAATATTCAGTAAAAATGAGTAAAAATGAAATGCAAGACAAAGTACCAACTTAATAAGAAATTAAGTCAAACTAAGGAAATAGATGATAACATTTTCTTTTAATCATCTCTGCATGTGATTAAACTATGCTCAATCTAAATTGTTGCACATAATTTGACAGCCTTCTGAGTTCAATGCAAATGTATGAGATCTAACTGGAAGCAACAGTAAAAAGGAGACATGTTGCTTAGTATATTAAATTTCCATTAGAAGGTATATGCAATGAGGGCAATGGCAAAATCAGATATGATTGGCCTACTAAGAGAAAGATTCTATTGCTAGAATTCACTTCCTGGCAATGATAGGAAATGTAAGACTCTCTTATTACAGAATAAAAAAAAAAATATATGTATAGATTCCTCTGTCCACTAACACTGAAATATGTAGGGGATAAACTAGTCGTTTTCTCTGGCTCACTTATCCACATTCACTATATTTCATCTCAATTTTTAATGACTGATAGTGTGCTAATTCCAAATTGTTTTAAAGCTTACTTTCTCTGTCACCAAAAGAATAGATTCCTTATTAAATAATCATATGAACTGCAATTAAAAGGTGATTATAAATCAACTATAGATAACTCTTGAAGAAGGCAATGGCAATCCACTCCAGTATTCTCGCCTAGAGAATTCCATGGATGGAAGAACCTGGTGTGCTACAGTTCATGTGGTCACAAAGAATCAGACACGACTGAGCGACTACACACACACATAAATAAACCTGAATAATATGTAAACTACTTGACTATAAAAACCCAGAGGTTGTCCTCTGCTCACTTTTCTTCCATTAAGCTAAACATGATCTTACAACTACTGGCTCAGAGTTTTGAAAAAAAACGTGAATTCAAAATTAAAAGGAGAGAATAAAACTAAAATTGTGGAGAATAATGGAAGCAGGTCTAAGGGTAGGATTCTTATGCTGTGCTAGACTATATAAGGTGGTGCATGCATGCTCAGCAGCTCAGTCCTGTCCAACTCTTTCTGACTCCATGGACTGTAGCCACTCAGGCTCTTCTCTCCGTGGAATTTTCCAGGCAAAAATACTGGAGCGAGCTGCCATTTTCTACTTCAGGAGAAGTCCCAATCAGGGATCAAACCTGTGCCTCTTGTGTCTTCTGCATTGGCGGGCAGATTCTTTATCCCTGAGCCGTCTGCGGTGGTGGCTGGTGGATTAGTTGCCAAATTGTGTCTGACTCTTTGTGACTCCATGAACTGTAGCCTATTAGGCTCCACTGACCATGGGATTTTCCAGACAAGGATGCTGGAGTAGGTTGTCATTTCCTTCTCCAGGGGATCTTCCTCAAACAAGGATCACACCCAGGTCTCCTGCATTGCAGACAGATTCTTTATCTACTGAGCCAGCAGGAAAGCCCTTATATAAGGTGGCCCCTTGATCAAAAATGTTATCTATTGCCTTCCAGTGTCTGCGAAAATTAACTTTTATTTGGTTATCATCTTTAGATTTTATAGCTGAGCCAAGTTTGAATTAGAAAATCACTTTTGATAAGCTAATAAATCCCCTAAAATTCTGAAGGGTTAAGGAATGATAATCATATGTTTGAAATGTTAAATTCTTAATGTCTAAACAGCTTACTTGAAATTATAGTTGACTGAAAATTTAATATAAAGAACTTAAATATGAAAAGCTAGAATAAAAATTAATTTAATCAAATTTTTAATACATTTAAAACTTAGCAGTAACTTTAGAAGTAATAAATTTTAAAAGATTGTGTGTCTTAAATGTAAAATTACCTGTATTCAAGCATATTTAACTAAATGCAAATAAAAATTTGAGAATAGTAGAATATAACAAATTGTCACATACCTACATTTGAAGATATAATTCAAATTATTAAGAAAAAGTTAAGAAGTTAAGAACTTGATGAATAAAGTGACAAAAAAGAAANTAAATATGAAAAGCTAGAATAAAAATTAATTTAATCAAATTTTTAATACATTTAAAACTTAGCAGTAACTTTAGAAGTAATAAATTTTAAAAGATTGTGTGTCTTAAATGTAAAATTACCTGTATTCAAGCATATTTAACTAAATGCAAATAAAAATTTGAGAATAGTAGAATATAACAAATTGTCACATACCTACATTTGAAGATATAATTCAAATTATTAAGAAAAAGTTAAGAAGTTAAGAACTTGATGAATAAAGTGACAAAAAAGAAAACTTGAAAAATATACAAGAATACCCGATGGATATACACAATTTCATCTATGCCATTCATCCCTATACCCATCTACCTTCTGGCAACCACTAGTGTGCTCTCTTTATCTTTGAGTCTGTTTCTGTTTTGTTTGTACATTTATATTGAGTTTTATATTCCACATATAAATGGAATAATACGATGTTTGTTTTTCCTTGTCTGACATTTCACTTAGCATAATAGCTTCTATGTCCACCCATGCTGCAGCAAATGACAATATTTCATTCTTTTTTTTGGCTAATATTCTATGTATATGTACATATCACTGGCTTCCCTGGTGGTTCAGAGGTTAAAGCGTTCTGCCTGCAATGCAGCAGTCCTGGGTTTGATCCCTGGGTTAGCAAGATCCCCTGGAGAAGGAAATGGCAACCCACTCCAGTATTCTTGCCTGGAGAATCCCATGGATGGAGGCGCATGGTAGGCTACAGTCCACGGGGTCACAAAAATTCAGACACGACTGAGCGACTTCACTTTCACTATCATACATATCACATCTCTATCCACTTATCTGTTCTTGGATACTTAGGTTACTTCCATACGTTCAGTTCAGTTCAGTTGCTCAGTTGCGTCTGACTCTTTTCGACCCCATGAATCACAGCAGGACAGGCCTCCCTGTCCATCACCAACTTCCGGAGTTCACTCAGACTCACGTCCATTGAGTCCGTGATGCCATCCAGTCATCTCATCCTCTGTCGTCCCCTTCTCCTCCTGCCCCCAATCCCTCCCAGCATCAGAGTCTTTTCCAGTGAGTCAACTCTTCGCATGAGGTGGCCAGAGTACTGGAGTTTCAGCTTTAGCATCATTCCTTCCAAAGAAATCCCAGGGCTGATCTCCTTCAGAATGGACTGGTTGGATCTCCTTGCAGTCCAAGGGACTCTCAAGAGTCTTCTCCAACACCACAGTTCAAAAGCATCAATTCTTTGGTGCTCAGCCTTCTTCACAGTCCAACTCTCACATCCATATGTGACCACAGGAAAAACCATAGCCTTGACTAGATGGATCTTAGTCGGCAAAGTAATATCTCTGCTTTTGAATATGCTATCTAGGTTGGTCATAATTTTCTTACAAGGAGTAAGTGTCTTTTAATTTCATGGCTGCAATCACCATCTGCACTGCTTTTGGAGCCCCCTAAAAATAAAGTCTGACACTGTTTCCACTGTTTCCCCATCTATTTCCATGAAGTGATGGAACCGGATGCCATGATCTTCGTTTTCTGAATGTTGAGCTTCAGGTCATGTAAATAGTGTTGCAATGAACATAGAGATACATATACCTTTTCAAATTAGTGGTTTTGATTTCTTCATATAAATAACCAGAAGTAGAGCTGTTAGATGTTCAGTTCAGTTCAGTTCAGTTCAGTCGCTCAGTCGTGTCCAACTCTTTGTGATCCCATGAATCGCAGCACGCCAGGCCTCCCTATCCATCACCAACTCCCGGAGTTCCGGGACTCGGACTCATGTCCATCGAGTCAGTGATGCCATCCAGCCATCTCATCCTCGGTCGTCCCCTTCTCCTCCTGCCCCCCATCCCTCCCAGCATCAGAGTCTTTTCCAATGAGTCAACTCTTTGCATGAGGTGGCCAAAGTACTAAAGTTTCAGCTTCAGCATCATTCTCTCCAAAGAAATCCCAGGGCTAATCTCCTTCAGAATGGACTGGTTGGATCTTCTTGCAGTCCAAGGGACTCTCAAGAGTCTTCTCCAACACCACAGTTATAGTAGTTCTATGTTTAATTTTTTTCAGGAAACTCCATATGTTTTTCCATAGAGTTTATTCCATTTACATTCCCACCAACAGTGCATAAAGGATTTTGTTTTCTCCACACACTCACCAATATTTCCTGTTTATGTCTTTCAGACAACCAATAGAATAGATGTGAGGTGATACCCTCACTCTGGGTTTGATTTGCATTCCCCTAGTGACCAGTGAGGCTTCCCCGGTGGCTCAGAGGTTAAAGCGTCTGCCTGGAATGCGGGAGATCCAGGTTTGATCCTTGGGTCGGGAAGATCCCCTGGAAAGGAAATGGCAACCCACTCCAGTACTCTTGCCTGGAGAATCCCATGGAGGGAGGAGCCTGGTAGGCTACTAGTCCATGGGGTCGCAAAGATTCGGACACAACTGGGTGACTTCACTTTCACTTTTAATGATCAGTGATGTTCAGCATTTTTTATGTCTTTGTTGGCCTTCAATATGTGTCCTTGGAAAAATATCTATTCAAGTGTCCCCATTTTAAAATTAGGATACAGATTCCTTTGTCCAGTAACATTGAAATATGCAGAGGATAAACTAGTCATATTCTCTGGCTCACTTATCCACATTCAGTATATTTCATCTCAGTTTTTAATAACTGATAGTGTGGAACACAAACACAAATATATGCAATAGAGGCACAAGTAAAGCACATTTTCAACCATCTAGAAGCATGTTTACTTACGGCTTACAACAAATTTTTTTAATGTACTGCCATTAATCGCAACACCACTCACTATAATATTGTGGCGCTTGGCCAATGTCAACACGGGGTTTAGAAAGGTTCCTGCTAATTATGCACCACTCAAATGCTTTTCTGATTTGTTTCAACTTATCCATTTTTCATTCATTCAATGTGTAAGACACAGTTGCTAGTGAGCCATCATGTAGTGTCTACAGAGGATTTTATATTTGATTTGTTTCAATTAGGAGAGGAGATAGGAGAGGAGCAGCAGGAAGTTTAGGCAGAGAAAATAGCATAAGAAACAAACAAGCAAGCAAACAAACAAACAAAAGGCAGTGAAATATTAAAAAGCACATTTTATCTGGGTAATCCTAGTTTAATTGTTGAGCTGAATGGACTAAGTAGAGGAAAACTTAGACCTGATAATCAAATAAATTTTGTGTAAGAAGCAACTTACTGAAATAAAATGGAAAAACAAACTCATATTTGTGTTTTAGAGAGGCAACTCTTGAGGAATGGTATGTGATAGACTAAAATAAGAAAATTGCTAAATGTAAAGATAGGGCAGAGGTTGATATTACAATAGTCCCATGGGATACTATAATACTGGAACTGGAATACTGGCAGTAAGTGTAAAGAAGAGAAGGAGGAATTTAAGGCATCATCAGGATAGAGAACCAACAGGACCTGATCAGCAATAGCATATGATGGCTTAAGGAGGAGACATCAAGAATGTTCATCTGTTGTCTCAGGCAACTGAGTAGTGATACCATTCACTAAGATACACAAAAACTCATAATGATTTTAGTTTTTTTAGTCTTTTATAAGAATGAACTTATGGTTGCCAGGGGAGAGAATGGGGTTAAAGGAATAGTTATGGAGTTTAGGATGGATATGTACACACTGCCATATTTGAAATGGATAACCAACAAGGCCCTACTGTATATTTATAGCACAAGGAACACTGTTTGATGCTATGTGGCAGCCTGGACAAGAGGGGCATTTGGGGGAGAATGGATACATGTATATTTATGGCTGAATCCCTTTACTGTTCACCTGAAATAATCACAACATTGTTAATTGGCTATACACCAATATAAAAAAAAATTATTTTAAATACTGGGGCTATTAGGAGAGGTAATACCTTAAGCCTTATCATTTTCTAAATTGCATGTAAATAGTTACTCCAAATTACTCCAAATTTGGCCTTGGAGTACAGAATAAAGCAGGGAAATGGCTAATAGAGGATTGCCAAAATAACACACTGGTCATAGCAAACAGCCTCTTCCAACACCACCAGAGAAGACTCTACACATGGCCATCACCAGATAGCCAGCACCAAAATCATTGATTATATTCTTTGCAGCCAAAGATGGAGAAGCTTTACCAGTCAGCAAAAACAAGACTGGGAGCTGTCTGTGGCTCTGATCATGAGCTCCTTAATGCAAAATTCAGACTTAAAAGGAAGAAAGTAGGGAAAACCACTAAACCATTAAGGTATGACCTAAGTCAAATCCCTTATGATTATTACAGTGGAAGTAACAAATAAATGTAAGGAACTAGATCTGATAAACAGAATGCCTGATGATCTATGGATGAAGGTTCATGACACTGTACAGGAGACAGGGATCAAGACCATGCCCAAGAAAAAGAAATGCAAAAAAGCAAAATGGCTGTCTGAGGAGGCCTTATATGTAGCTGTGAAAAGAGACTCCAAAAGCAAGGAGAAAAGGAAAGATATACGCATTTGAATGCAGAGTTCCAAAAAAGAGCAAGGAGAGGGGAAAAAACCCTTCCTCAGTGATCAATGCAAAGACAGCGAGGAAAACAATAAAATGGGAAAGACTACAGATCTCTTCAAGAAAATTAGAGATACCAATGAAACATTTCATTCAAACATGGGCTCAACAAGGGACAGAAATGGTATGGTCCTAACGGAAGCAGAAGATATTAAGGAAGGTGGCAAGAATACACAAAGGTCTGTACAAAAAAGATCCTCATGACCCAGATAATCACAATGCTGTGATCACTCACCTAGAGCCACACATCTTGGAATATGAAGTCAAGTGGGCCTTAGGAAGCATCAGTACAAACAAAGCTAGTGGAGGTGATGGAATTCCAATTGAGCTATTTCAAATCCTCAAAGATGATGCTGTGAAAGTGCTGCACTCAATATGCCAGCAAATCTGGAAAACTCAGCAGTGGCCACAGGACTGGAAAGCTTGGGCTTCATTCCAAACTCCAAAGAAAGGCAATGCCAAAGAATGCTCGAACTACAACACAATTGCACTCATTTCACATGCTAATAAAGAAATGCTTAAAATTCTCCAAGCCAGGCTTCAGCAATATGTGAACCGTGAACTTCCAGATGTTCAAGCTTGTTTTAGAAAAGGCAGAGGAACCAGAGATCAAATTGCCAACATCTCATGGATCATCAAAAAAGCAAGAGAATTCCAGAAAAATATCTATTTCTGGTTTATTGACTATGCCAAAGCCTTTGATTGTGTGGAACACAATAAACTGTGGAAAATTCTGAAACAGATGGGAATACCAGACCACCAGACCTGCCTCCTGAGAAATCTGTATTCAAGTCAGGAAGCAACAGTTAGAACTGGACATGAAACAACAGACTGCTACCAAATAGGAAAAGGAGTATGTCAAGGCTGTATACTGTCACTCTGCATATTTAAATTCTATGCAGAGTACATCATGAGAAACGCTGGGCTGGATGAAGCACAAGCTGAAATCAAGATTGCTGGGAGAAATATCAATAACCTCAGATATGCAGAGGATACCATATGATATGAAAGTGAAGAGGAACTAAAGAGCCTCTTGGTGAAAGTGAAAGAGGAGAGTGAAAAAGTTGGCTTAAGGCTCAACATTCAGAATATTAAGATCATGCATCTGGGCCGATCACTTCATGTCAAATAGATGGGGAAACAGTGGAAACAGTGGCTGACTTAATTTTGGGGGGCTCCAAAATCACTGTGATGATGATTGCAGCCATGAAATTAAAAAATGCTTACTCCTTGGACAGAAAGTTATTACTGACCTAGATAGCATATAAAAAACAGAGACATTACTTTGCCAACAAATGTCCATTTAGTCAAGGCTATGGTTTTTCCAGTAGTCATGTATGGATGTGACAGTTGGACTATAAAGAAAACTGAGCACTGAAGAATTGCTGCTTTTGAATTGTGGTGTTGGAGAAGACTCTTGAGAGTCCCTTGGACTGCAAGGAGATCCAACCAGTCCATCCTAAAGGAGATCAGTCCTGAGTGTTCATTGGAAGGACTGATGTTGAAGCTGAAACTCCAATAATTTGGCCACCTGATGTGAAGAACTGACTCATTGGAAAAGACTCTGATACCAGAAAATATTGAAGGTGAGAGGAGAAGGGGATAACAGAGAAGGAGATGGTTGGATGGCATCACCAACTCAATGAAGATGAGTTTGAGCAGATTCCAGGAGTTGGTGATGAACAGGGAGTCCTGGCTTTCTGTGGTCCATGGGGTTCTGAAGAGTTGGACAGGATTGAGTGACTGAATTGACCTGGACTGATGTAATTAGTTCAACAGACATTAAGAGCATAACCTTGCACAGGACTCAGAACAGGCACCAACTTCAATATTTTTTGCCCGGAGTACAAATAACTTGCATAATTATCAAAATGGGATTTAATGGATAAAGCCCTGAGGATTTATTTTCTTTTTTTCTTTCAAAAGAGTGCCAATATCTCCTATAGTGCCAATATACAAATCTAACAGGATGTGTTAGGAGAACAGCCTAAGTCTGTTTTTATACCTGTGGTGTTAGAGGTGATTACAATATCATTTCTTGAGTAACTTGGTCAGACATAGCACTTATGTGTAGGGTTTCTAGCTGTCATGTAACAAGACACAGCTGACCTATTTGAACAAATTATTAAGCAAACATTCTGCGACTATTTCTAAGAGAGCAAATATTATTGGTAGTCTAAATGTATTTTACCCACAAACTAAAAAAGATCTTAAAGCAATTCAGGTTAGATACTCTTTTCAAAGGAAAGAAAAGCCCTGCTATTCATGTTTCCAAAATAACACTGTTTTGACAAAATTTACAAATCATATTTATAAAAATAAGAAGAGAAATGCTCATTCATGACTACATGACTTTTTCACAAATATGTTTGTCTAAAAATATTATGTATAATAGTTTTTACCCAAATCTGACCTTCTATCATAGAAATGTAGGAAAGAAATCAATTTGTGGGTCTACTGTTGAATCATCAGTTATTCTGTGCCTATGATGGCACATTTGACTAGCTTAATTCAATTATTATTTCTTCTTTCCACAGTTTGAATATAATTCTATGAGTTCTTTTTCTGTTTGGTCTGGGGCATGAATGTATAATTACTAATGATAACAGTTTATATATGCATGAAAAAACATTTGATTTTAATAGTGTTCATAGTTTAATCTTTAGACACAGTGAGAAAGGAACCTTCTCCAAGCCATGGAGGCATTGTGATATAGTCACATCTGATAGGTCAACACAGAGGAAGAAAAAAAAAATTAATGCTCAGCAACTACAGAATGGAAACAAGTTGCAGTGCAAAGTTTTCTGATTAAAGATTCAATTTTACTTAAAAAAATTTTAATCAGCAATTGTACATAAATGTTTATGTGTTATTGCTGTAAATACCAATCCACACAAGTAGCAGTCTATAATAAATCTACCCCTTAGCTCTTAAACAAACAAACAAAAACACAGAGGGAAACAAACTGAACATAAAATTCAATAAAAAAAGAAAACATAAGTAAATACTGAATTTGTAGAATTAATAAATAAATTATATCCAGGTTCTGGGTTCCACTTACATTTTACACAAAATATTTATCAGTTGATATTCCTAATAGAAGTTGACAAATTTTAGGTTGATTACATAGTTTAATACCAAAGACTAAGAAATAAACACTAAGATTTAACTAGAAATAGTACCTATTAGAGTATACTTTTGAAATTTCTGAAATCAAATGTATTTAAAACGTTTTCTCTAGTTTCTTTGATATTCAACCTTGATCAATTTTCATTTGAAGAGGTAATTATAAAGTCCCCAGAGTTCCCAAAACAACATAATTAGATGCTCAAGCACAAATTAAAACAAAATAATTTCCATCTACCAAAGAAAGAAATGTGAACATCTTCCCTTTGGTCTAAATACATTGATCATTTTAATTACAAATTATGGGAAAAGTTAAGGGAATCACAGCATTCCGTTTACAGCATATATATGTGTGGATGTGAGTGTATATTTTTATGCCTTAAAACCATGTAGGCAATAAGCAACATATTACAATAAAATATGACTTTAAAATTTGAGTATACATTGGTAATGCATTGTTTTTCATTTTATGTACACTTAAAAATTGCTTCCTGTGTATAGGATGAAGGCTTATTGCAGAGAAAGAGCTATAATATTTCTATTATGAGATTCATATCTAAATTAGTTGACAAAATAATTGCCATGTGCAGGTCATAAGTCTTTGCAGACTTAAAATTTGTGCTGGGAAATTTGAATTTTGTCCTAGTTCTGGGCTAACAGGTAGGAGTTGGGATAGGGAGGGTCATGCAAACTTAATGGAGGTTTACAACTCTCAGAAGCTTCACCTGTCAGTTATTCCAATTGCAGGAACTTTACTCTAAAAATGAAATCTCTATTGGTGCTGGGGATATAGTTCAATATTTATAAAGCTTAGTGCCAGTGATTTTTTAGTATTCCTCTGGCTGTAACAGTAGGCCTTGAGTAAGAATAATGGGGGCCTGAGAATAAGGCCCTGAGTACAGGGCACTGTGAGTAGTAGCAAGATCTTTGACAATCATGACAGACCAAGGAGTCAAAGAGAGACATGGCAAATATGGGCCATACTGTTGAACCTTCAAGTTGCATTATTTTTATTCCTATTCCTTTCCTATACTATAAAATTTTCATTTTCATTAGGATTTTGGGAAGGTGTATTAGGTTTACTTTGTTATGTTTGGAGAAAAGTAAACCAGTGAGACCTGTTGTGGCAAGGGAAAGTAGATGTGAAACTGTAACAGCTGACAAAAAAAAAATGCCTGGGGCAGCAATTCCCAAAAGGTCATAACAATCCATCTAAGTTGACAAGAATTCTTTGGGGGTGTTTCACAATAGTAAATAAGATACACTAAAGGAAGGAAGAAGGAAGCAAGAAAGAAGGGAAGAATGGATTTCCTACAAAAAAGTAGAAAGAAAGCTTTGTATGAGGACCTACCTGTGTTATCCAGGTATTAAAAGAAGTGATAAACTGAAGTTTGAGGTTTTGTAATATAACCTGGAATTATACATGTATTGTAACATTGACTTTTTACTGCAGTCAAAAAATACCTTTAAAAAAGTCACATTTAATAGCTAACTTTTAACTCAATTTACTTTATTTAAATTGGGTTAAATATTGTGCAGGTTCATTGAAATTAACAGTGAAGAATGATCTGTAATATCATAGTACAAGGGAGTCTGCATGAGTGGGAAAGGAAGAGAGAAGGTGTTGTGCATGGGGAGACAAAAACAAAATAACAAAATCAACTTTGCATATTTCTCAAACAATGAGTATGCTAAATCTCTTCAGGCAGCTCCAACTCTGTGCAACCCTAAGGACTGTAGCCAATCAGGCTCCTCTGTCCATGGGATTCTCCAAGCAAGAATACTGGAGTGGGTTGCCATGCCCTCCTCCACCGGATCTTCCTGACCCAATGATTGAAGGCACTTCTCTTATGTCTACTGTATTGATGGTTAGGCCATTTCTTTACCGATAGTGGCACCTGGGAAAGTGAAAGTCGCTCAGTCATGCCCGACTCATTGCAACCCCATAGACATAGACTATACGGTCCATGGAATTCTCTAGGCTAGAATACTGGAGTGGGTAGCCTTTCCTTTTCTCCAGGAGATCTTCCCAACTCAGGGATTGAACCAAGGTCTCCCACACTGCAAGCAGATTCTTTGCCAGCTGAGCCATCTGGGAAGCCCTCCTCAAACAATACTCCATCCTTAATCCTGCTGTGTTAGGTCCATAGCACTTCTGTCCTTTATTGTGCCCATGTTTGCATGAAATGTTCCCTTGAGATCTCTAATTTTCTTGAAGAGATCTTTAATCTTTCCCATTCTATTGTTTTCCTCTATTTCTTCTCATTCTTCAGTGAGGAAGGCTTTCTTATCTCTCCTTGCTGTTCTTTGGAACTTTACATTCAAGTGGATATATCTTTCCTTTTCTCCTTTGCCTTTAGCTTCTCTTCTTTTCTCACCTATTTGTAAGGCCTGCTCAGACAGCCATTTTGCCTTTTTGCATTCATTTTTCTTAGGGATGGTCTTGATTCCTGTCTACTGTACAATGTCACAAACCTCCATCCATAGTTCTTCAGATACTCTATCAGATCTAATCCCTTGAATCTATTTCTCACTTCCATTGTATAATGATAAGGGATTTGAATTAGGTCATACCTGTAAGGTCTAGTGATTTTCCATACTTTCTTCAATTTAAGTCTGAATTTGACAATCAGGAGCTCATGATCAGAGCCACAGTCAGCTCCCAGTCTTGTTTTTGCTGACTGTTCAGAGTGTCTCCATCTTTGGCTGCAAAGAATATAATCAATCTGATTTCAGTACTGACCATCTAGTAATGTCCATGTGTAGAGTCTTCTCTGGTATTGTTGGAAGAGGGTGTTTGCTATGACCAATGTGTTCTCTTGGCAGAACTCTGTGAATATTTGCCATGCTTCATTTTGTACTCCAAGGCCAAACTTGCCTGTTACTCTAGGTATCTCTTGACTTCCTACTTTGGCATTCCAGTCCCCTAAAATGAAAAGGATATCTTTTTCTGCTGTGAGTTCTAGAAGGTCTTGTAGGTCTTCATAGAACTGTTCAACTTCAGCTTCTTCAGCACTAGTGGCTGGGACATAGACTTGGAATACTGAGATATTGAATTGTTTGCCTTGAAAACCAACAGAGGTCATTCTGTTGTTTTTGAAATTGCACCCAAGTACTGTCTTTTTGACTCTTTTGTTGACCATGATGGATACTTCATTTCTTCTAAGGGATTCTTACTCACAGTAGTAGATATAATGGTCATCTGAATTAAATTCACCAATTCCAGTCCATTTTAGTTCACTGATTCCCAAAATGTCTATGTTCACTCTTACCATCACCTGTTTGACCACTTCCAATTTACCTTGATTTATTGACCTAACATACCAGGTTCCTAATTTTCTTGAAGAGTTCTCTAGTCTTTCCCATTTTATTTTTTCCCTCTATTTCTTTGCATTGATCACTGAGGAAGGCTTTCTTTTCTCTCCTTGCTATTCATTGGAACTCTGTATTCAAATGGGTATATCTTCCCTTTTCTCCATTGCTTTTCACCTCCCTGCCTTTCACAGCTCTTTGTAAAGGCTCCTCAGACAGCCACTTTGCTTTTTTGCATTTCTTTTTCTTGGGGATGGTCTTGATTCCTGTCTCTTGTACAATGTCATGAACCACCATCCATAGTTCATCAGGCACTCTATCAGATATAGTCCCTTAAATCTATTTCTCACTTCCACTGTATAGTCATAAGGGATTTGATTTAGGTCATACCTGGATGGTCTAGTGGTTTTCTCCCCTTTTTCCATTTCAGTCTGAATTTGGCAATAAAGAGTTCATGATCTGAGCCACTGGGTGCTAATTGTATAGAGCTCTACATATTTGGCTGCAAAGAATATAATCAATCTGATTTCAGAGTCGACCATCTGGTAATGTCCATGTGTAGAGTCTTCTCTGGTGTTGCTGGAAGAGGGTGTTTGCTATGACCAGTGCGTTCTCTTGGCAGAACTCTATTAGAGATATCAAGAGAACATTTCATGCAAAGATAGGCTCAAAAAAGAACAGAAATGGTAGGGACCTAACAGAAGCAGAAGATATTGAGAAGAGGTAGCAAGAATACACAGAAGAACTGTACAAAAAAGATCTTCATGACCCAGATAATCACAATGGTGGGATCACTCACCTAGAGCCAGACATCCTGGAATGTGACGTCAAGTGGGCCTTAGGAAGCATCACTACAAACAAAGCTAGTGGAGGTGATGGAATTCCAGTTGAGCTGTTTAAAATCCTAAAAGTTGATGCTGTGAAAGTGCTGCACTCAATATGCCAGCAAATCTGGAAAACTCAGCAGTGGCCACAAGACTGGAAAAGGTCAGTTTTCATTTCAATCCCAAACAAAGGCAATGCCAAAGGATGCTCAAACTATTGCACAATTGCACTCATCTCACACTCAAGTAAAGTAATGCTTAAAATTCTCTAAGCCAGGCTTCAGCAATACGTGAACCGTGAATTTCCTGATGTTCAAGCTGGTTTTAGAAAAGGCAGAAACCAGAGATCAAACTGCCAACATCCTCTGGATCACTAAAAAAGCAAAAGAATTCCAGAAAAACATCTATTTCTGCTTTATTGACTATGCCAAAGCCTTTGACTGTGTGGATCACAATAAACTGTGGAAAATTCTGAAAAAGATGGGAATACCAGACCACCTAACCTGCCTCTTGAGAAATCTGTATGCAGGTCAGGAAGCAACAGTTAGAACTGGACATGGAACAACAGACTGGTTCCAAATAGGAAAAGGAGTNAGGAAGCAACAGTTAGAACTGGACATGGAACAACAGACTGGTTCCAAATAGGGAAAGGAATATGTCAACACTGTATATTGTCACCCTGTTTATTTAATTTATATGCAGAGCACATCATGAGAAACCCTGTGCTGGAGGAAGCACAAGCTGGAATCAGGATTGCCAGGAGAAATATCCAGAACCTCAGATATGCAGATGATACCACCCTTATGGCAGAAAGTGAAGAAGAACTAAAGAGCCTCTTGATGAAAGTGAAAGAGGAGAGTGAAAAAGTTGGCTTAAACTCAACATTCAGAAAACTTAGATCATGGCATCTGGTCCCATGGCATCTGGTCCCATCACTTCATGGCAAATAGATGGAGAAACAGTGGATGACTTTATTTTTTTCTCTCCAAAATCACTGCAGATTGTGATTGCAGCCATGAAATTAAAAGATGCTTACTCCTTGGAAGGAAAGTTATGACCAACCTAGACAGCATATTGAACAGCAGAGACATTACTTTGCCAACAAAGATCCATCTAGTCAAGGCTATTGTTTTTCCAGTGGTCATGTATGGATGTGAGAGTTGGACTATAAAGAAAGCTGAACACCAAAGAATTGATGCTTTTGAACTGTGGTGTTGGAGAAGACTCTTGAGAGTCCCTTGGACTGCAAGGAGATCCATCCAGTCCATCCTAAAGGAGATCAGTCCTGGGTTTTCATTGAAGGACTGATGCTGAAGCTGAAATCCCAATACTTTGGCCACCTCATGCCAAGAGGTGACTCATTTGAAAAGACCCTGATGCTAGGAAAGATTTAGGGCAGGAGGAGAAGGGGACGACAGAGGAAAAGATTGTTGGATGGTATCACCTATTCAATGGACATTTGTTTGGGTGGACTCATGAAGTTGGTGATGGACAGGGAGGCCTGGCATGCTGTGGTTCATGGGGTTGCAAAGAGTTGGACACGACTGAGTGACTGAACTGAACTGAACTGAGCCAGGTTCCTATGCAATATTGATCTTTACAGCATTGGACTTTACGTCCATCACCAGTCACATCCACAACTGGGCCCTGTTTTGCTCTGGCTCCATCTTCATTCACTGAGACATCAGTATCCAGCCTATAGTTAATTTAAGATAATGAATCCTCTACATTTAAGACATTTTTTTTAATTTACTATTTTTTTATAATGGTCCTCACATTTCAAAATGAGGAAATTCAGCACATTAATGATGGTTTAAAATGAAGTCTTTATAATATATTATATATTTCACATGGAAATTAATAATCATTTCTTTTCCTACAGATAAAATGAGAAGCAACTGTGTAGACTTCTATTCCCTCAACTCCTTATGTATGCCTCTTTTCAGCTGATTACAAAGCTAATCTGAGTATCCCTAAAAGATTCATCTGAGGATTTATTTTCTATAAAAAGGTTTGAAATGTACACTTACCAGAAGATGATCACAAATCTGCAAATGTAGTAGGGGGCCAGCTAACCAAGCCACCACAACTAAGATGCCATTAGCCTGTCTTAGTAGGTCACAGCCATCAGCTGCTATTCATCATATATATCAGTGGATGCTGTTCACATATCTGAAATGAATCCAAAGTGAAATTTATAATCATCCCACCTATGCCACATAAAGATGGGAGCTGACATTTATTTTCTCTCTCTTTACCTCTCATTTTTAAAAAATAAGCCCAGTTATATATTCTGAACTATAGATAGAAAATTTAATCTAATTTCTGCTTTATTTTAAACAGCTACTATTGTAATTTTGTAAAGTGAAAATGTTAATTGCTCAGTCTTATCCAACTCTTTGCGACCCCATGAACTCTAACCCACAGGCTCCTCTATCCATGGAAGGGTCGCTCTAGCCAAGAATACTGGAGTAGGTAGTCATTCCATTCTCCAAGGGACCTTCCTGACCCAGTGATTGAACCTGGTAGAAGACGCTTACTCCTTGGAAGAAAAGTTATGTCCAACCTAGATAGCATTTTCAAAAGCAGAGAGATTACTTTGCCGACTAAGGTCCGTCTAGTCAAGGCTATGGTTTTTCCTGTGGTCATGTATGGATGTGAGAGTNGTCCAACCTAGATAGCATTTTCAAAAGCAGAGACATTACTTTGCCGACTAAGGTCCGTCTAGTCAAGGCTATGGTTTTTCCTGTGGTCATGTATGGATGTGAGAGTTGGACTGTGAAGAAGGCTGATCGCCGAAGAATTGATGCTTTTGAAGTGTGGTGTTGGAGAAGACTCTTGAGAGTCCCTTGGACTGCCAGGAGATCCAACCAGTCCATTCTGAAGGAGATCAACCCTGGGATTTCTTTGGAAGGAATGATGCTAAAGCTGAAACTCCAGTATTTTGGCCACCTCATGCGAAGAGTTGACTCATTGGAAAAGACTCTGATGCTGGGAGGGATTGGGGGCAGGAGAAGAAGAGGACGACCGAGGATGAGATGGCTGGATGGCATCACTGACTCAATGGATGTGAGTCTGAGTGAACTCCGAGAGATGGTCATGAACAGGGAGGCCTGGCGTGCTGCGATTCATGGGGTCGCAAAGAGTCGGACACGACTGAGCGACTGAACTGAACTGAACTCCTGCATTGCAGGCAGATTCTTTACCCTCTGAGCCACCAGGGAAGCCCTTACTGGGGTTTAATGTAGCATAGAGGATGAGATGTGTTGTATTAGTAGTTATAGACCATTTTGTAAAATTTTACATTCATCCTATGTTAGCAGAGAATTTTAAAATATTATATAACTTATCTTTTTAAAAATTCTCTTCTCAGTATCAACATGAAAGTCCTTTGTTTTTTGTTGGTATATATATGGGATCAAACTGAATAATGTCTTCTGCTCTACTCCTCTGTTCTATACTTCAGCTAATAATCAACTATCTCTTATTGTTTGATTACTAGAGAAAATGCAAAGACTGTAGATAAATAGTAAGGGGTTCATATTTAGGTAATTTAATTTAGGAGAAATTGAGTCTAATACTTGCTGCAAAACTTTTTTCTGATGTTCTGCTGTGATGCATATAACTCGTCTTTAATTTTATAGATAAAATTATTTATAAAATCATCTCAAGTAATTGAAATTTTAAAATCACTGTTTTACCCAGGAAAGAGGAGATATTAATCATGTTGTTTAATTGATTCAAAAAGTTATTCATTAAAAAAAATTAGGGTTCCTACTATAAATTATGCTTTAAACCATATTCGTTGTGAGAATATAAATATGTTAATAAGCTGAGCATTGTACGCAAGGTGCTCTTAGGCTTTGAGAGCTGGGGTATGTAGATTTTACAATAGAAGCTATTAAAGGCAACTTTCAAGAGATAATGAAGATTGTTTCATTAGTAAAGGAATAACAGACACAGTCCAGAAGTGGGGTGGGAAATAAGCAGGTAACCGAGAAGTGGTAAGGTAAGGAAAAGTAGGACTGTACAAACTTCTACTTTCTTTACCTTCCTATTCTCTGCAAGAAGGACCATATCAAGGGAGAAATCATAAGTATTGGAATAATTTTTAAAACTCATGTTGCATTTAATCTCATCATTTGACTTATATGATTCTCATACTTTTACTCAATAAAGGAAAATTAATATCATTTAAAATATTCTGATTTAAACTAGGTAAAATTTTTGGTTGACCCCCAAGGACAATATGTTATGAATATACTTGATGAGAAACTTTGAATAAATGAATTGTTGACACAAAAGTTTTTGAGAATTGAAAGTGCTTAGTTTATTTATAAAGATAAGTGAGAAGCCTGGAGAAAACTGAATGTCAACTATATTTAACTCCTCTTGTTTTATATCCTATTAACACCATGAAGTTTCATTTCTCGCTCTATCACTTTACCCAAATTTTTGTGGCTTTATTGTAGGGTATGTTGTTATGTAAATCTGAGGAAACATACTGTTTGAGAAAACTGTATTATTAATATTTAACTGTAGAAAATTGCATTTAATTAATTAAACATGTAGTTAGGTGTGGGAGGTCAATTTTTTTTTTTTTTACAAATTTGTGTTCATTACTGTAGACTGGGACCTTACTGTTTTACCTAAAATGCACTAACTGGTATATGAGCTTCCCAGATAGCTCAGATGGTAAAGAATCTGCCTGCAATGCAGAAGACCTGAGTTTTATCCTGTATTGGGAATATCCCCTGAAGAAGGGAATGGCTCCTCACTCCAGTATTCTTGCCTGGAGAATTCCACGGACAGAGGACCCCAGTAGTCTATAGTCCATGGAGTCTCAAAAAGTTGAACACAGCTGAGTCTCACACACACACACACACACACACATACACAGCTGACATATAAAGACATTTATCTAATTATTAATTTAGGGAAAAAATCTGAATACCTTCCTCGTTGCAAAGGTAATTTGCAAAAGCAGATTAAATGTGATTTTAATACAGTTTATTTAAATTATTAATTTTAAAAACAGTCCAGTATCTCATTTTCAGCAGATTTATAACAATAAATGGTTAGTATTTCTTCCATTTTTAAAATATATTTTATGTACACTAAACTTCCCATAATAGTGAAAATTCAAGTCAATTTTCTTTCATTTCTTTCTGAAAGAAAAAGGTTTTGTTCAGTTGCTAATTAAATAAAAATAATTTTAGGCCTGCTTATAGAGCATAATTAAGCTTTTCCTTTTTTCAGGTTAAATGATATAATCAGTGGTATGAGTTCAAACCTTGAGCCGCAAGCAAAAATTTTAGAAAGAACTCCTTTATTAACTATAAAATAATTAGATGTTGAGGAAAATGGCAACCAGGGGTTATGAGGGCAAATGGTAAAAGGAGTTTTGTCTTTCCATTTTGATATTATAGAATGAACTTGGAACCACAGAAACTATTAAGGATCAATATACCATTAAATTACATAATATTATTAAAATCTCACAAAATATTTATTTTTAGTTAGAGTTCTGCTATGTTATTTCCATTGTAGACTTTCTTGGTTCCATGACAGAGTGTACATTGCATTGTGGGCTTCTATTCTGGAACAGATATGTGTAGAGGGAGGGGTTGATGTGTCAATATTCTCCAGGTTGCATTGCAATACCATCTTATCTCTTCAGTATTTCTCTTGGTTTTGAAAATCTTGAATGACACAAGTAGAGAGGTAAGATTATCATTTGCAACCTTGTTCTACCAATCCTGAGAAGTCTTTCTGTGTTTATAGTTAGTAATCTGCTTTTCCATTTTTAACTAACAACTCAGTTGTTCCAAGATGCCTTTTTAGTCAGCATGTTCCATCAGACTTTTGTTTCTCATTCTTTGAATATTATCTAAAGAGCTCCCTGATCTAGTACCTGCAAAAACGGACACAGCAGCACAACAAAGAGTCACAGAAACATTTAAACAAGGACACTAGCTATTGTTTGGTCAGGGCAGAACAATTCCAGGGACAATATTACTCTTACAATTTTGTCATTTCATTAAAAAGAAAAATTGAAAAGACCTATCTACTTAGAGAACTAGTCTTTGGCAAAAAGACAATGCTTTCTTCCAAATGATTCAGACATTTCAATGACAAATTTAGTTTTCTGATATCACACTTATTTTGTCAGATTTCTCACTGAAAAACTCCAACACCTAGTGTTTAAGTAATGATGAGTTTTCACTGCTTCATCCTATTGTTAAATATAGCAGTGATAAAATAAGTGGTGTAATGTCTTTTTTTTCTTTATTTCTCACCAATCTATATTAATTCTTGATGACTCTGGCTAATAATTTTTAACTTCAGTGATCATAATCTTTCATAATAACCTATAACTTATTTTTTATTTAGTTTCTGTTTTAATTTTAAATTTTTTGTGTCTGACATTCATGTTTACTGCCTATTTACTATCATCATCATCATAATCACTGTGTCCTTGACTTATAATTCCTTGTCTCCTTCTCTTCTCTATAAAATGCTTCATATATTTTATCTCTTGTCTGTTTGTAAAATCCTTATTGTAGAGCTGAAGGGGGGCGGGGAGTCAATGATCTAAAAGTGAAAACAGTGATCTTTTTAAATTCACTTTTTGCACTAGATAATTAACCAGTTATTATTGAATTTTTACTATGAGATAAAAAATATTTTGTTGGAAAATATAAAGATAAATCCATTTTTGCCTCTGCTCATTAATTCTTACACTTTAGCATAATCAAAGGTAAATACATAACGAAGAGGAGAGGTATAATAGAAATGAAATGGCAAAGCAGAGGAGGGAGCAACTAATTTTGCCCCTATGAGTCAGAGAAACATTTAGTTTCTAAAAGGAAAAATTTTAAAAAAGAACATTTGAGTTCTGAAAGGAAAAAAAAAAAAATCTCTAGGCAGAGAGAGTTTTGGAGACAAGTGAGTTAAGGCTAAGGTCAAAGTAATTGCTAAGGAGTACACACACATGAGTGTATGGATTTACAGTGATCTTGTTACTGCATAGAGGCCAGTGAGTCTCCTTTCCTTGTGAAATATGTTCTGAAATGTTGAAACTGCCAGATGACTGTACTTTAAATAAAGATGAGAGACAGAACTGAGGTGTGCTTTATAATATTGACCACTTGCCTGAACAGATTGGATAAAGAAATGCTTTTCAGTACTAGAAGCCTATAATGAGAATCTGGTTAGCTCACATATGGATTCTAACTGAGATTCAGAGAGTAATTTGCACACATAAAAGGACTGGTCTTTGGTTATCAGATACTTTTTATATTAATACATAGTTTTAATCTCTAATGGGCTTCCCTGGTGACTCAGCTGGTAAAGAGTCCGCCTGCAATGCAGGAGACCTGGGTTTGATCCCTGGGTTGGGAAGATCCCCTGAAGAAGGGAAAGGCTACCCACTGTAGTATTCTGGCCTGGAGAATTCCATGGTCTCTATAGTCCAAGGGGTCGCAAAGAGTGGGACACGACTGAGTGACTTTCACCTTCACTTTAGTCTCTAACTGGTCTGCCAAACAATGTAAAGAACATTGTTGAAAAACATGTAGGCCAAGCAATAAATTTTACTCATTTTTAATAAATATTAATCTATGTATATGTGGGTGCTGTGCTCAGTCATGTCTGACTCTGCAGCCACATAGCCTGTAGTCCACCAGGCTCCTCTGTCCATGGGACTTCCCAGTCAAGAATACTGGAGTGGGTTGTCATTTCCTACTTCTAAGTATTAATATTCAAATATGCTCAAATTAGAAAAAAGTATTTCAACCCAATAGATTTTCTGCTTTTATTTTCAAGTTAAATAGTTTTTTTTTTTGCTATTAGTAAATGACTTTCTAAAGTGCAGGGCTCTCACCCCTCCGAATTTCTGCCCCTTGTGTATATATTGGTAAGGAAGAAGTATGGGCACTGGAATAGACCAGATTTGTTTTTTGAGGTACCTTTGTTCTCTGCATTATTGAATCTCTTTAACAGCTTACATTCTGCTAGATTTTACTATTTGTTCACATGTTGTGAACAGTTTTAATCCACTGGTTGTGACTGAAAGAACACATAGCTAGGTTGAAATCTTCTCTTTAAAAATCACTCTATGCTTCATTTATTCTCAGTATTAGAGTGATCGAAATGTATAGCTTTCCCCCTTTCTCTACATTAAGTTCCTAGTGCCTGATCCTTAAACAGTTTAAGAATATGCCAAGCATTTGATTTTGAAGAAATAAGAGCTGGCATTGAATATGATGCAATGGGCAATACTGCCACAAATAAAACATTTAAATTTTAAAATAAAGCCCATCTGGCAACTGCCAGTACCAACAGAAAGGAATAACAACCAGAAGAACAGGACAAACTCCTCAAAAGAAGAAAAAAAATATGGCAATTGAATTTGGGGGTCTGTGCTTTCATTCTCATTATATTTGTCTTTGGAAGAGGGGGTAGCTCTAGGCAAGGATTTAAATGTTGGCTTGAGCAATACTTTTTCCTGTGGAATGTCTCCAGGGAATCTCTGACTGAGATCCAAATTCAAGCCTATTGTAATCTCTTTGCATGATGCAACATATGGAGTGGCAGATTTGTGCAGGATGGTGTTGTGCAGATGTAGGATAGTGATGATGCTACACTGTGAAGCCAAAGATAGCATCGAAGGGTGTTCAAAACTATCAGTTTCACTCCCTGGTTTGAAAAATGTGGAAAGAAATTCAATTTGAGAAAATGATTGTGCCTGGAAGAAAATAATAGAACATAATATTGAAACACTTAATGGTCAAATAGAACTGAAAACCAAGTTAGGCTAAAAGTACTACATTGATAATAGAAATCAGACTTGGTATGTGTTGGAAATGAGACATGGCATTTGAAAACATTACTCTTTGCAACATCTGATCTCACTGATATCTTATTCAGATGCCTTAGTGTAAGAAAAATGTTAATGAATTAGAAGATCGTGAGGAAGAAATAAAAATAAAAACAATACAAAAGTAAAACTGACATTTTGAAAAATACTATCTTTTCACAAAGTTAAATAAGAAGATACTACTATGTACTGGACATAGAAGAGAAATTTAAAACTATATAATTAAAAATAAAGACAAGACTTTGAGTAAGAAATAGAGAAAAAAATAGACCATAAAGTCAATATCATAATAGGAGAAGAACTTTTGATGATTTTATGAAATTTTAAGGGAAGCCTGAAATTTGCCACTTGAAACAATTTTTATAATAGTTGTCTAGCTCCTCAAGTTACTTTAACAAAAGTCAAATTGGGTCAGGGATGACATTCAAATTGCTCATAAAACAAAAGATAGAAGATATTTTCTTTCCAACTCATTTTCATTCAACAATTAATAAGTAAAAACCATGAACCATTTATCAACATAACAATAAGGATGCAACACCTTAATGTCAAGGTTAAATAAAAGGCCATCCATTTTCTTTTCTTTTGCACTACAAGTAAACATTCAAAATGTTATTGTTTCCTCTTTGAGAATGCCCAATAATAAGTTATGGATTCAAATGGTAATTTAATATTGTTAAAGTCAGAAAAATATTTTTTGTTTTTAGTTTGTTTTATTCTCAGTATGAATTATTTTCAGAGTGCTTTAACATAGTGAGTCTAACACAGAATCTGTCTCAAAGTTCAGTTTTAGCTGTTGTAATTCAGGTAGATGTATTAAGCACATATTTATTGAGGCAACATTTCATAGAGTCTAAGATGTCAAACTCTTGGATACAAATAAGTCAAATGGAGATTGAAAAATAATTCTACAAAGGGGCGGGGGGAAGTGCAAACCGTTAAAGAATCTGCATGCAATGCAGAAGACCCAGGTTCAGTCCCTGGGTCCAGAAGATCCCCTGGAGAAGGGAATGGCTACCCACTTCAATATTTTTGCCTGGAGATTACCATGGACAGAGGAGCCTGGCAGGCTACAGTCCATGGGATCTAAAAGAGTTGAATAGGACTGAGTGACAAACACTTTCACTACTTCAAGATACCAAACCTTTGGATACAGATAAGTCAGTGGAAAATGAAGAGTAATTCTCCTAAGGGGGAAAAAATCATTAAAACAATAAGAGAATTATATATTTTTTTACCTTAAAATGAGAGAAATATATATATATATATATATATATATATATATGCCAAGAGGTCTTGTATTTTTTAAATTATAAAGCAAATATAAACAAAAATACATATTACATGTTTGTATAGTATTGTGGCCTTTATCCTTATATAATTGTTTAGGTGAAAAAGTCTGAGTAGTAGATAATAGAATAACAAATTAAGAAATTACATTATTAGTAAACTTAACATGATATGCATTTCTTTGTAAGTTAACTACATACTCAAGGTATTTTGCTTACTTTTTTTTTTTTTTTGCAAAAGTATCTGGGACATTTTTAAGTGAATCCCTTAATATTACAATTATATCATACATAAATAGGCTGCAATATTTGAATTTTCCTTTTAGCCACTATATATAAATTCATTAACAATTCTTTCACCCAACAACTAATAATTTAGTGCAATTATGTGATGGTCTCATGTTTTAGGTATAGAAAATAAACACATAAATATCATGGGGTCGCAAAGAGTCGGACACGACTGAGCGACTGAACTGAACTGAAGAGCTTATATTTTAATGAGGGAGAGAAAATAAACTTAAATATATGTATATGATAATGCAAGGTATTAATAATGCCATGAAACCAGTAAAACAAAGTGAGGCACAGAATGTGATCATAGAAAGCAAAAGATAATGGACACTTTTACATATAGGGCTCTTGGGGATGTTTGAGAAGATCACATTTGAGCAGACACTAGAATGAAATATAATTGGAGTATAACAAATGAAGGAATAGTTAGAGATAGAAGATAGAATTCTAGGATAGGGAAAAGTAAATTATGTACAGTTTGGAGGACAGGGAAAAGTCAAATTATGTACAGAGTTTGGGTTTTATTATGATTGTGATGGATTCTATTGAACACAAGAATGATAAGATCTGGTTTATATATATATATTTTTTTAATTTTATTTTTACTTTATTTTACTTTACAATACCATATTGGTTTTGCCATACACTGACATGAATCCACCATGC
>SJYT01077345.1:61198-73853 GCA_006410635.1 Cephalophus harveyi
CTTATATGCAGAGTACATCATGAGAAACGCTGGACTGGAAGAAACACAAGCTGGAATCAAGATTGCCGGGAGAAATATCAATAACCTCAGATATGCAGATGACACCACCCTTATGGCAGAAAGTGAAGAGGAGCTAAAAGGCCTCTTGATGAAAGTGAAAGAGGAGAGTGAAAAAGTTGGCTTAAAGCTCAACATTCAGAAAACGAAGATCATGGCATCTGGTCCCATCACTTCATGGGAAATAGATGGGGAAACAGTGGAAACAGTGCCAGACTTTATTTTTTTGGGCTCCAAAATCACTGCTGATGGTGACTGCAGCCATGAAATTAGAAGACGCTTACTCCTTGGAAGAAAAGTTATGTCCAACCTAGATAGCATTTTCAAAAGCAGAGACATTACTTTGCCGACTAAGGTCCGTCTAGTCAAGGCTATGGTTTTTCCTGTGGTCATGTATGGATGTGAGAGTTGGACTGTGAAGAAGGCTGATCGCCGAAGAATTGATGCTTTTGAACTGTGGTGTTGGAGAAGACTCTTGAGAGTCCCTTGGACTGCAAGGAGATCCAACCAGTCTATTCTGAAGGAGATCAGCCCTGGGATTTCTTTGGAAGGAATGATCCTAAAGCTGAAACTCCAGTACTTTGGCCACCTCATGCGAAGAGTTGACTCATTGGAAAAGACTCTGATGCTGAGAGGGATTGGAGGCAGGAGGAGAAGGGGACGACAGAGGATGAGATGGCTGGATGTCATCACTGACTCAATGGATGTGAGTCTGAGTGAACTTCGGGAGTTGGTGATGGACAGGGAGGCCTGGCGTGCTGCGATTCATGGGGTCACAAAGAGTCGGACACGACTTAGCGACTGAACTGAACTGATCTCCAATGCCACAGAAACTCATTTAGTCCAACCAAGAAGAATAAGGGGTCTAGTGTTTCTAAGGATATATTTCATTCAACATGTGTGAAGTGGGAGGGGAGTGGCCAGTAAGTAGATACCCCAGTCTCCCATCCTTTTAGGGAATTAATTCTGAAAGCACTCTGTGCATGTTTTTCTGGAGATCCAGAGCAACTGTGTAATCTTATATGTCACTTTAAGCCACAGTACTCAGATATTTGGTCATACACCAGGGTAAATGTCATTGTAAAATTATTTATTAAATAAGATCAACATTTAACATTTAGATCAATAGATTTTGAGGAAAGCAGATTACACTCCATATATTGTGGCGGGCCTCATTCAATCAGTTGAATGTCTAAAGAAGATAAAGACAGAGGTCCTTGGAGGAAAAGAAAAGTCTGCCTCCAGATTGCCTTGAGCGTCAAGGTGTCAATACAAAACCTGAACTCTTCTCTTGGTCTCCAGCCTGCTTAGCTTATCCTTCAAAATTTGGATTTGCTAACCTACACAATAGTGTGAACAAATTCTCAATTAATCTCTTTCTCTCTAGATAAATAGATAGATATAGATATATAAGAGATTTTATACACACACACACACACACATATGGGATTGCTTCTGTTCCCTCAAGAAGAACCCTGACTATTGTAGATTCTGGTGCCAACAGTTGTTTTAGAGGACCACAGTCTTAGGATCAGTTCTGAACTGGTTCTACGTTTCTCGAATTGGTTCTTTAATCTAATTAGAGTTAAAAACACATGACTCCATTTCTAGTAGGAAAGAGAGTACTAACACCCATGATGTGATGTGGCAGTAGAGGTATGCAGAATGTCACCATTAAATTCTCTTAACCAAGTGTATAAGAGGAAAGACTATATAAATGATGCCTTCAAATATTACTTTTAAATTACTCTTAGGGTTTTAGTTTCACATGTAAAATGAGAATGGGATAGTTTTTTCTATCTCAGAGAGTCATTATGAGTATTAAAGAATAAATGAGAAACTGAGCATACAGTCTATATTCAATAAATTGTTGTGTTATCAAGGCTATTATGATTTTTGTTGATTGATTATAATCTTACATATATTGTTATCAATTAAACAACACTTGTCAACCATCTAAATGTCCTAAGCACTATTGTTTTGGAGGTTCAGTGGTAAGGAGTTTTGACAACACTCTAAAAGTCTAATTTCTGCATTGAAAGAAAAAAAAAGATTTGGAAGAAATTTGAAAACATGGAATCTATTTAAAGAAAAGTAAGATCAAAGGTATTTCTGGTTAGAAGATAATAATGGGATTAATTTGATTGGGGTGAAGAAAATCTATTAGGAAGAAATGGATACAAGAAATTGGGTAGTTGCTAAATATTCACCAAAGCCAACAGAGTTAAATATGAAGAGTTTTCAAGAATGACTTAGACTTCTTGTGAGAGATTGAGGTAAGTGATTAATTTGTCACCCTGCAGGATTTTATGGGATGCCAAGGTTGTGTGACCACCTCTTACTATCTTAAAATCTAAAAATATTTTTGCCGAATTTATTCTCAATTCTCAGACTGCAGCTTCATGTTTCATTGCTCCTTAAAATAGAAATACACACAGTCAGGACTGTTCCTCAATATAGTAACCTATATAAGATTCCAAGTGTAAAACACCAAATGTCACCTACATTATGAAAAAAGCACTCATTTTATTAATTAATAGTCACATATAATTTCCCAGAGAGGCATTTGACTATCACCAAGTCTCATTACCAAAACAAATTTCTTCATTTATTCATTAATATTATTTTAAATGTTTGCAAACATTAATCCTTGATTTGAATATTTACAAAATAGTATTATATCCATACTAATCATTATACATACTAATCATTATAGCATATAGAATTTATTATGCCTAAACATGCATATTATTTTAATTCAGGGTAACACCAGAAAATCTGATAATCTAATAGAAACAGACTATTACCGTGTCTTTGAAATCTCCATTTTTAGGTTTATTCATTGGAACCCCAAAGACCTAACAGAAGCAGAAGATATTAAGAAGAGGTGACAAGAAAGAATACAAAGAACTGTATAAGAAAGGTCTTAATGTGGTCAGTCACTTAGGACCAGACATCCTGAAGTGTGAAGTCAAGTGGAACTTAGGAAGAACTACTATGAACAAAGCTAGTGGAGATTATGGAATTCCAGCTGAGCTATTTAAAATCCTAAAAGATGATGCTGTTAAAGTGTTGCACTCAATATGTCAGCAAATTTGGAAAACTCAACAATACCCATAGGACAGGAAAAGGACAGTTTTCATCCCAATTCCAAAGAAGGGCAATGTCAAAGAATGTTCAAACTACTGTACAAATGTGGTCATTTCAAACTGCTAACATATGTTGAATCATGGCACCCCACTCCAGTACTCTTGCCTGGAAAATCCCATGGATGGAGGAGCCTGGTGGGCTGCTGACCATGGGGTCACGAAGAGTTGGACACGACTGAGCAACTTCACTTTCACGTTTCACTTTCATGCATTGGAGAAGGAAATGGCAACCCACTCCAGTGTTCTTGCCTGGAGAATCCCAGGGTTGGCGGAGCCTGGTCGGCTGCCATCTATGGGGTCGCACAGAGTCAGACATGACTGAAGTGACTTAGCAGCAACAGTTGAATCATAGAAAAAGCAAGAGAACCCCCAAAAGCAGCTACTTCTGCTTCACTGACTATGCTACAGCCTTTGACTGTATGGATCAAAACAAACCAGGAAATTCTTAAAGAGGTGGGAAAACCAGACCACCTTACCTGCCACCTGAGAAGCAACAGCTAAAACTGGACATGGAACAATGGACTATTGTTCTATTGTCCCATATTGGGAAAGGAGTATGACAAGGTATATATTCTCACCCTGCTTATTTAACTTATATGCAGAGTACATAATGCAAAATCCTGAGCTGAGTAGATCACAAGTTGGAATCCAGATTGCCAGGAGAAATATCAATAACCTCAGATATGCAGATGATACCACCCTAATGGCAGAAAGTGAAGAGGAACTAAAGATCCTTTGATGAGGGTGAAAGAGGAGAGTGAAAAGGCTGGCTTAAAACTCAACGTTCAAAACCAAGATGACAGCATCCAGTCCCATCACTTCATAGCAAATAGATGGGGAAAAAATGGAAACAGTTACAGATTTAATTTTCTTGGACTCCAAAAATCACTGCAGACCATGAAGGTGACCATGAAATTAAAGACACTCGCTCCTTGGAAGAAAAGCTATGACAAAGTTAGCTAGTGTATTAAAAACCAAAGACATCACTTTGCTGACAAATTTCCATATAGTCAAAGCTGTGGTTTTTCCAGTAGTCATTTACCAATGTGAGAGTTGGACCATAAAGAAGGCTGACTGACAAAGAATTGATGCATTTGAACTGTGGTGCTGGAGAAGACTCTTGAGAAGACTCAGTGTACAGTGTCCCTTGGACACCAAACATCAGTCAATCCTATAGGAAATCAATCCTAAATATTCACTGGAAGGACTGATGATGAAGCTGAAACTCCAATACATCAGACCCTGAAGTGAAGAGCTGACTCTTTGGAAAAGATCCTTATGCTGGGAAAGATTGAGGGAGGAGGAGAAGTGGGCAATAGAGAATGAGATGGTTGGATAGCATTACTGACTAAATGGACATGAATTTGAGCAAACTCTGGCAAATAGTGAAGGACAGGAAAGCCTGGTGTGCAGTCCATGAGGTTGCAAAAAGTAGGATGTGACTTAGCAACTAAACAATAACAACAACATTATTACTTAAATCAAGAAAAGATAAAATAAATGTAAAAATATAACATACAGTTTAACAAATGAATTGCCTTTGTACTCATGGGAATAAAAAATATGTTCAATAAAGAGATAAGAGCATTCCCTGGCAGTCCAGTGGCTAATGCCTGGGTTTTATCCCTGTTTGGGAAATTAAAATCCCATAAGCCATGTCAAAACAAAATAAAATAAAGAGATGAGGAAAAGAAAGAAAAATGATGATGGTGAGTGTTAGGTAATGGAACAGAGTGTTTTGTTGAACTGAATAAAAAGGGGAACTAACTACTATGTTAAATAAGCCTGATCTTTGTGCAATCTGTAACATAAGAAATCAAAGCAATCCATAGGGTCAAACTTCATATGTACCTGACTTTTCAATCACCATATTAGCATTTTTTACATTTATTTGATAGAAATTTTGCATTTCTTTTCTCAAGGGAAAATCTCTGCATTTTTTTCAGTAAGTGAAAAATTATTATGAAAACTGAATTTCACTAGTCTCTTGTGAGCTGGACTTTGCATTTGCATCAGAGGAAAAGTTTTGAGTACTAGGGTATTTTGGAATTCTTACTTTTCTGTATTTTGTTCTAGGCAATGCATGAGCCACTTTTTTTTTTTTTTACTGCATCTTCTTTTGAAATTTGTAACATCAAAGCAACAAATGTTCCCCTGGTGTTTACTGTCTTTGCAATCCAGTAATTCTCCACCACCTTAGCCATTTAGAGAACATGGAGCATATGGTACCAAGAGCTCCAGTGTACAGCTATGAGATATACTGTCAGATCTTTACAACTAAGTTCCTGTGAGTCGCTTCATTTTTGGACCTCTTGATACGTATTAAAAATAAAGGAAAGATTACTAGTTCTGTTCTTAAAAACTCAGCAATTTACTAAACACTGCTCTCATTGTATACAATTAATTGTAAAATCTGGTAACTGATATTACTGTGTTATAAGAAATTACATTTTATTTCACATCAATTGGATACACAGATTATAGAATTTAAAAAATAAATCAGTAAAAATATATTAGTCACCCTATTTCAAACAATAAAAATCAATTTTGTGGTATTGAGTAGTTTTAAACAGTGATTTGGTTATTACTTTTATAAGAATCAACTTTTTAAATCCTTAAAAACTCAAAAAATGTTAAAAAGTTATGATTATTTGTTACTTTTAAAATTCATAAAAAGGATTGGTTGCATAAGAAATATTCCTCTGTAGGAGAGGATCAAAATTGCAACTAGCTGTTGAAGAACCATCAAGAAAAGAACACTGGAACCCACCAAAAAAAAACATAACTCCACATCCAAAAACAAAGAAGAATTTGTAGTGAGACAGTAGGAGGAGCTCAATTACAATAAAATCAAATTCCATGCCTGCTTGGTGGGTGAACCATAAACTGGAGAACAATAATACTAAAGAAGTTCTCCCACTGTTGTGAAGGTTCTGCACGTCACGTCAGGCCTCCCAATCCGGGAATCTAAGAAAGGGGCTGGGAATCTCCAGAGAAACTGACCTTAAAGGCTAGTGGGATTTGATTATAACATTTTCATAGGACTAGGGTAAACAGAGATTTCAGTCTTGGAGGGCACAAACAAAATCTTGCATACACCAATACACATTGGAAAGGAGCAGTGACACCACAGAACACTGAATCAAAATTACCTGCTACTGTTAGAGGGTCTCCTGTGGAGGCACGGGTCAGGAGGGGCTCACTATAGAGAGAGTGGCACTGGCAGCAGCAACCCTGAAAGGCCCCCTCTGCCATAATTCCTCTTGGAGGTTGTCAATAGTAGTGTTAGTTGCTCAGTTTTGTCCAACTCTTTATGACCCCTGTGGACTGCAGCACACCAGGCTCCTCTGTCCATGGGATTCTCCAGGCAAGAACACTGGAATGGGTTGCCATTCTCTTCTCCAGGGGATCTTCCCAAGTCAAAGATCAAACCCAGGTCTCCTGCATTGCAGGCAGATTCTTTATCAAGGGAGCTAACAGGTTGCCATTAACCCTACCTTAGGTCCCCTAGACCCCAGGGCTCCATTTCAGTTCAGTTGCTCAGTCGTGTCCGACTCTCTGTGACCCCATGGACTGCAGTATGCCAGGCCAATCTGTCCATCACCAACGCCCAGAGTTTACTCTAACTCATGTCCATTGAGTTGGTGATGCCATCCAACCATCTCATCCTCTGTCATCCCCTTCTCCACATGTCTTCAATCTTTCCCAGCATCAGGGTCTTTTCCAATGAGTCAGATCTTTGCATCAGGTGGCCAAAGTATTGGAGTGTCAGCTTCAACATCAGTCCTTTCAATGAACACTGAGGACTGATCTCCTTTAGGATGGACTGGTTGGATCTCCTTTCAGTCCAAGGGAGTCTTCTCAACACCACAGTTGTTCATCAACACTACCTCAACTTCCTTCCAACACTTTCTTCATTTCCTCAACACTTCTCAAGAGTCTTCTTCAACACCACAGTTCAAAAACATCAGTTTTTCGGGGCTCAGCTTTCCTTACAGCCATACATAACTACTGGAAAAACCAAAGTTTTGACTAGTCAAAATTTTGTTGGCAAAGTAAGCTCTCTTCTTTTTAATATTCTTTCTAGGTTGGTCATAAATTTTCTTCAAAGGAGCAAGCGTCTTTTAATTTCAGGGTTGCAGTCACCATCTGCGGTGATTTTGGAGTCCAGAAAAATAAAGTCTGTCACTGTTACTACTGTTTCCCCATCTATTTGCAATAAAGTGATGGGACCAGATGCCATGATCTTAGTTTTCTGAATGTTTAGCTTTAAGCCAGCTTTTTCACTCTCCTCTTTTACTTTCATCAAGAGGCTCTTTAGTTCTATGGTTTCTGCCATAAGGGTGGTGTCATCTGCATATCTGAGGTTATTGATATTTCTCCTGGCTATCTTGATTCCAGCCTGTGCTTAATCCAGCCCAGCGTTTCTCATCATGTACTTTGCATATAAGTTAATTAAGCAGGGTGAGAATATACAGCCTTGACATACTCCTTTTCCTATTTGGAACCAGTCTGTTGTTCCATGTTCAGTTCTAACTGTTGTTCCCTGACCTGCATGCAGATTTCTCAAGAGGCAGGCTAGCTGGTCTGGTATTTCCATCTTTTGAAGAATTTTCCACAGTTTGCTGTGATCCACACAGTCAAAGGCTTTGGAATAGTCAATAAGCAGATGTTTTACTGGAACTCTCTTGCTTTTCTATGATCCAACGGATGTTGGCAATTTGATCTCTGGTTCCGCTGCCTTTTCTAAATCCAGCTTGAACATCTGGAAGTTCACATTTCACATACTATTGAAGCCTGGTTTGGAGAATTTTGAGCATTACTTTGCTAGTGTGTGAGATGAGTGCAACTGTGTGGTAGTTTGAGCATTCTTTGGCATTGCCTTTTTTTGGGATTGGAATGAAAACTGACCTTTCCAGTCCTGTGGCCATTGCTGAGTTTTCCAAATTTGCTGGCATATTGAGTGCAGCACTTTCACAGCATCATCTTTTAGGATCTGAAATAGCTCAACTGGAATTCTATTACCTCCACTAGATTTGTTCATTGGAGAAGGCAATGGTAACCCACTCAAGTACTCTTGCCTGGGAAATTCCATGGACAGAGGAGCATGGTAGGCTGCATTCCATGGGATCACACAGAGTCAACACGACTGAAGTGACTTAGCAGTAGCAGCAGCAACAACTTTGTTCATAGTGATGCTTCCTAAGGCCCACTTGACTTTGCATTCTAGGATGTCTGGCTCTAGGTGAGTGATCACATCATGGTGATTATCTGGTTTGTGAAGATCCTAATCATATAGTTCTTCTGTATATTCTTGCCACCTCTTAACATCTTCTGCTTCTGCTAGGTCCATACCATTTCTGTCCTTTATTGTGCCCAACTTTGCATGAAATGTTCCCTTGGTATCTCTAATTTCTTGAAGAGATCTCTAGTCTTTCCCATTCTATTGCCTCCAGGCCAAAGAACAAACAGATAATGGGATTAAAGCTTTACTGAGCAAGATTCTGCTCATCAGATCAAGAACCAGTTTTTCCCACTGCCAGTCCCTCCCATCAGGAAGCTTAAACAAGCCTCTGAACCTTCTCCATCTGTGGACAGACAGAAAGCCAAGAAGAACCATAACCCCAGGGCATCCAGGCCAAAAAACTCATTGCAAAAAGTTAATCAGAATGAAAAATAGAAAGTTTTGTTCTAAGTCCTTATAGAAAAAGCTTTGGTTTTTCCAGAATGTGAGAGTTGGATTATAAAGAAGGCTGAGCACCTAAGAATTAATGCTTTTGAACTGTGGTATTGGAGAGTTTATTTTGGGGGGCTCCAAAATCACTGCAGATGGTGACTGCAGCCACAAAATTAAAAGACACTTGCTCCTTGGAAGGAAAGCTGTGACCAACCTATACAGAATATTAAAAAGCAGAGACATTACTTTGCTAACAAAGGTCTGTCTGGTCAAAGCTATGGTTTTTCCAGTAATCATGTATGGTTATATATTACCTCCACTAGATTTGTTCATTGGAGAAGGCAATGGTAACCCACTCAAGTACTCTTGCCTGGGAAATTCCATGGACAGAGGAGCATGGTAGGCTGCATTCCATGGGATCACACAGAGTCAACACGACTGAAGTGACTTAGCAGTAGCAGCAGCAACAACTTTGTTCATAGTGATGCTTCCTAAGGCCCACTTGACTTTGCATTCTAGGATGTCTGGCTCTAGGTGAGTGATCACATCATGGTGATTATCTGGTTTGTGAAGATCCTAATCATATAGTTCTTCTGTATATTCTTGCCACCTCTTAACATCTTCTGCTTCTGCTAGGTCCATACCATTTCTGTCCTTTATTGTGCCCAACTTTGCATGAAATGTTCCCTTGGTATCTCTAATTTCTTGAAGAGATCTCTAGTCTTTCCCATTCTATTGCCTCCAGGCCAAAAAACAAACAGATAATGGGATTAAAGCTTTACTGAGCAAGATTCTGCTCATCAGATCAAGAACCAGTTTTTCCCACTGCCAGTCCCTCCCATCAGGAAGCTTAAACAAGCCTCTGAACCTTCTCCATCTGTGGACAGACAGAAAGCCAAGAAGAACCATAACCCCAGGGCACCCAGGCCAAAAAACTCATTGCAAAAAGTTAATCAGAATGAAAAATAGAAAGTTTTGTTCTAAGTCCTTATAGAAAAAGCTTTGGTTTTTCCAGAATGTGAGAGTTGGATTATAAAGAAGGCTGAGCACCTAAGAATTAATGCTTTTGAACTGTGGTATTGGAGAGTTTATTTTGGGGGGCTCCAAAATCACTGCAGATGGTGACTGCAGCCACAAAATTAAAAGACACTTGCTCCTTGGAAGGAAAGCTGTGACCAACCTATACAGAATATTAAAAAGCAGAGACATTACTTTGCTAACAAAGGTCTGTCTGGTCAAAGCTATGGTTTTTCCAGTAATCATGTATGGTTATAAGCGTTGGATTATAAAGAAAGCAGAGAGCTGAAGAATTGATGCTTTGAACTGTCGTGTTGGAGAAGACTCTTGAGAGTACCTTGGACTGCAAGGAGATCCATCAATCCATCCTAAAGAAAATCAGTCCTGAATATTCATTGGAAGGACTGATGCTGAAGCTGAAGCTCCAATACTTTGGCCATCTGATGTGAAGAGACAGCTCACTGAAAAAGACCCTTATGCTGGGAAAGTTTGAAGTCAGGATGAGAAGGGAATGACAGAAGACAAGATGGTTGGATGGCATCACAGACTCAATGAACATTAGTTTAAAGAAACTCTGGAAGATGGTGAAGGACAGGGAAAGCTAGCGTGCTGCAGTCCATGGGGTAGCAAAGAGTTGGACATGACTGAGTGACTGAACAACAATATTTCAGATGAAAATGAAAACCCCATAGAAACAACCAAATGAAGTAGAGATAGGCAACCTTCCAGAAAACAATAAAAAAAAGAAAATGAGAATAATGATAGTGAAGATGATCCAGGATCTTGGGGAAAACAATGGAGAAGATGCAAGAAATGTTTACTAAAGCCCTAGAAGAACTAAAGAACAAATAAACAGGGATGAATAATATACTAGAAGGAATCAATAGCAGAATAACTGAGGCAGAAGAATGGATACATGACCTGGAGGACATGATGGTAGAAATCACTGCCACAGAACAGAATATAGAAAAAAGGATGGGGAAAAAAAAAAAAAAGACATTCCAAGAGAACTATGGGACAACATTAAACACACCAACATTGACATTATAGGGATCCTAGAAGGAAAAGAGAAAAAGGACCTGAGAAAATATTTGAAGAAATAATATCCAAAATCTTCCCTAACAGAGAAAAGAGAAATAGTTAACCATGTCCAGGAAGCACAGAGTATCAGGCAGGATAAACCCAAAGAGGAATAGACTGAGACACTTAGTAATCAAACTGACAAAAAAGAAAGACAAAGATAAAATTTTAAAAGCAATAGGGCAAAAACTTTAAATAACATACAAGGGAACTCTCATCAAGTTATCAGCTGATTTTTAAACAGAAATTCTACAAGCCAGAAGAGAATAGCATTATTTACTTAAAGTGATAAAAGGGAAGAACCTACAACTAAGAATGGTCTACCAGGCAAGACTCTCATTCAGATTTGATGGAGAAATCAAAATCTTTCCAGACAAGCAAAAGCTAAGAGAATGAAACACCAACAAACCAGTTTTTCAACAAATGTTGGAGGAATTTCTTTAGGTAGGAAACACAAGAGAAGGAAAAGCCCTACACAAAATAAACCCAAAGCAATTAAACCCAAAGCAATAAACCCAAAATGGTAATAGGATCATACATATGGATAATTACTTTAAATGTAAAAGGATTAAATGCACCAAACAAGACATAGACTGGCTGGTCAGATAAAAACATGTACAGGTATGCACTTTCACTTACCACATCACTCTGCTTGACCCCCAAAACTGTATGCAAGTGTTTTATATTGTTAGCTTAATCATGTTCCCATTATGGCTTGCAACTGTAATTTCTATTCTTTGTCTGGCTATTGACTGTGAAAACTGATAAACATCTTTTACTAGTGTGATTATGTAGCTGCTGCTGCTAATTCGCTTCAGTCGTGTCCGACTCTGTTTGACCCCACAGACAACAGCCCATTAGGCTCCCCCATCCCTGGGATTCTCCAGGCAAGAACACTGGAGTGGGTTGCCATTTCCTTTTCCAATGCATGAAAGTGAAAAGTGAAAGGGAAGTCCTCAGTCGTGTCAGACTCTTAGCAACCCCATGGACTACAGTCTACCAGGTTTTTCTGTCCATGGGATTTTCCAGGCAAGAGTACTGTAATGGGGTGCCATTGCCTTCTCTGGATTATGTGGCTATTACTCACTTAATAACATTGTATCTGACAGGTAAACAGAGAAATAATAGAGTTCTATACCACTGAAATGACCACTTGATAGAAAAATCTGTAATCACTTCTTAAAACTCAGATACATTTTAAAATTATCTTGGAATTTTTGAAAATTACAAATGACCAGGTATTGTTGTTTTTCTCCAAAACTCCAGATATATTTCTAATGAGCAGTCATGTTTAAAAACAACTATATGATGATCCTTTATCTCGTTTGTTGTACTTTTCTATTTCAAATTCAGTGCTCCCATTTAATTTAGTTTGCTTTTCCAATATCTACATCACTTTTTTCTTTTTTGATGTCCTTTCTCAAACATAGTAGAAAAACCTTTGTATACATATATATAAATATTATATATAATATATGTATTTTAGAAAATTTATGAAGTTTTGCCTAGCTAAAAAATTTATGACATTTGCTTCCTCTTGTTTGACTTAGTATTAGTAGAATGCTAGATTTCTAATTTATTTTACATATCTAAAAATAGATATGTAACAAGCAACAAAGGTTTACTGTATGGCACAGGGCTACAGTCGTGTCTTATAGTAACCTGTGATGGAAAA
>SJYT01077345.1:74590-84936 GCA_006410635.1 Cephalophus harveyi
TATTCTATTCTCTTTGAAACACATACACTTTGACAGAAATGCAATATTAAAACTGAAGGTATTGTAAAAAGACTCAGGAATGACCTTTCTTTTAAAAAAATATATTTTTTATTTATGTATTTTTTTAAATTTTACTTTACAATACTGTATTGGTTTTGCCATACATTGACATGAATCCGCCATGGGTGTACATGAGTTCCCAATCCTGAAACCCCACCCCCCCACCTCTGTCCCCATGTCATCACTCTGGGTCATCCCAGTGCACCAGCCCCAAGCATCCTGTATCCTGTATCGAACCTAGACTGGAGATATGTTTCTTACATGATAGTATACATGTTTCAATGCCATTCTCCCAAATCATCCCACCCTCTCCCTCTCCCACAGAGTCCAAAAGTCTGTTCTATACATCTGTGAGGAATGACCTTTCTTAAGGATTTAGAAAAGATGTCAGAAATATCTTATACAATGAATTATACAAAAATTATTGGTAACAATTATTGCCAACACTATAATTCCTGATATTTCTATCACTGATATTAATAGTATGACTGCACTAGGAAATATGTGTCTAATATTGAGTCAGCTGAGTAGTTATTATTCCATCAACAGAATTCAATTACTCACAATCAGTCCATAGCTGAGAAATAGTCCCTACTGAAGTTAAAACCCTTTGAACTGATATTTGGTCTCAATAATGTATGCACACAGAGAGAAATACACACACACATAAATACACATATATACTAATGTAACCAAAAGTAGTATATGTGTATATATGTGTGTGTGTGTGTGTGTGTGTGTAAATATATTTCATTTATATTATTAAGTTTGGCATATCAAAGTAGCTCACAACCAAGGAAGATACATAACTAAAATAACAAATTAGGGGTGATTTCCCTCAAATCCCACATATATTGGTTGAAATGAAAAAACAATATGTATTAACCCAATTTGTTCATCTCCAAATACCAGTGTATAAAATATTGTTTTTAATCTGCTTGTGAAAGACTCTACCTTTCTTTTACAGCTCCCTCAGGGAACTTATTTTTTGTATTATTTCTTCTAACCACCACTTTAAGTATGATAGTTATCCACGATGATTACATTCTTTACTTCAAAGAAGATATCAGTACAAGTTAAATTCAACAGTAGACACACATACAAACACACACACACACACACACACACACACATACACACACACTTCCCATCAGAAAGCTAAAGTATGTGATATATGCATGGTACGATTTTTTCAACCTCCCATTCATTGTTCTCCAAATCTTGCTTTGACCAGTCTTGGGCAGACAAATGAATGTTTTACACATAAGGGAGCTAAAAATAGAAATGAAATCCAGGTATGGTACAATTTGATGAATACAGATATTGAAGACCTGAAGGTATAAACTCAGAAATTCTTTCTTTAAGAAAAACAATTCAAAATTATTAACTCAAAATTATGTGCAAGTATTGAAAAGAACACAATTAAATGCTCTGAAGCTTAAACTTCAGTGGATTCACAACAAATCTAGTACTTGTGACAGTGTTTTATCCAGTAACTGTCAGAGTATTATTTATCATTTATCATACCTTTTTGACTACTGTCTGGAGCCGTTGTCTCCATAATCTATCACAATAACACTAATAATCAGAGATTACTCCTGACCTGCCTCTATCACATTCCTGAACTAAACACATGGACACAGTGATGAAGCATGGTTGTATTTTCAGTTATGTCCAATAACTATTGACTATTCGGAAGTTTTTAGACAGAACCTGCATGCATTGAGAGATTTCAACTCTTTGCACAACTCTAAGATATTTCTTAACTGGGATTCAAAGAATATTTCATAAACACAGTTGTTAAGATAGTAGGGCTTTTTCTCTTTAATCTCCAAGAATTGTATGGCATCATCTCTTTTCCTGAGTTGGGAAGATACCCTGGAGGAGGAAATGGCAACCCACTCTAGTATCTTTGCCTGGAAAATGCTATGGACAGAGAAGCCTGGTGGGCTACAGTCCATGGTGTCGCAGAGTCGGACACAACTGAAGTGACTTAGCACAATCTCTTTTCAAGCAAACAAAGCTCTTTAAATTGCTCTTGATTTTCTCTATGTTTTATATTTATTGTCTTTCAGATTTTTCATAAAAATGTAGTGTCTTACTGTTCTTCCTCATTGATTTTTCAGGTCAAAAATTGGAAGTGGTGACTTTTTCAAAGAGTAACCAAATCTTCACACAATCATTCCCCAAATGACTCTAAAGTTGAAATACATTATCTGAAACAAATCCTTTCTAATATGTAAAGATAGGTCTATGGGATTTTTTTTTTTTTAACTTTGAATGCAGATTAAACTCCACAAGGTTAAATGACAAGGTTAAGTGTCTAATTTTGCAGCCCTTTTATACCTGGTGAGTGCTAAGGCTTTCCTAATGATAGGATTAAATATGGTTTCTAGCTACAAACAGTTGCTTGTCATTCCCTGTAGGTTAGCCTCTATATTTTGTGCTTATCATAAACAGAGAGGAAATAACTTTCTAGGCCTTTTGTGAGCCTATGAAAATGCATAGACTTTAGGGAAATTATATTTTCTTGAAGGAAATGAGGCATGACCAATCACACAAAACGTGAGAAAATCCCTTGATAGATGACCTTTGCCACATGTAAAAGAAACTGTTCAGTGGCTGAGGTTTCATGGATTTCATGCATGGAAATCAGATTTTCTGGCCACCAGTGCTGTTCAGTAAATAAATAATCCATCATTGTGTCAAACAGTTGAAACATGGAGATACTGCCCTTGCTTATCTGAATAGATATTTCAAATTAGTAACTTATGCAAACTGTTTACATGTCAGCAGTTGCATGAGCAGTGTTGTAGTTTTTACTATGTAAAATAAAACCACTTAGCTTCAGTGATGTTAACCTAATAGTGAGAAGCATTCATTTGATGCTGCCTACACCTATGAATTTAATAGTGTGTGATAAATGCATCAGGGTGAGAGTATGGAATGTGTGGTGTGTCAGAGAAAAGTGCTAAATCATTAGTAGGCAGTTCCAGTGATATTATTAAATAAATCTACTTACTATTTCATTTAAACCAACAAACAACATATTTCTTAAAGTATGTTGGCATGATTACCTTTGAATAGTTTTAATCCCTACATTTTAAATACATTGTGAGTATCATTAGGATAAAGTTGGCTAAATGATGATTCCTGATGTCTAAAGATTATTTTCATTTTCATTGGATAAATCATACATATTTGAGGTTATAGTTATAATTTATATTTACTAATTTAACTAGCTTTAGTTCTGATATTCTAATTTTATACTAATTTTTATTTCTTCAGCTTTATCATCAAAATATCAATATTTTGATATTAATATCAAAATATCAATATTGATATAATATAAAAATATCAGTATCATCAAAATATCAAAACACAATTAATTTAGGCTCCCAGATCTGTTTCTACCAATGGACCAAGTCAGGTTTCCACTTCTGCTCTTTATCCTAAACAGGAAGAACTAGCTAAGTATTTCCAGTAGTTTCCATCTTTAAATACATTTATGTTGCTTTTCAGCTAACTCCTAAACTCACCTTTGATATTTAAGTGCTTTGTTGCTAAAATGTCAGGTCCCTTTTGTCACAACAAACTGTTTGTCTTTCTAGTCTTATCTCTTAAGTATTTGCAAATAGCACCTCACTTACAATAGCCTATTTTGGTCTTCTAGAATACCAAATACTTCTAGTGAAAGTTCCTTTGCTGTAGAGCACAAGAAATGCTCCATTCATTTTTCTAAGTTTGTCCAGCATTTTGAGAAAACTGTTGTGAAATTAGTCCATGAATAAGACTTATGATAAAGCTTCCTGAAACTTGGGGAAAAAACTATAAGCATTAAATGTAAATTCTCTGTTTTTCATTTCAAATGAGTTAGTCAAGATTTTTTTTGATGTTTTATTTTTAAAAAGATATATACTATACTTGTACACATTCTTGGTTCAAGATCTTATATTTTCAAAAAGGAACCTAAAGAGTATGTGATTATTAATCTACCAAGTAAATAGAAAAATACAAAATTCATTTTCAACAAATTATAAACAAGGAAAAAACACAAAGAAACAAACAAAAAAGACTATATTTCCTCTTGCTTATATTCTACAACAAATTAACCATAAGATACTTGTTTTCAACTTTGTAAGGTAAAACAACAACAAAATTCAAAACACTGAGTATTTCTAAGAAAAGCTGTAGTTTAGGACAGGTACTTGTAAGTAACATTTGTTTTGTATTAGCATTTTAAAAATATCCATGTGTTTGTGGATCATTTGAATTATGATGTATTTTTTAATCTATCAGTCATCTACCAAAGAAAGGATTTATGTCCAGCAAGCACAAAGTAAATTGACAATATCACAAGGATTTGCCTCAGTGGACATTTACTACTCCAAGGCTAATAGAGGTTGAATATTGTACTTAGGCACATTTTCAGGTATATTTCTGTAAATTAAAATCATCATACCTATAATTACACTGAACTATGTATTAGTATTGGAGAAGGCAATGGAACCCCACTCCAGTACTCTTGCCTGGAAAATCCCATGGACGGAGGAGCCTGGTAGGCTTCAGTCCATGAAATCGATGAGAGTCAGACATGACTGAGCAACTTCACTTTCATTTNACATTTTCAGGTATATTTCTGTAAATTAAAATCATCATACCTATAATTACACTGAACTATGTATTAGTATTGGAGAAGGCAATGGAACCCCACTCCAGTACTCTTGCCTGGAAAATCCCATGGACGGAGGAGCCTGGTAGGCTTCAGTCCATGAAATCGATGAGAGTCAGACATGACTGAGCAACTTCACTTTCATTTCACTTTCATGCATTCGAGAAGGAAATGGCAACCCACTCCAGTACTCTTGCCTGGAGAATCCCAGGGACGGGGGAGCCTGGTGGGCTGCCGTCTATGGGGTCGCACAGAGTCGGACACGACTGAAGTGACTTAGCAGCAGTAGCAGCAGCATGTATTAGTATATTCGAATTTTCTTTCTTTTCTTTATTTTTATTGGATATGTAGTCCATGTTAATTGTTCAAAACTTAGAAAAAAATAACACTGTTAGCAATGTGATCCATGACAGCCATGAACTTTTGGGTATTTTCAATGCTTACACTCAAAAATACAAATAAACATAAGAAGACAACGATACCATTTCATGTATACTATTTTATATCTTGTTTAATTTTTCCACTTAACAATATATGGTGAACATCTTGTCATATGAATAGATATAAATTTATGATGTAACTAGATGAAGCATTCAAGGTTCAAGTAGAAAAACAGGAGCCTCTCTAGGAAACCAGAGTAGAAAGAGACATAATATAGGATATTACAGTGCTGCTCGATAGGATGGGAAAGTGAAGACCAGAAAAGCTAATCTGAAAATGAAAAATTGCAAAACAAAGTTGCCACCAATGAATGCAGCCATATCTCAATATTAAACAGAATGTTTCTGAAGAAACACTCTAGAGGCATCGGAATGCTACCCCAAACCCTAGGTTATCTCAGCACTGAAGTGTGTAATCCTCAAGTGAGACCTCCAAAGCTATAGGAGGCTTGTGTACAACTGCTCTAGAAAACAAGGGCTTTCTTCTCTGCCTTCAGAATCTAAAATGAAACAGTTCTGAAAAGGGATTATGGGACCTGAATTTCTATTTCTCTCTTGAGATGGTGGAAGGGACACAGATGAAGGTGAGTTGACAGTTCAGTTCAGTTCAGTCGCTCAGTCGTGTCCGACTCTTTGCGACCCCATGAATCGCAGCACGCCAGGCCTCCCTGTTCATCACCATCTCCCAGAGTTCACCCAGACTCACGTCCATCGAGTCTGTGATGCCATCCAGCCATCTCATCCTCGGTCGTCCCCTTCTCCTCCTGCCCCCAATCCCTCCCAGCATCAGAGTCTTCTCCAATGAGTCAACTCTTCGCATGAGGTGGCCAAAGTACTGGAGTTTCAGCTTTAGCATCATTCCTTCCAAAGAAATCCCAGGGCTGATCTCCTTCAGAATGAGTTGACAGAGGACATTAAAAATAGTGATTACTGCTTTAATGTCTACATACTACATCATTATGGATTTACATAATTATTTTAGTTGATGAAATTTTTGGATATGTTATTTTCAATTTGATTAACTACTAAATACACACACATGTATAATATGACTGAAAATCTCTAAAAATAATACAGAGACAACATAATTTGCTTCAGTGGGAAAAAAATCTGATCTGAATCATTAAATGATTAACTTAATTTTCAACTTGGGTTTGGAGACCAAAATATAATTCCAAATAATTATCAAAGTTCAGTTATTCATTATTTCACATATCTGTTTATCCAAAACTGGCATATATTACTCTACTTGGTGGAGAATATTTTGAAAGATACCCAGAAAGATGAAAATACGATTTAAGATTAAATCACTATGACCCAGACACTTGTAATCAAATTGGTGAGATATAGTTTGTCATTAAAAACACAAAGAAAAATAAAACAAAACCTCCAGGTTGGCTATGTGGCTACTCATATCTATTTTTAAAATTTTCAATGTCAGTATTTCATGTAAAAAATATTCCCAATGTAAAAAAATATTCCCAGGTAAAAAAATAGTTCCAAAGACTATAGCTTTGTGCACCTCAGGCCAATAAAGAGATCTGAGTAAGAATTATGCATTCTAATGGAAAATTCTCCTTATCTTATGGAGAAAAATACTCAGAGTAAAACACTTTGATAAAACTCATTAATGGGAAAATTTCTCCTTATATAAAAATAACAAAATAGGAATAAAATTTTTGTTTTCTAAAACATTCCTTTATTACTTGGTTACTCGGGTCCTATTTTGTGTTTTGCTATTAACTCTTAAGTTGCCTGAGATCTAAAAATGAATTTTGGAAGATTTACATAGAAATAAGCTGTCAATGATATAAAAATATTCATTTCATACAGGAAAGATGCTTTCTAAAATTGTTGAAATATGAGAGAGGGGACAGAAAGTCAGAAATGATGTGCATTTAGAATTTTATGTTTCAAATGTCATATTGATGCAGCCCTTACAGTCACAAATGTCAGTTTTACTGAAAGTTTACCTACATTTTTAGGAAATTTCCTGCCTAAAAGAATGCAGTTCCTGTCTTAGTTCAGATGTGTATGTATATACATATATAAAACATCCCATTGTTGGTCTTTTGATATAACAAATAACACAGATGTCTTTAGAGTCTGACTATATAATCCTCAACATGAGAAGCAATTCCTTCATTAAAAATAAATAAATAAGAGCCTGTATTCTACACCCTGGAGAAATCCTGAGTGTGGTTTGATACCCAAGAAGAAAAGCCCTTGAAATGAATCTAATGTCACGTTATTGAAAACGTAGCTACACAGATTAACTTTTTTCACTCTGCAATGGCTTACAAAGCTTCAAATACCCAGAAATCTCATAAACCAGACCATTTAAGGAATCTAAATAAGCTTGCACGGTTTTAAGCTTTCCAACTTTGAATGTTAGCTTTGAAGTTTTGCCAGAACCTGACTGCAGAAGAGTTGCTTTTAAACTGAATTCATGACACTGGAATTAGTGTTGTAGGTTCAACATGCCTAATGACAATTTTGAGCATGCTAACCATAGACAGCCATCATATATGGTAAGATAAGATGTGTAACATCCTGGCTCCAATATTTCTTTATTTTTCATCTTTACACACTGGATTCTGGATAATGTCCAGTTTAAAGAACCAAATGCTTTAATGGCATATGGCATCTATCCATGGGTAAGATAGCATGGAAAGAGGAAAAGAAAGAAGCTTAGAAACAGTTAAATTATGAATGTCCTGATATCATATTTCTTTTTTCTTTTTGTCTTCATTCTCTCTTTTTTTATTAGCTGGAAAACTATAACAAAATCCTGGGTATAATTCCACTGCCAAGTGTCTTTCTGTCAATTTCCACTCAAGACCATTCTAATTCCATAAACTTCTCTAGACCTTTAATTTACATAAGTAATTTCTCCTCATAGCCTGAGGTTTATTACATACCCTTTTTAATATCAACATATATGCTTTATTTTAATTTGCATTTTATCACTTAGAAAAAGAAAAGTCTAGCTTGTGGATCTTCTCTTCTGTCCTGAAGCTGACATAAAATTTTTGCACAAGTTAAAGGAAAAAAAATCCAAAATTTATAACATAGGAAGATGGAGTCACCTATGAGATTTATTATCATCTTTAGTTTCCTAGATTTTCCAAGCAAACAGCAATGCTGTTATTAGTATATAGGTCTGATATCTGTTACAAAACAAGAATGTTACCCTTTGAGGTTTATGATTCTCCCAGCAAAAAAATATTTAATCAGCAATTCTAATATAAAAAAGCAAGTTTATGCCTTCGGTAAGTACATATAAGTAAGTTTCAGGAAAAAAATATGTGTGTGCATAGATCAATAGATACATAAAAATATCTCAAGTAACTATTTCAAATGCTAATCCAGAATGAAAAACTTAAATTATTTCTGTCATAATGACTTTTACCTATTATCTTATGAGATGTTCTACTGAAATGTGGCCCCAGAGTATCTAAATACGTTTGGCAATTCATATAATAACTCTAATCAGTTATGAGTACTTACAACATTTTAACAAGTTTTATATATTTAACTGAAAACATAGATAACAAAATATAAGAAAGAAATTATGCACAGTATCTAAGTAGTTACATTTATACAAAGTATCAAAAATAGTAATATTTTTTTACTTTTAGTGTGTAAATGTAAAAGTGAAACTTAAGGAAAACACATTGTTTTTATAATTCTTTCTAAACCCATTTCTGGGCTTCCTGGGTAACTCAAATGGTTTAGAATCTGCTTCCAATGTAGGAGATTTGGATTTGATCCCTGGGTCTAGAAGATCCCCTGAAGAAGGACATGGCAACTTACTCCAGTATTCTTGTCTGGAGAATTACATGGACAGAGGAGCCTGGTGGGTTACAGTCTATGGAGTTGCAAAGAGTTGGACCTGACTTAGCTAGTAACACTTTCATACTTTCAAGCCCATTTCTATATTCTAAGTTATTATTTTTAATGGAAATTCTAGAATAATTCTAGTAGGTATACTGATTGTTGCAATCTTCATTTTCAAGTAAACTGTTAAAATTCAGAATTGTCAATAATAAATGGATGAGCTGAAATACAGTTTGCATTATAACTTCTTTAAAAACATTTTTAATATGTAAAATCAACTGGGATAGTTTATAGCACATGAGGTGAATGAAACCATACTGTTTATTAATAAATGCAAAAAATAAATGAAACAGAACTAAAAATATCACAGAGTGACTTCAATCAATAATCTGCCAATATTAATATTTTCTGTTTGGGTGAAAACCCACACAATATCAAACATACATACAAACCTCACACACATGCATACAAAGCCACATACTTTTTATTTTTCTATGCATTCTTGGATTATAAATTTTCTTCCTTTCCTTCCCTCTTTCCTTTCCTTCCTTCCTATTTTTCTTCCTTCTTTCCCTTAGTTTTTTTTTTTTTTCCTTTTATGGACAATTCAAATAATTATATTGGTTAGTGGGTCTACCTATTTTTGTCTTTTAACTCATTCAACAATTACTGCACACTTATGCAATTTCTAGCTTTGGTGATATTTAGATGAAAAAATATCTTTCAGTCCTTAAGGATTACACAGTCTACTGGTGAGATGGATACATTATATTAAAGCAAGTGCTGTAACAATAGTGCACTGTATTTGGATTTTATGCAAATACAAATAGTACAAATTGTAAGAGTATGATGTAATATATCAATAAAGTCTTACTTTATATAAAAGCTTTAAAATGGAGTTCATTGAGCTCAAATGAAAAATTTATCAAAGGTGCATAATTCAATAATTTATAAGCTGGGAGGGGTTGGAGGCAGGAGGAAAGGGGGACGACAGAGGATGAGATGGCTGGATGGCATCACCAACTTGATGGATGTGAGTTTGAGTGAATTCTGGGAGTTGGTGATGGACAGGGAGGCCTGGCGTGCTGCGATTCATGGGGTTGCAAAGAGTCGGACACAACTGAGCGACTGAACTGAACTGAACATATATCTGTTAGATTTTAAAATGTCTTAACCAAGAAGGCATTAAGTCAGTATCCATAATTTTTCCCTTTCCAATTATTTTTAAATACATTACTGGGGAGTTTCTGCTTTCAGCTTTGGAAGACTAGTTTGTTTCACATCAGCCTTTAAGTTGAAAACTACTTGAAAACTTGACAGAAAAAAAAAAAAAA
>SJYT01077345.1:98561-126021 GCA_006410635.1 Cephalophus harveyi
CCTGATTCATCCTACCCAAGCTATTTCCAAAGTGTGGGTCTGATGGAGTCACCCTTCTTCTACAAATCCTTTGATGGTCCTGCCCATCCAGGCAGTCACCAGCCTCCTCACCCACTGTGCACACTTATCAGAAACTACTCACTGTCCCCTCAACTTTCCATGTGTTTTCATGTCTCCCTACCTCATGGAAGCTCTTCCCCTCTCTGCAGTGTTCTGCTCTGTCTTTCCTGGCAAAGACTCACTCCTCGAAAACAATTTAAAAATCATCATCCAGTTTCAGCCCAACAGAGCAAAATACTTGCTCATTATTCTATATTCACTACTTTTATACCCTGAGTTGGGCTTCCCTGGTACTTCAGCTGGTAAAGAATCCACCTGCAATGTAGGAGACCCCACTTCAATTCTTGGGTCAGGAAGATCCCCTGGAGAAGGGATAGGCTACCCACTTCACTGGTGGCTCAGATGGTAAAGAATCTACCTGCAATGGAAGACTTGGGTTCAATCCCTGGGTTGGGAAGACCCCCTGGAGAAGGGCATGGTAAACCACTCCAGTATTCTTGCCTGGAGAATCGCCATGGACAGAGGAGCCTGGAGGGCTGCAGTCCATGGGGTCACAGAGAGTAGGACATGACTGAGTGACTAAGCACACACACACATACCTTGTGTTGCAGTTATTCACTTCAATATCTGTCTCCTGTCCTAGACTAGGAGTTCTGAAGAGCAGGGATCAGGTTTAATCATCTTTGTATCCTCAGTACCAAGCAAAGTGCCAGACACACCGTTAACCCTCAGGGGGAGCTGGTGGAATATACCAGCAGGAAGCGAATTAATTTCACATTAAGCTGGGCCTTGTTTATACCTTATGTTTGAATGTCTATATAATGCCAATGTGAGAAACTATGATTTACATTCCCCAGTTTACATTGGCTAACATCTAAGTTCCCAGGGCATGAGGTCTAAGTATCCCCTCAAACACTGGAACCATATCAATACGTTTCTCCCCTTAGAGATAAGAGAGAAGAAAGAATATAACACAATGATGAAGCTAGTACATGTATCACTTGGAGCCAGTCATTTCTTAATACCCCTCTCTTTCATACAACAAAATTATTTTCTGTCATAAGCATTATTTTCTTGAAGTGCTCTAATTAGCAATTTAAAATGAATAAATCTTACTTTTAATTTTCCTGGTAGGATTCAAATTCAGTAAAATATCTTATGAATGAACTAGAAGGTACACTTGCCAAACAAAAGATTACACCTTGCAACCCATTTATGCTCAGTTTTCTCCTTAAAATATTAAATACAAACAGAAACTCTAAACAGTCACAAAGTGTGAGAGAACTGAAGTAACTCAAGTTCCCTTGTTTCATCTTTATGGTCACATGTTGCCATGGTTAATTTCCAACCTACTGGATTTTTGGTTTTGTTTTTTTATTTAAAAAAATTTGATTGATTTACAATATAAATAGCTGATTTACAATGTTGTGTGAGTTTCAGGTGTACAGCAAAGTGATTCAGGTGTGTGTGTGTGTGTATACACATAGACATATATATATATATTTAATATATAATGTTCTTTTTAGGTTCTTTTCCATTATAGGTTATTACAAGATATTGAGTATAGTCCCCTGAGCTATACAGCAGGGCCTTGTTGTTAATTTTATACATATACATTAGTGTGTATCTGTTAATCCCAACCTCCTAATTTATCCCTCCCCCATCTTTCCCCTTTGGTAACCATAAATTTGTTCTCTATGTCTGAATCTAACCTATGGTTTAAAAGCAAGAATATGATGTACCATGGGGCTGGGAGACAGAAGTCGTGTTCCATGGGAGCTCGAACAATTCCCAGCCCTAGACAACTTACTCTCCAAATCAAGGCATATCGCTGACTTGGCCTATGTCAGGACCAACTGTCTAATCTGGACTTCTCCAAATTTACTTCCACACAGAATGCAATTTTTATTAAAGGAAAGGGAATAAAAACAAGTGTAATGGGAAGCTTAGATATATATCCATAAAACTCAACAGTAACCCCAGCAATTTGTGAGTACTTAGGCCAACAAAATGTATGATTTGGCTGGGGGTAGAGGATGTGGTGCCGGGCCCTGGCATTGTTTAAAATTGCTGGAGCTTGGTGACAATGAGAAGCACACCAACTCACAGTTTTATTACTGCTTTTCAATTCTCAGTCGGCAAAACATCCTTTTATTGCCTTCCCCCAGGAAGGCTACAGGAAATATCTCCTTCCCCCTTGCCCCAGGGCATTATGGCCTCTCCCCACTTCCTTCTGAGCAAAGCGAGGAGCAGGCTGAGGACAGAAAGGATCAAGGCTCTCCTGGAGAACAGAGCCAGAATAGCCCGGCCTGCGGAGTCAGAGAGGAGTTTGTGCAGCCTTCCAAACGAGCCTGACAGCCTTCGTGTCCAGACTGCAGCCAACCACCAGCCCGCAGCCGCCCGCCACCTGCAGCAAGGGCCTTGGACAAACTTCAAAGAAGGCCAACTCTACAACCCCCTACTTCCTTATGAATTTGTCTCCCGAGGTCCTATTGTATCAATTTGCTAGGAGTGCCATAATATAATACCCAGGACAGGTGGCTCAAACAACAGAAATTCATTCTCTCACACTTCTGGAGACTGGAAGTCCAAGATCCAGGTGTTAACAGGGCTGTTTCTTCTGAGGCTTTTCTCCCTGGATCACAGATGATGGTCTCCCCCTCTGTCTTCACATGGTCCTCCCTGTATGTGCGGGTGTGTGTGTGCATCCTAACTTCTGCCTCTTATGAGGATACCAGTTAGGGCCCATTCATATGATCTCATTTAACCTTAATTACTTCTTTTAAAGCTCTATCTCCAAATACAGTCACATGGTGAGATCCTGGTTGGGACTTCAATATATGAATCTGGGTGGATACTATTTATCCATCCACTATTTAGACTCTAGCACCCACGCTCTGACCCCAAGGCACCCAACCCAGCACCCTCTCCTCTCCTCCAGTTCTAAAGCTCACCACCCACTTTCCATACCTGGAACATCTCGCTTACCCAAGCCCATGTTCTTTATCTTGCTGATATGATTATTGGAGTAACCAGCCTTACTCACCCAGAATAAACAGCACTTGAGAAGCTGGATAACTACAGTGATGCACTAGTAGAACATACAGATGATGGGGATGGGGGTGAGAAGTGTAGGTCTTTCAGGCACCTTTTGTCCCTTCTACTTAATCCCACCAGCATCCCCTTGCTGCCCATCCCATTCCCCAACAAGCACACAGAGTTTGCAAGATTAAAATACAGAGACTTCTTTCAACAGCACACTTCCTCTGCCTCCACTCAAAGCCTACATCACCCCTCTCCCAGGCAGTAGACATGGAGTTCAGTAAAATATGGCATGTCATCTCTCAGAGAGACATATTAGGATCATTATAGAATTACATTGCAAAACAAAAGTTTCCATATTTTTGAGTTCTCTTAGATAGTAATCTTCCAAAGCTACAGTTTGACTGAAAGCACACTGGAATTAATATAATAACCTCTCTGTCCAGTCAGCCTCCAGTGTGGCACCTAATGTCTAGGGTGATCATGCCTTTTTTTAATTACGTAATTAGCCAACTATAGGGACAGAAAAGTTAGGACTGCATCTAAAAGGAACACATTCCTGAATGGACATTGCTACATATGTCACATTATATTTCATCTGTCAGCTTTGCTGTTATCCAGAAAAACTATTCTGAAAAGTGTATTAAAATCATGAAAAACAACGGAGCAAAAAAAAAAAAAAAAAATCTCTTTGTCTTCATGGAAAACCATCTACTTCCTACTTCAAAGGCACTGAGTTACAACACTATGAAAATTTTAGTTCAGTTAAAATTTCTAATCAATGGGATTATAGGTTCTTTTGCTGTTGTTGTTGTTTCACTTCTGGCAAGATAAATCTTTTAAATGAAGTAATTGACCTACAACATTTTGTCTGTAAAAGAGCCTATTTCAAAAGAAAATGAATGTTCCATGTCTGACTTCTAAAAAAAATACTTATTATAGAAGGAAGGGCTTCCCTTGTGGCTCAGCTGGTAAAGAATCTGCCTGCAATGCAGGAGACCTGGATTCAATCCCTGGGTTAGGAAAATGCCCTGAAGAAGGGAAAGGCTACCCACTCCAGTAATCTGGTCTGGAGAATTCCATGGACTGTATAGTCCATGGGGTCGCAAAGAGTTGGGCACAACCAAGTGACTTGCACTTTCACAGAAGGAAAGCTGTTTAGCTATCAAGGCTTTTAATAACTGAGCAAGCAGAAGCTGGGAAAATCAATCCACTGTGTTTGCTGTGTGTCCAACCCCACTGTGGCAGAGAACATAGCAGAGGCTATGAAGAGTTTTCATAATCTTGTACTCACCCTGCTTAGAGAACACATTCCAGTGTCTGCACACACATGTATACACATACAAACACGTTTGGTAAAGTATTAGGGTATTTGGAAGGGAAGACACTCATTCTTATGGGCTTTGTTCTCTTATTTCCTTCTTTGTCCTTTGAGAACAGGAAAACCAAAGTGAGGGATCAGTGGATGGAAAATTATTAAAAGAAGACATGAAGGATAGAGGGAATCTTGCTAAACCTACTTAGCAGGATTTCTTGCTGCAAGCACATCAAGGATTTATCCATCAAAAGGGAGGTTGAGGAACTTGATCAGATCCTAGAGTTATCAACTATCAAGGGTTGGAGGACTCAACTTAGCAAAATACTTGCTAAAACTGGGCTATGCAGGTCTGGCAAGGACAGGGCTAAGGTCAAGGCTTAGTTAAGAAGGGGATCAGAGGAGCCTGGCAAAAGTTTGGTCAAGGAGAGAACCTTTGTCAGTACACACAAAAACTTGTACACTAGCGTTCATATGAGCATTATTTATTCTGGCCAAAAAGCAGAAACAACCCAAGTGTCCATCAACTGATGAATGGACAAACAAAATGTGGTTTAACTCACACAACGGAATGTTATTCCACAATTTTTTTAAAAATGAAGTATTAATATGTGCGACAACATTGGTGAACCTTGAAACATGATGCTAAGAAGCCAGTTACAAAAGACCACATATTGTATGTTCCCATTTATATGAGATGGGCAGGAAAGGCAACTCCACAGAAACAAAAACTAAATGAGTGATTGTGAGACTCAGGAGGAAGGGAGAGTGTGGAGTCACTGGTGGTGGGTTCAGGGTTTCTTTGAGGGTACTGAAAATGCTCTAAGATTACACAGTGGTGACAGTTGCCTAACACTATAAATATACTAAAAACCCTGAATTGCATGCTTAAAAAAAAAAGTGAATTTTACAATATGTGAATTATACCTCAATAAGACCATTAGATTAAAAAAAAAATTCTCAGATGTTTCCACAAGTGAGGTCCCAGACATGTATTAATTTGCTCAGTCCCCTCTTTCCCTCTCTTCTCCCTCCACAGCAATAAAAAAATAATTACCCTCACTTTGCCATGGAGAGTAGATCCTATCTATCTACAATTCCTGCCTCAGCCCTGAGCTCTCCTCATCAATGCATTTTGATTACAAATGTTCTGCTGGAAACTTCTTTATACCCAACAGTCACTAATATGTACCCCTTTTAAAAATAGGAAATAAAAATTGTTAGATTTCACTTCTAAGTCTTGTGAGTCTTTTAACTCAATAACAAAATTTTCATAGTAAAATGAAGAGTGTCTGTTGTAGTTTCAAAGCATGCATGTCCAATAAGTTTATCTTAGATTTTTTTAAAGTTCAAAACATGAAAGATTATCATGCAATAGTTACAGGGGTGCTTAATACATATGATAATAATATAATCAAAGGAAGACAATAATAGTTCATTCAAAATGAACAACTACAGCTTCAAATCACTATGATTAAATCTCATTTAACTCATCAGTATGTATGCCCATTCAGGTTATTTTGAGGACATGTTAGTAAAACATTAAATGTATAAATAATGACCATATTGAGAGAGGAAAACTGTTCTATACAAATCAAGTGGAGCATGGCATGTGGATATGCCATAAAATCATTTAGCTGACTACATGCAAGCAGTCACAAAATGCTTCTTTTAATAAAATAGCAATGATTCCAGGTGTCTAATTAGACTGTTAACATGTTAAAATTACAACCATCCATTATGCTTAACTTTAAAGAGCCCCAACCTGAATCCTGATTCTTGTTCCATGTAGTTTGAACACTTCAGGTGGCATGATTTTGCCTAATTCTTACTAGTCAAAATTCTTGGCTGATTTGAAGAACAAGAAATCAAAGGAATCCTGAGATCAGTTAACTCAGAGAAATGGTGCTGGGAGTAGCTGTTATGAGTATATAATCTTATAGAAAGGCCAAACATAGAAGCTGCTCATCAATTATTTTCATGGTTTATGAAAGAAAGAATAAATGTAAACAGATTCATGAGGTTGTTGCCTCATGGTTGCAAAATGGCCTCCAGGCATCATATTCAAGTTCCAAACAAGAAAAAAATGGAGTGAAGGATGAAAGAACTGTAAAACTTTCTCTGAAATCTCTAATAGGTTTCTGCTTGCATCTTATTAGTCAAAATTACGCCAATAGGTACCCCTTAATGTAAAGTAATATGGGGGGGGGAGGTAAATTTTTTAAAAAGTCCTCATGGAAGAAAGATAGATGGATACTGGGTAGGCAACTAGCATTGGATTTTACAAATTCATTTTCAGTGGTTTGCAATTTTTCCACAAGAACTTTTACACTTTACTTTTTAGGTTTTCATATTGATTATAACTTACTACTTTAAATATCAAGCTAGAAGACCACTTTACAGTTATTTGAGCCAGAACTGAAGTGTGATTTTACCCATGTTTAAATCTGTATATATCGCGGAACTATGCCAAATATTGTTATTTTAATTGTCATGACCTAATGAGAAAAGAGATGGGAATACCAGACCACCTGACCTGCCTCTTGAGAAATATGCATGCAGGTCAGGAGGCAACAGTTAGAACTGGACATGGAACAACAGACTGGTTCCAAATAGGAAAAGGACTACATCAAGACTGTATATTGTAGCCCTGCTTATTTAACTTATATGCAGAGTACATCATGAGAAACGCTGGACTGGAAGAAACACAAGCTGAAATCAAGACTGCCGGGAGAAATATCAATCACCTCAGATATGCAGATGACACCACCCTTATGGCAGAAAGTGAAGAGGAACTCAAAAGCCTCTTGATGAAAGTGAAAGTGGAGAGTGAAAAAGTTGGCTTAAAGCTCAACATTCAGAAAATGAAGATCATGGCATTCGGTCCCATCACTTCATGGAAAATAGATGGGGAAACAGTGGAAACAGTGTCAGATTTTATTTTGGGGGGCTCCAAAATCACTACAGATGGTGATTGCAGCCATGAAATTAAAAGACGCTTACTCCTTGGAAGAAAAGTTATGTCCAACCTAGATAGCATATTCAAAAGCAGAGACTACTTTGCCGACTAAGGTCCGTCTAGTCAAGGCTATGTTTTTCCTGTAGTCATGTATAGATGTGAGAGTTGGACTGTGAAGTAGACTGAGCACTGAAGAATTGATGCTTTTGAACTGTGGTGTTGGAGAAGACTCTTGAGAGTCCCTTGGACTGCAAGGAGATCCAACCAATCCATTCTCAAGGAGATCAGCCCTCGATTTCTTTGGAAGGAATGATGCTAAAGCTGAAACTTCAGTACTTTGGTCACCTCATGCGAAGAGTTGACTCATTGGAAAAGACTCTGATGCTGGGAGGGATTGGGGGCAGGAGGAGAAGGGGACGACAGAGGATGAGATGGCTGGATGGCATCACTGACTCGATGGACATGAGTGTGAGTGAACTCCGGGAGTTGGTGATGGACAGGGAGGCCTGGCGTGCTGCAATTCATGGGGTCGCAAAGAGTCGGACATGACTGAGCGACTGAACTGAACTGAATGAGAAAAGTCAAAAAACAGGAGGTGAACAATACATAAGTGATGTGGTTGGACAAAATAAGATTAAAGGACATTAGGGCATGCTACACTGTTAGAAAAAGTAGATAAAGCAGTCTGCAACATCATTAGACAAGACTTGGCCTTTGGTGAATCTCTTGAAAATGTGTATTTCCAAGCAAAGACACAAGGGTATTTGGAACCATTTTATTATTGCTTCCAGTGTTTGGAATCTAGGAAGGCAGAAGAACCATGCACTAAAAAATGACACTAGCCCCCTAACTTAGGCATTTGATTAACAAATGGGCATGTTACTGTTCCAAAACCACAACAACACAGAAGCTGTAAAAAAAAGAAAAGCAGGCATATGTACATTATTGTGTCTAGCAAGAACAACTTTCTTCTGTAGCTTCTTAATATAATCTCGTAATCACTTCTTAGAAAAAAAATTATCAACCATAAATAAAAAGAAAAAAAAAATCACTGGCTTTAAAGTCACTTCAAATATGGCTGAGAAATCTGATGAGCTTCTATCTTGCTGGCCAAAAGATGGCATTGTGTTGTTACTGAGATCTTGCCCAATCTCAAAGCATTTTCCCTTCCATGGTAAACAGAATTACGATAGGCATCAGTGCCAAGCACTTTATTACTCTGACCAAGATAGCCTGTGGACTCAACCTAACTGTGTCAACCTGCCTGGATTGCTAAACAATCAGATAACAATGGACACCGACAAGAGTTTCCAAAAGTATAATACAAAGCATATTGGCTTCAATTTTTTAAAGGAAAAGGAAAGGAAGGGCATCCTTTTATTTCCTCCCTTTGGAGAAGGCCATTCTTTGAAAGCTCTACAGCCTCCTGGAGCAGTTTCAGTGGTTTTAAACATTCTTCTCTTCTCTTTAAAGCCTCGAAAATGGGAAAATGCCATTATATAAAGAACTAGCCACCATCAGTGGGACCATGAGAAGCACGAGGTTTCAAAATGAACATAAAATGGCAGATTTTTCCATTTAAGGGTCATCTACTTAATGAGCCCCAAACCATGTTCAAAATCCCCCCAAGCCAGTCAGACTTTTCTTTCCCCTGAAGCTATGCATGCTCAGTCATTCGGTCATGTCTGACTCCTTGAAACCCTTTGGACTATAGCCCACCAGGCTCCTCTGTCCATGGGATTTTTCAGGCAGGAATTCTGGAATGGGTTGCTATTTCCTCCTCCAGAGGATTTTTCTGACCCAGGGATCGAATCCGTGTCTCGAGTTTCCTGCATTGCAGGCAGATTCTTTATCACTGAGCCATCAGGGAAGCCCATTGGAGTTATATGTTTATCTTTTTCTCGGATAAATGTTCATGAGTTGTGCCCTGCCACAGGCTTTTTCTGCTTCATTGACTATACTAGAGTTTTTTACTGTATGGATCACAAAAAAACGGTGGAAAATTCTTAAAGACATAGGAATACTAAGCCACCTTACCTGCTTCCTGAGAAACCTGTTTGGAGGTCAAGAAGCAACAGTTAAAACTGGACTTGGGACAACAGACTGGTTCAAAATTGGGAAAGGAGCACATCAAGGCTGTATATTGTCACCCTGCTTATTTAACTTGTATGCAGAGTACATGATGCAAAATGCCAGGCTGGATGAAGCACAAGCTGGTATCAAGATTGCCAGGAGAACTATCAATAACCTCAGATATGCAGATGACACCACTTGACACTACCCTAATGGCAGAAAGCGAAGAGGAACTAAAGAGCCTCTTGATGAAAGTGAAAGAGGAGAGTGGAAAAGCTGGCTTAACACTCAACATTCAGAAAACGAAGATCATGGCATCCAGTCCCATCACTTAATGGCAAACAGATGGGGAAACAATGGAAACATTAACAGCCTTTATTTTCTTTGGCTCCCAAATCACTGCAGATGGTGACTGCAGCCATGAAATTCAAAGACACTTGCTCCTTGGAAGAAAAGCTATGACAAACCTATACAGTGTATTAAAAAGCAGAGACATTACTTTGCTGACAAAGGTCTGTTTAGTCCAAGCTATGGTTTTTCCAGTAGTGAGGTACAGATGTGAGAGTTGGACCATGAAGAAGGCTGAGCATCAAAGAATTGATGCTTTTGAACTGTGGTGTTGGAGAAGACTCTTGAGAGTTCCTTGGACTGCAAGGAAATCACACCAGTCGATCCTAAAGGAAATCAGTCCTGTATTCATTGGCAGGACTGATGCTGAAGCTGAAGCTCCAATACTTTGGCCACCTGATGCGAAGAGCCAACTCATAGAAAAGACCCTGATGCTGGGAAAGATTGAAGGCAGGAGGAGAAGGGGATGACAGAGGATTAGATGGTTGGATGGTATCCCTGACTCAATGGACATGAGTTTGAGCAAACTCCGGGAGATGGTGAAGGGCAGAAAAGCCTGGTGTGTTGCAGTCCATGGGGTCACAAACAGTCAGACATGACTGAGCAACTGAACAACGGCAGGTTTCTTTGGTATACAGCCTTACCCTTTCTCACCCCACCCCTATTCTTCCATCATGTAAGCAAACTATTCAAAGCCATTTAGAAACTGTAAACACTCAGCCTTAATGAAAATGTCACATGGATAGTATGAGAAAAAGATGTTAACCAACACAGCCCCTACTTAACTCCTGGTGGAGCTAAATTTCTAGCTGTGAATTTCAATGCATCTGGGGTCCCAGGAGGCACAAGAAGATCTCATTTTTAACTGTGAATAGCTCTGTGTAAAATCCCATTTCCTTTCTTCCTTTCATTATTATTTTTTTATTTTTCCTACCAAAACTGGTTTAAGTACTCTCTTTCTCTCTTCTTCATCCATAATTTCCTACCGAAACTCTCCCAGAGATTATGAGGACTCCTTTATTTTCTCCCTGCTCCTTCCACCCTCTCCTCTTTTCTTCCCAACTGGACCAATCAAGTGCAATGAGTACTCTCCAACACAAGGCTGCCATTTTGGAATCTGTTTTTTCACTTCACCCAGCTGTTAAGCTCAATCTCCACAATAGAAGGCAGGGTGTAATACTAAACAGATGTCTCCAAAGTTTACCTGGGGATTTGGGGAGGGGGCATATTTATTGAAACTTCTTGAAATCTTGTTCACATATGGCTTTGTAATACCATCCAGGCTTCAAATGATCCAAGGGCATCTTTTCCACGTGAAAGCTACCTCTCTCCTTTATTCCCCAGCCTGCATAATTAAAGTCATAATGCTTGCTGTCCACTTGGTCATCAATACTATCAGGCACTGAAAGAGCAGGATTTGGTAATAAGGTGATCACTCAGAATGCAGCCTGACTCTCTTTTTAGGTTATTATCTAAGTAAAAAAATCAAAATTCAAAAAATTCAAGTGTATCACTCACAAATTCTCAAGACTGTGCGGTTAACTTGAGAAATGATGAGTTAGAGGGTCTCCGAGGTCCTTGCCAGCTCAGACATTCTTCGCCTCCCAGTGAACTGAGGTAAGTCAACCCAGAAAGGTGGTTTGATGCCTGAATGCCACTGTCGACTCTCTTAAACTTTAAATCACTTTTCTTCACGGACTCTGAGGCTGAATCCAAAGATTAAACAGCTTTCTCAGCAGAAATAACAGGAGATACATCTCACAACTGGCACTAAGTGAACTTCATGGCATTTCACAATGACATGTTTCTAGGGCGATGAGAGGGAGCGACGCTTCCCCATATGAGGCTTTGTTCTTAGGGGGCCCTGGGAACTGGCTGACCAGTCAGGCTTTTCTGCAGGGCCCACTGCAGGCACTAGGGGAGAATATACAATGGAAACAGGACAGATGGCCATGCAAATAGCTCCCACCCACCTGTCCTAGAGCCTGAAATTCACACCATAAAAAAACTGATATTCCATTTCCAATTCTTCCTTGTAAACAAATACCCTGTGGAGGGATGACACTTTCACAAAATATTAGCCACTTCCCATCGTCAAGCCATTGTTAGCACTCTGCCGCTTCACCACATCATTCCCACAATACGCTGCACTCTCCTGTGCCCTGCATTTCATCCAGTAGACCCTCCAGGGTTCTGCTTAGATGCTCACCTCCTACCAGGACCTTTCCCACTGCATTTGAGACTGAACCTCCCTCTTGGCTTACTTCTTATACTTTAATCACACACTGTTTATAGTTGTTAACTTTTCTCTCTCTCTCCAGCTGAATCTCAGATACACTGTAAGGTCTTCAAATTCAGAGTTTAAATCATTATTCTTTTTTTTTTTTTTTTTAAATGTCCTAAAGCTAAAAGTTAATCACAACTTTTTCAGACATTAGGTCAAAAGTGACAACAGAAGGAATGAGATACAAGAGATGACTGTTCTGATAAAGGAGCAAATGGGGGGAAGCAGGGCTGGGTAGTCCTGGTAGCACCCCCACCAGGGTGGACGGAACTACAGAAGGCAACAGGGAACCCTCCTCACCATCCTGCCAACAGCTCTCTGAGCTTCTGACTTCCTTTTTCCCTGCAAATATGGCTGAGAGGAATGGCCAAAGTTGTCCCAAGGTGACAATCTAAGGCTGCGCTGAAATGTTTGGTCTTTTTCTTTTTCCTGGTTGAGTCATGATTTGTCATCAAGAACCACACAGGAAAATGTGTCTCCTACCTTACTGTCTGCCTCATCTTCAAAGCAGATGAGCCATTTCGGGGACAGAAAGGCTACGAAGCTGCTATTGTAAAGAATGTAACATAATGCTAGGCTGATGAGCACACAGTTGCACAGACCTCTTTCGTCTGGTCAAGAAACAGACTCAGGAACACAAGGTACCGTACATTCTGAAAAGATCCAAGTCCTTCATCCATCCAAAAAGTCTTGCACTTTAGACTCCCTGATCTGTACTGTGAAGGGCCAGGGAAACTTTCTGCATTAATTATGCATGAGGAACCCTGGGGAAAGACTGAGCCAACAGCCAGATAAACACGTGTTATTTCTTGGCCCCTCCCCTCCTCTCCCCTCTCTGGAGCAGTGACCCTGGGGGAGGCACTTAAGACTGTCTTCAATTTCAGCACAGCCACATGAAGCAGGAAATGTGAATGAGAAGGCAAAGATCAAAGAGCAGGAGATGAAACCAGGGGGAGAGGCAGAGAAAAAGAGAGGGGGGGGATAAAAGAGAAATGAGGGCAAAGGAGAGCCAGGCAAAGAAAGAGAAAGGAGACAGGCTGGGACAGAAGGAGACAGATCAGTAATGAGGTGGTTTGTCCTGTTTCGTTTCCTCTTCTTGATATTTAAGCATTTTCCCCCAGAGCACTTGCCTTCCTGGCTGAAGTGGGTGGGATGGCACTGGGGGCTGAGCAAAGGAGGGCACTGGGTTCCGGTTCCCACTGGTCCCTCACTGGATCCTACACAGGCTTCTCTCAAGTCCAGACACTTGAAAGTATCCCTTCTAGTCAGCTCAGCTATTCCAACTAAATCCATATCCATCAAATTATCACTTCTAGCAGTGATAGAAAAATTAATGATTTCTTGAAGGGACTATTGTATTTAAATATTTCAAGCCTGTTGGTGTGATGTGTGTCAGCAAGAAAGGAACATATTGACTCGGAGCTGCAGCTAATGCTGGCTTTTATAAATATCCTGTCAGATAAATAATGGCTCTCAATGGATCCAATATGATGTACAGTTCTAAAGCAGGCAGGGTTTTGCCAAGAGGCTCAAAGGAAACTGCCACTGCAATACCATGGGTTGAATAATGGGATTTTCGTTTATCTTTCCTACCAGAGAAGGCAACAGCGGAGAGATGGGCTCGGCAGGCACCAAGGTGAAGGTTGATTGATTCATCAGATTCCACAAAAGTTCCAAATACCAAAGGCCTTGAGCTGAGAGCATCCAGAATCCATGAGTCCATCTGAGAACCAGTCAGCATAGGTGGGGTACTCGAGGACTGCCCCTGATAGAACAAGCAGACTTCCCTCTCAGTTGAGATCTGTGGACAAAGCAGGAAAAGCCCCAGGGCCTAGGGAGTTCTAATCAGGATAGAACACTGTAGTGACTGGGGCAGTGTAGACAGTTCAACTGTTAGGGAACTGGGTGACCAAACCTGCTCACCTTCACCAGGGCACGATGACAACGGCACGCAACAGGAGGTCCCAGTAAAGAGCTCAGTGCTGTCCCCAATGAAACTAACCAGGAGAGTTTGGGAGGGGCCAAAAGGAAGAGGGAATACAGAATAGGTCCTGACAATCTCCCAGAAACCCTCACACTAGAATTCTCACCTGCACCACCAGGAAGGATGCTCTGTCAGAATGACCGGCCAGAGACAATCCAGAAACTCACCCCATTACCATAAAAACTGAGACTGTGAGCCACGTGGCAGGGCAGTTCTCCTGGGTTTCCTTACCCTGCTGCTCTCCACCCCAGCACCACGTTATGTCCTCTCAGACAATTCATTTCTGCCTTCCTGTAACACAACCACTTAAATTATGTCTCATCATCCCTCTTTTCTCTCCTCCCTTCCATCATTTACCCTTTTTTTTCATTGCACATTTGAGAACAATTCTTGCTACAGACTAAGTCTGTCCTCCCCCAAATTCATATGTTGAAACTAAGCTCCAATGTAAGGGTATTAGAAGGTGGAGCTTTCAGGGAGGTAATTAGGTCATGAGGGTGGAGCTCACATGAGCAGAATTAGTACCCTTATAAGAGAGACTCTACAGGGCTCCCTCACGCTTTCTGCCATGTGCCGACCTTGACTTCTGCTCATTCTAGCAGAGGCAACCCTTGAGTGCCCCGCCGAGGCTGCCTGGGTGTCTATGAACCAGGAAGTGGGCTCTTACGGAACACTGAATCTGCCCACATCTTGATCTTGAGCTTTCCAGCCTCCTGTGAGAAATCAGTTTAAGTTGTTTACTAGTCACTGGTCTATGCTGTTCTGTTTTCACAACCTGACCAGACTCAAGACAACCTAATCAGGAAACTCAAAAAACGTTATTTTGCTTCCTGTTAAGGAGTTCACACAAACGTTAGGTGGGGAGGAGGGGTGGATAGAGGGATTACAACTTCTAGATACAGAGGAAATGGAAGTATTGTCTGTGGACTTCAATTACCCATGGAGAGTTGAGTACTGACCCTATTACACTGGCATCCCATACTTCATCTTCAAAAGATATCAGTAGATGAGAAGTTCAGTTCAGTCGCTCAGTCATGTACAACTCTTTGCGACCCCTTGAATCGCAGCACACCAGGCCTCCCTGTCCATCACCAACTCCCGGAGTTCACTCAGACTCACGTCCATCGAGTCCATGATGCCATCCAGCCATCTCACCCTCTGTCGTCCCCTTCTTCTCCTGCCCCCAATCCCTCCCAGCATCACAGTCTTTTCCAATGAGTCAACTCTTCGCATGAGGAGGCCAAAGTACTGGAGTTTCAGCTTTAGCATCAGTCCTTCCAAAGGAATCCCAGGGCTGATCTCCTTGAGAATGGACTGGTTGGATCTCCTTGCAGTCCAAGGGACTCTCAAGAGTCTTCTCCAACACCACAGTTCAAAAGCATCAATTCTTCGGCGCTCAGCCTTCTTCACAGTCCAACTCTCACATCCATACAATGGCTGCAGTCATCATCTGCAGTGATTTTGGAGCCCCAAAAGATAAAGTCTGACACTGTTTCCACTGTTTCCCTATCTATTTCCCATGAAGTGATGGGACCAGATGCCATGATCTTTATTTTCTGAATGGTGAGCTTTAAGCCAACTTTTTCGCTCTCCTCTTTCACTTTCATCAAGAGGCTTTTTAGCTCCTCTTCACTTTCTGCCATAAGGGTGGTGTCATCTGCATATCTGAGGTTCTTGATATTTCTCCCGGCAATCTTGATTCCAGCTTGTGTTTCTTCCAGTCCAGCATTTCTCATGATGTACTCTGCATATAAGTTAAATAAGCAGGGTGACAATATACAGCCTTGACGTACTCCNTCTCCTCTTTCACTTTCATCAAGAGGCTTTTTAGCTCCTCTTCACTTTCTGCCATAAGGGTGGTGTCATCTGCATATCTGAGGTTATTGATATTTCTCCCGGCAATCTTGATTCCAGCTTGTGTTTCTTCCAGTCCAGCATTTCTCATGATGTACTCTGCATATAAGTTAAATAAGCAGGGTGACAATATACAGCCTTGACGTACTCCTTTTCCTATTTGGAACCAGTCTGTTGTTCCATGTCCAGTTCTAACTCTTGCTTCCTGACCTGCATACAGATTTCTCAAGAGGCAGGTCAGGTGGTCTGGTATTCCCATCTCTCTCAGAATTTTCCACAGTTGAGAAGTTAGAGGGCTTTAAAATCCTAAACAACCTCATTCAAAGTGAAACAGACACTTATGCTGGACTTTGCTGACCTACTCAGTGTTTTAATGTTGCCTTCTATTCAAAGCAACTGCAAATCTCTGCTCTTTAACAGCTAGAGTTGAAAGATTAATTAAAATGTGGGGCAGAGAATGCCCTACCATATTTCATATGGGGACAAGGCACAAAGTGACCATGCAAGCCAACAATATTCAAAGACCTCATCTTAACTGAAATTGATTTTGTTCAAAAGTTAAAATAGAACACAACTTCTTAGAATAATAGTCCCACTAGCTACAAGGCCACCACTGTATAAAATTTCTTCACATAAATTAGATACCCCTATGTTCCTGCCAAGGATTCTTCTAGACTGCTAATGACTAGAAGGGAAGAGAAACAATATTCAGACATACTTTCTGGGTGTGCATTTGGCTTAACTGAGAGACACATTTCTCTCCCGTCCCCAGACATCATGACCTTGAGTTTACAGACTGGCTGTGGCATCACATGCTTGGGTGTTTCATGTTTGTAAAGGAAATGGCCTTAAAATCATTGATCCTCAACCTTTTTGGTACCAGGGACCAATTTCATGGAGACAAATTTTTCCATGAATGGAGTGGGGCAGACGGTGCAAGTGGTAACGTCAGCGATGGTTCAGGCAATGTGAGTGATGGGGAGCGGTAGATGAAGCTTCACTCGCCTGCCAGCCGCTCACCTCCTGCCGTGCGGCCCAGTTCTGAACTGGCCAAGGATCGGTGCTGGACCTCCGCCAGAGGGGTGCAGACCCCTGCCTTAAATGACAACAAACCAAATAGCCTCCTGCCTCCCAGGTGCTCAGTTCCTTGGATACATTTTTAAAAGTGAAAGGAAGTAGTCCATATTTCTATGGCATCTCCTCACTTGTCTGAATTGAGCACAATCTGAAAGCTAGAAGTTGCCTTGAAACTCTATGGTTATTCACCCCTTTGGCCTTCTCTCTTGGTAACCATAAACTGTCCCATCACACACAACATGTCCCATCACGTTCCCACTGGAACATCCTCCCATCTTCCACAAAACCATCCTTTCAAATTCTCACTGTTCATCTTGCAGACACGAGGTTATCATATCCCGGGAATGAATGTTGACCCCTGGCAGCGCCACAGTTGGTGAGTATAACCCTGACTCCAGCTCCACCGACAGCTCCTCATGACGCTTAGCAGCCTGGCCTTCCACACCAGCTGGGACCGTTGCCCACCCGTCCTCCTGTTTCCTCCTGGGGACCCTGAAGCATGGGCAGCATCATGCAACCGTGTGGTGTTGCCCATCCTCTGGTCCACTCAGACTGGTCACAGTTCCTAGTGTCCAGCTGCCACTTGCTACTGGATGCTTGAGGCTCTACTGCCACGGTCCTCTCCTGTCTTTTCATTCTCTGGACTTGGATACTCCTCTAAACTGAGACACAATTTCTTTTAAAAAGTGATGGTGCATGACTAGCAAGAGAGAAAATGTTTCCTCCAAAATTTATGAAAAGACAGCCCCAAGGGACAGCAGTTCTGTTTGCTCATTAAACCACTGTCTACCTCCCTGTGAGCTGCGCTAGAGATACAGCAGTGGACAACGGGCAAGGTCCCGCTCTCATGCAACATACATCCTAATTGAGGGGAGACCAGAGGACAAATAGACAGTTGAAAAGGAAATAAAAATAAACTGGATGACTACACACTGTGATGGGCCCTCAAAATAGACTTCCAACACAAGCCCCAAATCTGACCCTGCTTTGGGGAGAGGGCGACAGATGCTACAGTTAACGTGCAGTAACCCTTCCACTTCTCAAAAAGTAACTGTGTGGGTTCTTTTGTGATGGGCAGAGGAATGTCCTGCTTGTGATTCCATCATCCAGTAGGCTGGGAGCTACCCTGGCTAATGAAGTGACCTCTCTCCTTGTATGCAGAATGCCCCCAAATAGGAGGTAGCATATTCTTTTAATTATATTTGTGTTCACCCACAAGCATATGGGCCAAGAAACTCATAACGATTTAAAAATGCATTCTTTCTCCTGCTTTCACGATTCTATCCTCATTCCTAAAGATCTTCCCAGCTTTTCTATCAGATTTCAGGCATATCAAAATAAAAATCTGAAGAGTTGTTTCTATTTTCCTTAGTTTTCTATGTCTTTATAACTCTCAAAGCATTTTATCTCTTCCTTCAAAATGTTTCCAGGCCTTGCTATCATCCACAAACGAGCTAACTCTGACCCTCTTATTTCTTTTTGAAGTGATTTTCCTACATTCTTTATCACAATTCCTCTGGCTGTGGCATTATCTTCTCACTTGAAATAAGAAATAATCACTAACACTCTTCCTCTAACCCACAGCCCCTAAACCACAAAGAAACCCCCACTACCCTGACCTCTAATTTGAAAACTGCTTTTCTCTGTTATCCTCAGAATAGATTATACCTGCTTCTTTGTTCTTCTCCAAGATCCTGCTGTCCTCTGGCAACAGAATCGGCAGCAGCAGCCACTTTTCCAGGTCCTCAGCTCCATATCCTGCTTGCTTTTCTCCAGCTGACCATAGACATCTCATCCGAAGGGAACAACAGCTATTCTGGAAAGCTTTCCACACCAGCAGCCAGGCCTTTGAGACTCCAAAAGAAAAGCCCAGGAAAAGGTGATGATCCTCACTCAAAAGTTTTCAACAGGAAATAGAGTATCTCCAAAAGCAGACAGCTATGCTGATGCTGAATAGAGGATGGTAGGAAGAAATGGCCCACATCTCTAGCCATCCTCTGCTGTGGGACCATGTCTCCTTTCACGGCAGCTGTGGTTGGCACTTCAGAACTGTGCATCTTTGTGAACTCAAAAACAAATTTATTCTCAAATAAAACATGAGAACTTTTAAGTATTCCAAGCCAGAGCTTTAAAAATACAATTCTGGGGCCTTCCCAACAAGGCCCCCAAGCCGTTTTCCCAGCATTATCTCCCCTAAGCTCCCCTATGCAGACATCAAACTCCTACCAAAACACCTGAAGCATCGTTTCCTAATCAAACCAGCATTTTCCAACCTCTGAGCATCTTCTCATCGGATTCCTATCTTGGAATGTGCCTCATTCTCAGCCTCCATCTGAAGTGTCTTCAACTGCTGCCTCCACCATGAATCATTCCCCACCCCTCAGCCAAAATCGGTCTCCCCAGCCCTGTGCTCTCCCAACACACTGCTTATAGGTCTGTAATAAAAATGGCCGTTCGCTGTCTTGTCTGATTGCTGTTGACTGTAAACTCAATGCGGAGAAGGCAATAGCAAGCCACTCCAGTACTCTTGCCTAGAAAATCCCATGGATGGAGGAGCCTGGTAGGCTGCAGCCCATGGGGTCGCTAGAAGTCGGATGCGACTGAGCTACTTCACTTTCACTTTTTGCTTTCACACAATGGAGAAGGAAATGACAACCCACTCCAGTGTTCTTGCCTGGAGAATCCCAGGGACGGGGGAGCCTGTTGGGCTCCTGTCTATGGGGTCGCACAGAGTCGGACACGACTGAAGCGACTTAGCAGCAGCAGCAGCAGCAGCAGTAAACTCAATGAAGGTAAGTCCTGGGTCTTAATGATTCTGGTAGTCCCTCCAGCATCTGGCACATACAGTCGGCAATCTCTAAACATTTGTTACATGTAAGTGATCATAAATTGTGAATGTTTCTCTTTAGTGATAGTTTGTGGAGGAAACAAACCTTCTCTTGTGAATATGGGACTGTCTCTTCTCTCTTACGTGCTGCCGGAACACTAAGCTAAGTGTCTGGTGCACAGTAATGATTCCATACATTTTTATCATTGGAGGAGGAAGAACAGGATGATGACAGAATAAAACGAAGGAAAAAGAAAGAAAGAAACCACTGCCGTCGTTTAAAGACAGCCATAAATTCTTTGACGCTCCTCCCATGAAGAGGTGTGGTCTATGGCCCCAAATATGGGTGGGCTCTGTAGCTGCTTTGACCAATGAAATGAAGGGAAAATGACACCATCTCAGTTTCCAGGGGAAACTCTCACAAGACTGGCAGCTTTCACTGCCTGTCTGGATCTCTACTTTGTTGGAAGGCAGTTGCCATGCTGTGGAATCTCCAGCAGCCCAAGGAGAGACTTCTGTGGAAACTAATCAAGGCTCCAATCCAACAGCCCCACTGAGCCCCCAGCTAACAGCGCACCAACCTGCCAGCCATCTGAGTAAACCATCTTGGAAGTGAACGTTCCAGTCCTTGTTAAGTTGCCCCAGCCTGAGACCTCTGGAGCAGAGCTGTCCCCATCCAAATTGCAATTCAGGAACAAATTAAATGCATGTTGTTATCTCAAGCCATTAAAGTATTGGGATCGCTTGTTAAAAGAACAGCAAATAATTGGGACCACTGCTTGGCTAACTTTCTTTTCATCTTTTTTAAGGTCGTAGCCTCATATTTTGAAAATCTAAGTTTCTTAGGTTTTTCAATATTGGTAATATATTCATAATATATCAGCCTGGCCAGTTAATGAATGAGCTACTCTTTCTGCGGGATTTAAAATCTGAGGTTGGCTTTTAAACTGCCCTTCATCAAAAACTCTCTGGTTGGGGGATGAGCAGCAGGCAGACCTCCTCTCTCTGTTTCAACTAAAGCTGCTCCTCTTCCCTCTGTCGTCATGAGCTCTCCTTAAGAATCCATCTGAACAAAGGATTCTATTACAAAATGTCTGAAAAATGCTGTTCTAGAATATTAGATCCAGCAAATCTGAGACTCTGTTCTGTGCTAGTAGCTCGGACCACTTTCACGAACCGGTAGAGCAGCAGCTTAAATTGTTTTCCATTGGCAGGCAAAACTAAACTGAAACCCTAGTTACACTGTCTACAGTCTCTTCTGTGCTGGGCACTTTTGCTTCTGCCTGGGGTATGTGGTACATGAAAGGCAACTCATGTTGCTTCAGAAGCTCCCACTACTAGCGGCAAAACAGGGACACCTGCTTGGAAAAATTCCTCCCAGGAGTCACGGATGACATTTCTGGGAAAGATCCCAGAATGGCACATTGGAAATTAATAAGCGTACCAAGCAAATGGCTCCTGTGGAAGATGTACCCTTGTTCATTCAGCAGAATTGTAGTGGCTGTGCAAAGACCTCACGGCCTCCCTGGGCCACCACTTCAGCACGGAAGGCATTTCACATTATTTCTTATAGGTTTAGCTTGCTTTAGACACTAGCACCCTATATATCACCAGTCAGGGGTGATTTAAGGACAGACAGGTCAGAAATATAAGTGTTTGGGATGGAAAATGACCTTGGTAGTCCCATCTGATTTTAGGGTCAGATTCTAGTGACAGGACCTGACCCTCCCCCCATAACTAGGTACCCACATTCCCCCACAGTGTCCAGACACTAAGTCCTAGCCTTGCTCATCCTCGGTTTTTCCCCAAACCAGAGTCCTATCATTTTCTTTGTCATTCAGTCTGGGCTCTGACAGACTTCTTGACAATGATGGACATCTTCCTGAGTCTAGGAATCTTGGCTGTTCCAGTCTTTATCACTTTTTTTTTTTTTTTTTTTTTTGGCCACGCTGCATGGCATGCAGGATCTCAGTTCCTCAACCAGGGATCGAATCCGCATCCCCTGAAGTAAGAGCCCAGAGTCCTAACCACTGGACCACCAGGGAAGTCCCATCTTGCCTCTTCCAGACTCCTCACTCCTGGGCTGCACCTCCTCACAAGAACACCACTGGTCACCTCTTGCTGGTTGGCCTTCACACTGGTGCTTCTCAGAACAACCCACAGCACGCAGGGTGGCTTGCTCCATCTCTGCAGGCACAGTCAGCCTCTCAGGCCCCACCTGAGAACTGTTCCTGGGATATTGTGGGGCTACGAGGGCTGCCGTAACGAAGGACCACAGACAGATCAAACCCGGGTCTCCCGCATTGTAGGCAGATGCTTTACTGTTTGAGCTACCAGGGAAGCCCACAGAGAGATCAGGTGGCTTAAACAACAGAAACGCATCATCTCCCAGCTCTGGAGGCTAGTGATCAAGATGTCAACTGACATATATACACTACTATGTATAAGACAGATAACTAATGAGAAAACACTGGATAACTCAGGGAACCCTACTCAATGCTCAGTGGTGACCTACATGGGAAGAAAATCTAAAAATGAGTGGATATATGTATACATATGACTGATTTACTTTACCGCACAGCAGAAACTAACAGCACTGTAAAGCAACTAATCCTTTAAAATTATTTTTTTTTTTTAAAGATCAAGATGATAAGACCAAGGTACTGGCAGGATTGGCTCCTTCTGAGGACAGGGAGGAAAGGACGCTCCTTGGCTTGTAGACGGTCATCTTCTCTCTGTGTCTCCACATCCTCTCCCTCTTTGTGGTGTCTCTCTGCCCTAATTTCCTCTTTTTCTAAGGATACCAACCATACTGGATTAGAGCCCACAATAAGTGACCAGTTTTCATTTAATCACCTCTGTAAAGACCCCATCTCAAATGTAGTCACACTCTAAGAAACTGAGGGTGAGGACCCCAGTGTATGAATGAGGGGGTGCACACAGCATCCTGTAACAGAGGCCACCCCTCTGGTTCGCTTCACCCCACTGTCCACTTAGGCCTGAGCTTGAGAGAGTCTCAAAGCACTGATTTTCAAGTCAATCGCACTCCATGATGAGGAAATCCCAGCTTAAACCAAATGGTGTTCAGTGCCAGGGCTCCAATATGAGCGTGTCTAATTGTCTGGTGAGGCAGGATGGCCAGGACCCTATTGTCACCCGACAGACTAATTTCCTGGAGTAAACTGACCCAAAAGAGGCCTGGAAGACAGCAGCCAGTGAGAAAGAGCGTGGTGTCCGTCACCTGGGTCTTTCTTCCAACTCCCATATTTTGGGAGGAAGGGGAGGGAAATGGACTTCAAATTAAAACTAAAGAAGCTATTTTTATTTTTTTAATGTTTTCAGTTTTTGAAGCATAAGCAGTGCTGCCTTGCTACCTGGCTGATAGAGAATAATAGTATCCTTATTTCTGTGCCTAAAATAGCATAGCCAGCTACACTGATGGCTCAGAGCACACAGTGAAGCTCTGATAACAAGGCATTCTGGTGCATCGAGTGGCTGCAGCAATAGCCAGCAGAAGCAGGAGCGGGGAGTGGGGAACCTACCAGACACCTCGTGGGAGATGACCTTCCTGGCTCATAAGCACACATAAGTCACATCATAGAAACTTCCAGAAATTATTGGAGGAGGTGGAGGTCATTCTGCAAGGTGCTAGAGTTCATATCTTAGCAGGTAAGAGCAAGAGTGAACAAAATGTGAATTGTCTCAAAAAAAGACTTTTTTGTGTACCTAGCTAGATAGCTAGGGCTACCGAAGTCACAGTTGAAGAAAAGATTTCTATAACGGTGAGATTTTTTAAAAAGGACCTCCTGATTGACGGTAATGCCATATCAATTTGGCTGTAGCAAAGTCAGATAGATTATGATTTAATGTTAGCATCTGGTCAGTATATTTCTTCCAGTAACACCTTGTTAAAGACATGCATCCTTCTGTCTCCTTGAGCACAGTCTGTTGTCATCTTCATTTGGGCAACGGAACTGGGTGTTAGGGAAATCTGGCAAAGAGATATGTGATTTCACCCAGCCCTGTTATTATGATGTCATTAAAGAAAAGTGACATTTTTAAAGAAAAGTGAGGGCTTCCCTGGTGGCTCAGAGGTTAAAGCATCTGCCTGGAATGCGGGAGACCCGGGTTCAATCCCTGGGTCGGGAAGATCCCTGGAGAAGGAAATGGCAACCCACTCCAGTACTCTTGCCTGGAAAATTCCATGGACGGAGGAGCCTGGTAGGCTACAGTCCATGGGGTTGCAAAGAGTTGGACACGACTGAACAACTGAACAAAAGAAAAGTGATCAAAGCTGAAACCTCTTCAGTCCACTTCATTTAGAAAAATAAAATTCCCAGAAGGGGCACACGAGCCTCAGGAGACTTCCAACAAATCCAGCAGCACCAAGTCCAGCTGCATAAAATCCCATAGTATCATCGAGCCCCATTGTCTCTTATTTGTGGTCGGTAATAAAAACCAGTGCTGCTTGCAATGAATCCACCATCTAAGGTGGAAGGTTTATGACAACCTTATTTTCCTTGTCACAAAGTACAAGAGAAAACCAAGTTGAGAAGGGAAGCAAAGGGCAGAAATCCTGAGGCTAAATTACAGGTTTACAGACCCATGAAATATTATTAGCCTGGTCAAATTCCTACTGAGCTTCTGCATTCTGTTTATTCAGATTTCTCTGCAGCTTCAGCAGGGCACCATGCTCGACTGCCTCGTGAAGCATTGTTATTTAATCGTTGATGCTTTCAAGCCAGCTATGAAAACAATTCCCCCAGAGGTTTTACATTAGTTTAATTTTTCAAAGCTTTGCAAAAATGCTTTGGTCTTACAGAAGTACTACATAGAGATGGCAAGTTTTATCAAGTTTTTAACAGAGCTATGACTGATTGGTGGTGATGAATATGGACCCCCAATTTCAATGACCTGAGAGCTTCAGTCTTGCAAAGCATGCGACATAGAACCTAATAGAGTGTAACAAGTGCCACTTCCCTTCCCATCAAGGCCACCAAAGTGTGAGCTTCTATTCAATCATAGCACAAATATTTAAATAGTAGCCCTAACTTCTGTCTGAGACTATATGTTTCCTGATCAAAGTTCACGTCTTTAAGGAGGTCCTTCTGCTTTGCTACTGTAGGAATTAAGCACCCAACTGAATTCACTCTTAGCCACCGAGCTGGGCTTGTCAATCGGTTTTGTAGAGATCAGAGAGCACACTGAAGCTATGCAGAGCAGTGACACAGAACTGCCTGAGTCTAATGTGAAGCCTGTGTTGCCTTGAGACAGCAGCCAAAGCAGAAGATTCATGCAGATGACATTCGAGGGAGGAAGAATTCTGTTTGCCTCCACACGCCTTCTGCCTTCTGATCTCAAGTAAAAAGGGCAGAACCAGCAAAAGTGGTAGACACACCCTGCCCTCCGCCTGGAAGGGGCCACAGGCCCCCTTGCCCTTCAGCTTCTGGTGGAACTTAGCCAATTGGGTGGCCTGCTGGAAGATGGAGGGAGAGAGGAAAGTCATGGCAAGGTAGCACTCCCTTGGGTTCTTCCAGCTGACTACGCACCTCCACTAAAGGCTCAGGGCCTGTCCGCGTGGCCCACCCTACATAACTTTCTCCTTCCAGGCTCCAGGAACATCCCTCCTCTCACCTAGGGGATTTATGGGGGTGAAGACTGCCCTCAGGCACTTCACCATCACTTGTAGATTCCCTGTAACCTGCCCACGCCTTTGTAGTTTATCTCTTTATTAAACCATCCTGAAGTTATCCTTTAAAATGGTAGCAAGTAAGTGCCCTGTTTATTTGGGAACTCATATTGTGCATGTCAGTTCAGGACTTGTCAGTCACATTTAGATGTATGACATGAAATGACAGTCACTGAATACATCTTTGGACACTTATGTCCAACTCCCCGTTCATTCTTTCAACCCACATTTATTGGTTGGCTTTCTGTGTGATGAATCAGACACAAATTCAGGCATACTGGTGGGCGCAATGCACTAGCCGGGCAGCCCCAGCAAACCCATGGTGGCGATGAAGTCATTTGGCCTGCCATATATCTGATCTCTGGATTCCCAAGTAGTGCTAGTGGTAAAGAACCTGCCTGCCAATTCAGGAGACATAAGAGACACAGGTTCAGTCTCTGGGTTGGGAAGATCCCCTGGAGGAGGGCATGGCAACTGCCTACAGTATTCTTGCCTCAAGAATCCCATGGTCAGAGGAGCCTGGCAGGCTGCAGTCCATAGAGTCACACAGAGTCAGACATGACTGAAGTGACTAAGCACACTCACACATATATCTGATCTCCATGCCCTGCTGGAATTCGGGCCTTCATGAATAGAAGGCCCCCACCTGGCCCCCACCTGGCATCTCCCCAGTTCATCCTCTGCACATCCTCTGCCGCAGCAGCCTTGAAAGCACAGAGTTCACAGTGGCATGGCTGATACAGGGAGAACTGTCAATCCTGAGCATGCTAGGGAGTCCTTGCCCATCCTTTCATCCCATGCTCCTAACATACCAACACTCATTGTTCCTCCAAGTTTCCAGGCCTCTGAACACCTCTGTGACTTTCACATACTCCTCTAGCTGCTTAGAATGCCGTTTCCTCATTATCTTCCTGGAAAATTCCTAACTCAAGTCAGTCTACAAAGCCTTCCAGGAAGCAGCATGTGGAACTTAAATGCTTCCTCCCGTGTGGTCCTATAGCAGCCATTGCACACCCCTGTCCCATCACTCATAATATTTTGCTGCAAAGTTGCTTCATGCACTGTCTCTCCTGCTATGCCCAGGTTGGCAGCAGGGACGCTGCCATCTTAATTATGAAACAAAATGCAACTGTAAAAGCTGCCTATAGCTATCTCTACATTCTAGGTGGTGTGACTGACTGATTTATCTGTGGAGAGAACTTGGTTGTTGTTTTTTTTAATTGGGGAAAACACTATGGCATGCTTTTTAATTTGCAAATAATGTGCCTGAGGTCACATATGAAAAGAAACCAATAAGAAACCAAACAATGTCAAAAATCAAGCCCTTGGGGGCCTGGGGCACCCCTAAGAAGACATTATCCAGCTGCTAAGACAGTCCTCCCTGCTCTTCTCAAGTGAAGAGCCTGAGGCTAGAGAAAGGGAAAGCCTGGATGAGTGGCAGTTGACTCACTAGCAAGATGATGGCTGGCCAGGGAGATGGGAGGTGGGTGATGGAAGATGCTTTTGGAGCAGTGAAGGCCAATATATTCCTCAGGCTTTCTTTGTCTAGGTTACAATTCTCTCACAAGGACTTCTAAGGTACCGCTGTGACCTGTTTACCCTTACCCCCTAATAGCAGCCTTAGGCAATGAAGGAAGAAAATGTGTTTATGTTTAGAAACAAACCAAAGCACAGACAGCTTGTGCAGAAGTAGAGGCAGAGAAGAAGAGGTGATGAGGGAATCCCAAGACAGAGCAGCACCCAGAGAAAGAGGTGACACCAGCAGGCACAGGTATATCCTCACACAGCCGTTAGAAAGGGTGACTGGATTTCTGCAGCTCGCAGAATAAAGGTATGGGTCACTTAGGCTCAAAAAATGAAGAGTGATCCTGGAAGGTTGAAAACTTTTTATACACTTGAGTTATATTTATATTTTGAGCAACTCACATGATTTGGAGCACACTCACTG
>SJYT01077345.1:126452-239846 GCA_006410635.1 Cephalophus harveyi
GGACAAGAGGAGAAGGGGACGACAGAGGATGAGATGGCTGGATGGCATCACGGACTCGATGGACGTGAGTCTGAGTGAACTTCAGGAGTTGGTGATGGACAGGAAGGCTTGGCGTGCTGCGATTCATGGGGTCGCAAAGAGTTGGACACAACTGAACAACTGAACTGAACTGAACTGAAGACACTTAAAAAAAATTTTTTTTGACAAGTGGATGAATGAATGGATGATAAAGGAATGGAAGTTTTGCTTCAATACAGCCTCAAGCACTTGCTCTTCCTGACAGGCCCACTGTGTTTCTTTCATCTTGTTACTTTGTTCTCATAAGGCCTTAAGGGAACTGGAGACCATAAACAAAGAGAATAGATCCCCCAATGACAAGTCCAGGGTAATAGCCTTGGTTAAGAACACTGGAGTGGGTTGCCATTTCCTTCTCTGACAGAGGGGAAGGGTGGGCTAATTAGAACAAGATGTGTAACAGCCCATCTAGACTCCAAGGTGTGCTCCCTCTCACCTGAGCCGCCAGCCAGCCTCACCTTCACAGCAGGAGCAGATGAAGCAGGTCATTCTTTCAGAGGCAGCATTCAGCGTGTTCCCAGTTCTCATTTCCCTGGACCACTAGAATAATGCTGAGAGCCTGAAGGTCTAATTTCTGCATGCCATGGGGACCAAGAAACAGAAAGCAGCCCTGAAGAGAGGGGCATCCTGTGTGTTCTGAGAGGCCCCCGAGAAGGAGAGCTGGGCTGGAGGGCTTCCAGACCGGAGGTCTCAGGAGCCTGGGGTCAGTGGCTCAGTGCTGGGGAGCAGCTCTTGGAAGGCACTGCATTTTGCCTTAGGAAACCCAAAGCTCCACCCTCTCCAAAGTGGCTGAGAGGGTTCAGTTCAGTTCTGTCGCTCAGTCGTGTCCGACTCCTTGCGACCCCATGAATCGCAGCACGCCAGGCCTCCCTGTCCATCACCAACTCCAGGAGTTCACTCAGACTCACGTCCATCGAGTCCGTGATGCCATCCAGCCATCTCATCCTTGGTCGTCCCCTTCTCCTCCTGCCCCCAATCCCTCCCACCATCAGAGTCTTTCCCAGTGAGTCAACTCTTCGCATGAGGTGGCCAAAGTACTGGAGTTTCAGCTTTAGCATCATTCCTTCCAAAGAAATCCCAGGGGAATTCACAGCCCACATAGGAGGCCCAGGCACGCTGGGCGCTCAGAAAGATGGCTGGGACCCAGCTTCGGTGTCAGGGCCACAGCTCGGCCTGGGGCACCCACACGTCCCCACGCCAGAGCTGCCTGGGAACAGGACTCTGGCCTGGGAAAGGAGGCCGGGGGCTGGTTGTCCCACCAACAGCAATTCTCCAGTCTGCTGTTTACTACTGTAAGTGCTTCTGCCAAAGAATGTGAGAGGCAGAAAAGGTCAGAATTGTGAGCTGTCCATCACAGCTCATGGCTCAAAGTCTTGACAAGAAATAGGAAAATGACAGAATTAATGATGAAACGGGAGACTGAACAAAGGGGAAATGACAAGCCAGCAAGGTTTGACAGTATGTTTAGAGACTATATTCACCGCCTCTCAACAACGAGGAGGGCAGAATGATAGATATCAGCACACAGGAAAGACCCTTGGGGTAAACGCATCCCAATACTTTGATCTCTCGGGACAATAACATTACAACACAGGTGAGTGTTTTTAGCAAAAGGTTAGTTGTTGGTTGAGAGAGTCCACATTTGGAATTTGTTTCTGTTGTTCCTGTGAGCACTCTCTTGTCTGAAAGCACAAAGCAAAACACTTCACTTTGTAACATATAATTAGAACTGTTTGGTAGTAGGTTTTCAAGTTATTAACCTGAAAATATAAATTTATGTTTGGATTTTCCTAGACATAAAAAAAAAAGTCCCAGGTGAATGGAGAGAGTAGCATGGAAGCATATACACTACCATATGTAAAATAGATAGCCAATAGAAATTTGCCATATGACTCAAGGAAATCAAACCAGGGCTCTGTAACAACCCAGAGGGGTGGGAAAGAGTGGGAGGTGGGAGGGAGGGTTCAAGAGGGAAGGGACACATGTATCCCTATGGTTAATTCACGTTGATATATGACAGAAATGAAACCAACACTGCAAAGCAATTGTCCTTCAGTTGAAAATAAATAAATTAAATAAGAATCCCAGAGGAGAGGCTGGGACTTATCTGAGAATATAAGCGAAGTCTTGAGTGCAAAATAAAGCTCATGTATCCATGAAAAATGTAAATTCACCCCAAAATCCAAAGTGGTTAATAAGTCTTTAAGTATTAAAGAGATGGAAGGAAAGGAGGGAGGGAAAGCACAGATTTTAGAAATTTCCAGACCCAAACTCCCCATCTCCTTTACAGCCACCATCAGCATGACACTGACCCTCTCCAAGCCCCATATCCTCTCCATGATAATGGCAATCATGACATCTAAGAAGGTAAGGTTTACATGGAGCATGTAGCAAGCATTCAGGGAAGATGATTTCCCTCCTTTCTTCCTTCAGAATGGCTTTGGGTAAGCAATATTGGATTCTTTTATAAAGTCCTGAACTTTCATTTGTGGAGGTAGAGGAGTCACGAGCCAGAAAAGAGAAGTGAACTAACTCGTAAAAATGAAGCATGAGGAAAGCAATCCTCAGAAATGAAACATTGTTCTCAGTCACTGCAAAAATAGAATGAATATTTACTGCTAATGTCTGCTAGCAGGCAGAGCAAAATGCCCACAAATGCACCGAGAGCTTACTAAAGAGGGCCTTTCGACACCACCGAATTGTGACAGAAGGCACCCCCTTCTCAGTGTCCGCCTCTGCTCAGAAGCAGCTGACCAGTGAGCCATCTTCCTTTCAGAGTAGAAACTGAAGCAGAGACATCTTAAAAATAACCAACACATTCATGATATAAGTAAGGGTATAGATTCAAAATACTTGGACATCCAATTTCAGTTTAGGACAGGTGTTCCCAATATTTAAAAGATGTCTTTTTTGCCATGCCAACTCCCCACATGTTAAGAGCTGCCCTTTCAGTAGCTATCAATTAGGAAAATCCATATCATAGAAAACAACTGTGAATCCCCATTTCAAACTGTGATGCTAGAGAAGATGCTCAAGAGTCCCTTGGACTGCAAGGAGGTCAAACCAGTCAATCCTAAAGGAAATCAACCCTGAATATTCATTGGAAGGACTGATGCTGAAGCCAAAGCTCCAATACTCTGGCCACCTCATGCGACGATCTTTCATTAGGGAAAGACCCTAACGCAAGGAAAGATTGAGGGCAGGAAGAGAAGGGGACGACAGAGGATGAGATGGTTGAATGGCATCATCAATGCAATGGACATGAGTTTGAGCTAACTCTGGGAGACAGTGAAGGACGGGGAAGTCTGGCATGCTACAGTTCATGGGGTCACAAAGAGTAGGACACAACTTAGCAAACGAGCAACATAGTACCCACATACATTGAAAAATAATCATGACATACGTGTGTAAAATATTATTTATCTCACCAACAAAAGACACAGAGCAAAAACAGCGTTCTGGACCCATCACAGCAGTGTTGTAAACAAACTCCCTTCTCCTAGAGGTGCAGAGACCACAGATGAAGAGCCACTCACTGGGGCACTGAGTCTCTGGTTTCTTTTATATAAAATCTCCATCAAAAGAAGCTGAGGATGAATAATGATTTGTGTAGTTTTGAAGCAAAGATTTTAAAATAAGAAAATGAGGATGGACCTAGAGATCATTACACTGAGCGAGGTAAGTCAGAGAAAGAACAAATATCATATGATATCACTTTTATGTGAAATCTAGAAAAATGATGCAACTGAGTTCAGTTCGGTTCAGTCGCTCAGTCATGTCCGACTCTTTGCGACTCCATGAATCGCAGCACGCCAGGCCTCCCTGTCCATCACCAACTCCCAGAGTTCACTCAGACTCACGTCCATCGAGTCCATGATGCCATCCAGCCATCTCATCCTCGGTCGTCCCCTTCTCCTCCTGCCCCCAATCCTTCCCAGCATCAGAGTCTTTTCCAATGAGTCAACTCTTCGCATGAGGTGGCCAAAGTACTGGAGTTTCAGCTTTAGCATCAGTCCTTCCAAGGAAATCCCAGGGCTGATCTCCTTTAGAATGGACTGGTTGGATCTCTTTGCAGTCCAAGGGACCCTCAAGAGTCTTCTCCAACACCACAGTTCAAAAGCATCAATTCTTCGGTGCTCAGCCTTCTTCACAGTCCAACTCTCACGTCCATACATGACCACTGGAAAAACCATAGCCTTGACTAGACGGACCTTAGTCGGCAAAGTAATGTCTCTGCTTTTGAATATACTATCTAGGTTGGTCATAACTTTTCTTCCAAGGAGTAAGCGTCTTTTAATTTCAAGGAAGCATATACACTACCATATGTAAAATAGATAGCCAATAGAAATTTGCCATATGACTCAAGGAAATCAAACCAGGGCTCTGTAACAACCCAGAGGGGTGGGAAAGAGTGGGAGGTGGGAGGGAGGGTTCAAGAGGGAAGGGACACATGTATCCCTATGGTTAATTCACGTTGATATATGACAGAAATGAAACCAACACTGCAAAGCAATTGTCCTTCAGTTGAAAATAAATAAATTAAATAAGAATCCCAGAGGAGAGGCTGGGACTTATCTGAGAATATAAGCGAAGTCTTGAGTGCAAAATAAAGCTCATGTATCCATGAAAAATGTAAATTCACCCCAAAATCCAAAGTGGTTAATAAGTCTTTAAGTATTAAAGAGATGGAAGGAAAGGAGGGAGGGAAAGCACAGATTTTAGAAATTTCCAGACCCAAACTCCCCATCTCCTTTACAGCCACCATCAGCATGACACTGACCCTCTCCAAGCCCCATATCCTCTCCATGATAATGGCAATCATGACATCTAAGAAGGTAAGGTTTACATGGAGCATGTAGCAGGCATTCAGGGAAGATGATTTCCCTCCTTTCTTCCTTCAGAATGGCTTTGGGTAAGCAATATTGGATTCTTTTATAAAGTCCTGAACTTTCATTTGTGGAGGTAGAGGAGTCACGAGCCAGAAAAGAGAAGTGAACTAACTCGTAAAAATGAAGCATGAGGAAAGCAATCCTCAGAAATGAAACATTGTTCTCAGTCACTGCAAAAATAGAATGAATATTTACTGCTAATGTCTGCTAGCAGGCAGAGCAAAATGCCCACAAATGCACCGAGAGCTTACTAAAGAGGGCCTTTCGACACCACCGAATTGTGACAGAAGGCACCCCCTTCTCAGTGTCCGCCTCTGCTCAGAAGCAGCTGACCAGTGAGCCATCTTCCTTTCAGAGTAGAAACTGAAGCAGAGACATCTTAAAAATAACCAACACATTCATGATATAAGTAAGGGTATAGATTCAAAATACTTGGACATCCAATTTCAGTTTAGGACAGGTGTTCCCAATATTTAAAAGATGTCTTTTTTGCCATGCCAACTCCCCACATGTTAAGAGCTGCCCTTTCAGTAGCTATCAATTAGGAAAATCCATATCATAGAAAACAACTGTGAATCCCCATTTCAAACTGTGATGCTAGAGAAGATGCTCAAGAGTCCCTTGGACTGCAAGGAGGTCAAACCAGTCAATCCTAAAGGAAATCAACCCTGAATATTCATTGGAAGGACTGATGCTGAAGCCAAAGCTCCAATACTCTGGCCACCTCATGCGAAGATCTTTCATTAGGGAAAGACCCTAACGCAAGGAAAGATTGAGGGCAGGAAGAGAAGGGGACGACAGAGGATGAGATGGTTGAATGGCATCATCAATGCAATGGACATGAGTTTGAGCTAACTCTGGGAGACAGTGAAGGACGGGGAAGTCTGGCATGCTACAGTTCATGGGGTCACAAAGAGTAGGACACAACTTAGCAAACGAGCAACATAGTACCCACATACATTGAAAAATAATCATGACATACGTGTGTAAAATATTATTTATCTCACCAACAAAAGACACAGAGCAAAAACAGCGTTCTGGACCCATCACAGCAGTGTTGTAAACAAACTCCCTTCTCCTAGAGGTGCAGAGACCACAGATGAAGAGCCACTCACTGGGGCACTGAGTCTCTGGTTTCTTTTATATAAAATCTCCATCAAAAGAAGCTGAGGATGAATAATGATTTGTGTAGTTTTGAAGCAAAGATTTTAAAATAAGAAAATGAGGATGGACCTAGAGATCATTACACTGAGCGAGGTAAGTCAGAGAAAGAACAAATATCATATGATATCACTTTTATGTGAAATCTAGAAAAATGATGCAACTGAGTTCAGTTCGGTTCAGTCGCTCAGTCATGTCCGACTCTTTGCGACTCCATGAATCGCAGCACGCCAGGCCTCCCTGTCCATCACCAACTCCCAGAGTTCACTCAGACTCACGTCCATCGAGTCCATGATGCCATCCAGCCATCTCATCCTCGGTCGTCCCCTTCTCCTCCTGCCCCCAATCCTTCCCAGCATCAGAGTCTTTTCCAATGAGTCAACTCTTCGCATGAGGTGGCCAAAGTACTGGAGTTTCAGCTTTAGCATCAGTCCTTCCAAGGAAATCCCAGGGCTGATCTCCTTTAGAATGGACTGGTTGGATCTCTTTGCAGTCCAAGGGACCCTCAAGAGTCTTCTCCAACACCACAGTTCAAAAGCATCAATTCTTCAGTGCTCAGCCTTCTTCACAGTCCAACTCTCACGTCCATACATGACCACTGGAAAAACCATAGCCTTAACTAGACGGACCTTAGTCGGCAAAGTAATGTCTCTGCTTTTGAATATACTATCTAGGTTGGTCATAACTTTTCTTCCAAGGAGTAAGCGTCTTTTAATTTCAGACTTCAAAAACAAACTTATGGCTGCCAAAGAGGAAGTAGGGGGAAGGAATAAGTTAGGAGTTTGGAGTTAACATATACAGACTATGATATGTAAAAATAGATAATTACCAAGGACCTACTAGTTCCCTGGTGGCTCAGAGGTTAAAGCGTCTGCCTCCAATGTGGGAGACCTGGGTTCGATCCCTGGGTTGGGAAGATCCCCTGGAGAAGGAAATGGTAACCCACTCCAGTATTCTTGCCTGAAGAATCCCATGGACGGAGAAGCCTAGTAGGCTACAGTCCACAGGGTTGCAAAGAGTCGGACACGACTGAGCGACTTCACCTTCACCTTCACTGTATAGTACAGGGAACTCTACTCAATAGTGTGTAATAACATAAATGGGAAAAGAATCTGATAAGAATGGAAATACATATATGTATAACTGAGTCACTTTGCTGTACACCTGAAACTGACACAAACCTTGTAAATCAACTATACTCCAAAATAAAATAAAAAAATTTTAATAGAAAAATGAAGACAACATTCAACTACTGAGAGTAAATTTATCCCTGATGTTATTAATAAACCAAAGAGTTTTTTGTAAGACCAATATTTAGGAGTATAATCTTTCTTAAAGAAGAGATTAAGCATCCTAATGTGTGTATTCTGAAGCACTAGAAGAAAACAATAATGAAGAGAAAACCACTGTTTTCACAATGACTTGTTGGCACAATGACAGCTTTATCTCAGAGTCTCTTGACTGAGGGAGACTCTGATTAAAAGAATACTGATTAATTACAACTTTTAATAATGGAACTTTGTATTGCTAGATGAAATCCCAATTTGCCATAAAAGGGAACAACTCATGAACTAACCCAAAGGAAAGTCCTTAAAATCCAGTTGTTAAAACAGAAGGAAAACCCCAAACATTCACACAATTACTCAGTGTGATTGGCCAAGAATCTCAGGGGAAATCAGAACATGTGCCCAAAGACTTCCTTTTGCTGCCTGAATCTCTTGTAAATGACAAAAAAAAATGATCTCCAATAACATCTACACCAAGTCATCACAGGATCAAACACTCGCCTCCAAAAAGAGACAAAAAATGTCATTTTCACAGGGCCATTCCCAGGTACTGTGTCTGTGGATTCAATGTATATGGTGTGTCGCATCATATCTTCAGCTGGAGGCACACATTCATCCCATCCTGCTGGAACTGACTTGAGCATCTGCCTTCCATGCTTGGCTATGGTCTCCATCAACAAATACAGCAGCAAAGAAAGAAGGCCCCGCAAAATTATTCCCCAGGGACCTGTTTACATTTGCACTGTCAATTCTAATAGGTTTTTTATGGAGTTAAATTCTTCTACCCTCATTAGAATCATGATTGCCTGTCAGTGAGTCTGACATGTTTGAATTCCCACGAGGGTATCAGACTCTCCATCTTGTCTACCGCTCAGGTAGGATCAAGGACAAAGTGCAGTCAAAATTTTACACATCAGTCCTTGAAAACACACAGCAAATCCCACTCTACCCATAAGTACTTGTGCTTCACAACGCCACTGGAGAACTCTTGGGTTCTTCTGATCTTAGGCACTCACAACTTGGAGGGTCTTGAAATAACCAAGCTGACCTTGCCTTGTACAAGGAAACTATGCCAGCTTCCTCCCCTTGTAGGAAGAACCTATGCTAGCTTCTTGGGTCTTCTTGAAACAACTGACAACAATAATAACTAGAGTACCCAAGGGCTTCCCTGGTGGCTCAGATGGTAAGGAATCTGCCTGCAATGTGGGAGACCCGGGTTCAATCCCCAAGTCGGGAAGATCCCCTGGAGAAGGGCATGGCAACCCACTCCAGTATTCTTGCCTGGAGAATCCCATGAACAGAGAAGCCCAGTAGGCTACAGTCCATGGGGTTGCAAAGAGTCAGACGCAGCTGAGCAACTAACACACACACACACGCAGAGTATCTGAAGGCTGACAAGGCTTATGACCACTGAGAGCCACCTCACCCGTGTCAGGTTTGTGCTGTGCTGTACTTCATCACTCAGTCGTGTCTGACTCTTTGCGACCCCATGGACTGTAGCCCGCCAGGCTCCTCTGTTCATGGGGATCCTCCGAGCAAGAATACTGGAGTGGGTTACCATGTCCTCCTCCAGGGGATCTTCTCAACCTGGGGATCAAACCCAGGTCTCCCATATTGCAGGCGGATTCTCTTCTGTGTGAGTCACCAGGGAAGCCCAGGTTTGAGGTAAGGGTTATTTCTAAGAACCCAGCAGATGACACAGAGAAAACCATCGTGGAGGGTAGGGAGTTCTCTGCTGGGTAAGAGGAGGGAAGCCCAGTGGTCAAGCCTTTGCCTTCCAATGCAGGGGGTGCAGGCTCAATCCGTGGTCAGGGAGCTGAGACCCCATAGCCCTCACAGCCAAAACACCAGAACATAAACAGAAGCAATACTGTAACGAATTCAATGAAGACTTTAAAAATGATTCACATCAAAATCATTTTTAAAAATTTTTTTAAAAATTACAACTCAGTAGAGTGATGATTACACCCACTGTTTCAGTGGAGGGAACTGAGGCTCAGACAGTCGTTTTCCCACAGTCCCAGAGAAAGTAAGTGGCCTAGCAGGATGGAGAGTCTAATATTGCAGCTCCCATCCTATAGTGGCCCTGGGCAGAGGCCAGCCCTGCAGACAAATGGACTGTGGCAGGAGCTGACTTGGAGGCCTGGGGACTCAGAAAGTGTCCCCGCTAACAGGATGGATAGAACCACGAACCAGATGCCAAGATGGGGAGATCTCTGAGCACAAATACTCTCCCCACCCGAACCCTCCATAAAACAGGTTCATAATTTGGTCTACTTTCAGTAATTAACTGTAAAGAAAAAAGAGGACTTTACTAGACCAAAAACTATGGTGGGAGAGAAATAAGTCACCCTCTAGCTCCTTTGTCCTTACTTTCCAATCATTCGAAGGACTGATGTTGAAACTGAAACTCCAATACTTTGGCCAGCTGATGCGAAGAGCTGACTCATTGGAAAAGACCCTGATGCTGGGAAAGATTGAGAGCAGGAGGAGAAGGGGACGACAGAGGGTGAGATGGTTGGATGGCATCACCGACTCAGTGGACATGGGTTTGGGTGGACTCTGGGAGTTGGTGATGGACAGGGAAGCTTGGTGTGCTGCAGTCCATGGGGTCACAAAGGGTTAGACACGACTGAGCAACTGAACTGAACTGAACTGATACTGAAGTCATTCCAGGAAACTTTCTTTTGGGGTAATTTGTTAACTAAGATCAAATTAGATTGCTTTACAATTGAGTGTCCATTAATAGATAAATGGATAAAGAAGATGTAATATATATTTGCATGTATACACACACACATATATACATAATGGAATACTATTCAGCTATTAAAAAGAACAAAATTTTGCTATTTGCTGCACCATGGATGGACTTAGAGGATATTGTGCTCAATGAAATCAGACAGAGAAAGAAAACTACCATACAGTATCATTTATATGTGTAATCTAAAAGAATATAACAAACTAGTGAATAAAGCAAACAGACAAAAAAAGCAGACTCACAGATATAGAGAACAAACTAGAGTTTACCGGTGGGGAGAGGGAAGAGCGGAGAGGAGAGGGGAGAGGGGAGCAGAGAGAGGGGAGAGGCAATGTAGCTGGGGGCGGGGCAGGTTATTATGGGATTCTATGAAGTCATGTGTGTAAAACTTTTGAAAATTGTATTTCACTCTAGAGTTTAAAGAATCTTGTATTCAACTACAAAACTCAGATTGCTTCATCCTCTGAGCCCTAAAATACTTGCATTTTAGAACTTTACCCCATTTCTTAATATTCCCCAGCCTAAGTTTCTCTTAGAGATGCTGCCTACACTTGAGAATCCAAGATCTATGGATGTGGGGTCAAGGCAACCATATTCTTAACAGCTCCACCGCCCCCGCCCCGCAGAAGGTTCCGGAGCAAACAAAGTGAGAGTCTCAAGGTATAAGGCAGGTTAGCATTTTGTGATTGGATCTCAAGCAGTTGGTGTTTGGTTATGGAGAAAATGTGGAAGGACTGAGTTTGGACAGGAGGCCCTGAGATGTGGGCTGGTTGTAGGGAAACCCACTTTCTCATCACTGTCCAAATTCTTCTCCAAGAGGTTTAAAATCAGTTATACAGGGATATCTGAAAAAATTCTCCCATTAAAAGAAAAAAGAAGCAATGTAAATATCAATCAACAAATGAATGGATAAAGAAGATATGGTGCATATAAACAAATAGAATATACCTCAGCACAAAAAAAGGAATGAAATAATGCCACTTGATACAACATGGATGGACCTAGAGATTATCATATTAAATGAGGCAAATCAGAAAGAAAAAGACAAATAGATATCACTTACATGTGGGCTCTTCTGGAACCCCACTCCAGTACTCTTGCCTGGCAAATCCCATGGACAGAGGAGCCTGGTGGGCTGCAGTCCATGGGGACGCGAAGAGTTGGACATGACTGAGCGACTTCACTTTCATGCATTGGAGAAGGAAATGGCAACCCACTCCAATGTTCTTGCCTGGAGAATCCCAGGGGCGGCGGAGCCTGGTGGGCTGCCGTCTATGGGGTCGCACAGAGTCTGACACGACTGAAGCGACTTAGCAGCAGTAGCAGCAGCAGCAAAAATGATACAAATCAACTCATTTACAAAATAGAAACAGACTTACCACTGTAGAAAACAAACTTAAGGTTACCAAAGGGGCTAGCAACGTGCTGGGGGAGATAAAGTGTTTGGGATTAGCAGATACACATTCAGTTCAGTTCAGTTCAGTCTCTCAGTTGGGTCTGACTCTTTGTGACCCCATGAATCGCAGCACGCCAGGCCTCCCTGTCCATCATCATCTCCCGGAGTTCACTCAGACTCACGTCCATCGAGTCAGTGATGCCATCTAGCCATCTCATCCTCTGTCGTCCCCTTCTCCTTCTGCCCCTAATCCCTCCCAGCATCAGAGTCTTTTCCAATGAGTCAACTCTTCACATGAGGTGGCCAAAGTACTGGAGTTTCAGCTTTAGCATCATTCCTTCCAAAGAAATCCCAGGACTGATCTCCTTCAGAATGGACTGGTTGGATCTCCTTGCAGTCCAAGGGACTCTCAAGAGTCTTCTCCAACACCACAGTTCAAAAACATCAACTCTTTGGTGCTCAGCCTTCTTCACAGTCCAACTCTCACATCCATACATGACCACAGGAAAAACCATAGCCTTGACTAGACGGACCTTAGTCGGCAAAGTAATGTCTCTGCTTTTATGGTGTCATCTGCATATCTGAGGTTATTGATATTTCTCCCGGCAATCTTGATTCCAGCTTGTGTTTCTTCCAGTCCAGCGTTTCTCATGATGTACTCTGCATAGAAGTTAAATAAGCAGGGTGACCATATACAGCCTTGACACACTCCTTTTCCTATTTGGAACCAGTCTGTTGTCACTACATATAAAATAAACAAGAGGGACCTACTGCACCTGTTGGTTCATGGCTAAGATGCCACACTCCTGACGCAGGGGACCTGAGTTTGATCCCCGGTCAGGGAACTAGATCCCTTATGCTACAACTAAGAGTTCGAGTGCCACAACTAAGACCCAGCACAGCCGAATAAATCAGGGAAGAGAATGTAGCCTAGAAAGAACAGAGACAAGAATATAAAGACGGGGCCTGTCTGCCTGCTTGCTTGCTTGCTTGCCCTCATGGCCTAGGCTGGTGAGCACTTCTGCCTGCCGACTGGCTTCCGTCTGGTCGCCTGTTGAAATGGCTTGCTATCCAGCCCCGGCCCTTTAAGGACATAAAGCAGGCCAACACTGCCGCTGCTGTCTCTTTTCCTTCCTCTACCCGCTTCTTCTCTACTGGGAAGCCTCCTTATTCTTTTCCTCTCCCTCATTCTCTGTTCTCCGCATCCCAGCTTTCTTGGACAACCTCTCTATACTTGGCCTCCAGACACTTCCTTCTGTTTGGGTTTTTTTCTTTCCCTTCCAACTTCAGGAAGCCTTCTGTTCTAACATCCCTCCTTTCCCTGCCACTCACCGGCTCACGGTTTGGTACCCAAGCTGTTTTCTGTTTGCTGGCAGCACGCCTCGAATTCCATTCTGCCACAGGATTTAGCTCTAAGTCAGGCAGTAAATGGGCTCTTTACAAATCTAGCTTAATTTAAAGAACTCTCTCCGTGAGCTGCATTTCTGGGGACATTTTGCAAGGGTGTTAGCAACTAGACTGCATGCACTTGCTTGTACAACAGCAGACTGGCTGCTGTTTCTGTCACTCTGAGAGACTGAAGGTAAGGTTCAAATTAACTAGCAAGTGTAAACCACAGGAACCCAGAGAATGGTTTCACAGAACCTTTTTTCCTTTTCTCTATTTGTGTAATTTTAGTAACTCAGGCATGAGGCACATGGGTCTGAGTGTCATCTTGGTGGAGGCAGCAGAAGAAAAATGTGTTGACTGATCAGCTTGGGGTCAGTTTGGATGCTGGAGGATGGGAAGATGGGATGTCATTGATCATGACTCCACACCTCAGCCTGGATGACTCAGAGACTTGCGGTCCCTCAGCCATTTAGTCACTAAGTCATGTCCAACTCTTGTGACCCCATAGATGGTAGCCCGCTAGGCTTCTCTGTCCATGGGATTTTCCAGGCAAGAATGCTGGAGTGGGTTGCCATTTCCTCCTCCAGGGCATCCTCCCAACCCAGGAATTGAATCTACGTCTTCTGCATTGACAGGTGGATTCTTTACCACTGGGTCATCTGAGAAGCATGATATTTTATGTCCTATCCCTTTCTCACTGGGTCTAGCTGGGACCATGGACATTTGGATCCTAAAGCAATTTTTTTAAAGGGTTCATCTTGACAAACTGTCACCTGGCCTTATACATGGATTAAATCTCTGAAAAAACTTTGAAAACCTACATTAAACAGGGTGTTTGACTGCCAACCTGGGTCGCTAAGCAGGAGGCACCATCGTGGCAGAAATCCTTGGATATGCAAGACTCCAGTGTCTGGAGAAGACACAACCTAACTCTTTTTGTTTTGGGAGAGCAGTTTCCATGGTAATTAAGATCTTTCACCCCACCATGAAACAAGGAGCTATGACAGAATGAGTAAACCTCCATTCTCCTTTCCCTCTCTGGATGCTGATGAGGAGAGACGTGGCCAAGACACAAACAGGAGGGCACAATGTGTGATGAGGAACAAGAGAGTGTGATGAAATGTGAAAAACTACATCAATAACAGAGGGGCTGCGGTGTAAACCAGCCCTTCCGTATCACAGCGCAACAGTCAAGCTCCAGCAGAAAAACAAAAATAATCCAGGAAAAATCTCTCCTGGGTATTGTGGGTGCAGCTGGGTCTTTCACTGACCATAGGTAACTATTTAACTTTAAGTTAATATGAATTAAAAATGTAGTTCATTAATCACAGCAGCCACATTTCAAATGCTAAGAGCCACAATGGGCCAATGCCTGCCATATCGGACAGCGCAGATACAGAGCTTCTTTCTCTGCACAGCAGGTCCTGCCAGACAGTGCCACTCCAGTGTATTCTGACCCAATGGCATACTCTGACCTGCAACATGGATAACCATTCCTGAGCCAAAAGAAAGCCTTACAAAGCCATGAGCAAGAGGAAAAATGCAACCACTACATGCAGAGGGGAGCGGCCTGACCAGGGCAGGAGAGGCGCTGCTGCCTAGCAGCAAGGCTCCAACTAAACACTGAGAATTCACCACGGACAGCACAAACTGGGAGGAGGCAGAGACGGGAGCATCTCCTGCCAAATCGATTGCTCCTTTTCTTCTGCCTGAGGGTCCAACGGGGAGCAGGGAGGTGAGGAGCAATTCCTCACATAAATGAAGTGGGAAGGCAAGGCTACCCCAGCATCCAGGCCTCTGAAGCCAAGAGAGCCAATGTGGTTAAATAATTGCACTGTCTCACCTTGCCCAGTCAAGCTAGATTCCAATGAGGATAATTAATCTTTATAGTGCCTGTTATCCCCTGCCCTGTGCATACTTCAGCTTCTGTTCAAAGTCGTTTCCCAAACTGTCTGCTTCTTGCACAAGAAGAAAAGGGAAAAGGAAGCAAAACAGACTTCCTTGTAGAAGGACATGAATAGAAAATTACCTTTGGATCTAGTCTTTATGAATCCCCCTCCAAAAATGGTGGAATCACGCTGGAAGCATTTGTGAAGTGAAGTGAAAGTCGCTCAGTCACGTCCGACTCTTTGCGATCCCATGAACTATATGGTACATGGAATTTTCCAGACCTGGGTAGCCTTTCCCTTCTCCAGGGGATCTTCTGAACCCAGGGATCAAATCCAGGTCTCCAACATTGCAGGTAGATTCTTTACCAGTTGAGCCACCAGGGAAGCCCATAAATGCATATGTAACTATCATTAAACAGATTTCAGAGAAACAAAGATACCTGGGGTTCATAGCTATTCTTGGAAGGTGAATTTTAGAACTTGCCTTTAAGAAACCCTCAGCCTTTGTAATTCCATGAGCCCAGAAACAAAACAATGACTGGGACAAAGAATAAAGCCATTGCAGACACCCAGCCTAACCTCAGTCCCCAAGAAATTCATTGCTCAAAAGCAAAGCCAGAAGGTGGGATACATCGTGAACAAACACAAAATCCATGTATTGATGAGACTTGAGGCCTGGCGTGCTGCAATTCATGGGGTCGCAAAGAGTCGGACACGACTGAGCGACTGAACTGAACTGAACTGATTCCTAAAACCGATGATTGGATTTGCTTTTAATCCACCCACACTTTATCCAGTAATAATATGAGTCAATTTAAAAGATGCAACATTTGAGCATCTGTTTATTTTGTATCTCTCTCTCTAAAATGATAGCTTGATTCCTTTAAAAGTGTGTTTGTATGGGTGCATAAAAGTAGTGTGATCCTTAGAAACTTCCCAGAATCATGCAAATTGTGAGCCTAATTTCACACCAAGAAGAAGGAAAGACAGGGCTTTGCAGTCAGCTCTATACACATCTGCCAGCTCCACAAAATGACCAGCAGTGCCAAAGACGACCGGCTGCCAGGTCTGTCTGTTCCTAGAGGGAAGTGGGTTAGGGGAGTAGCTGCTTGGCAACAAGACAGAAGGACAGTGAGAAAAGATGGGAGAGCCAGACAAAAAGTGAGGAAAAGGAAAAATAATCTCTCACTGCATGATCCACCACCCCTAGGTGTGTATTAATGAACCGGTAAAGTATGCCCTGGAGAGCCTTAATATGACAATATTAAACTCTGTACACCAAGAAAAGCAAAGATGGCACGTTATAACAAAGAGGGTTTGGGTTCTGTGTTGTTGGTTTTCTGGTTCTTGCTAATATTCTGGTTTTTAGTTTTGCTCACTTGGATGTATTTTCCTTTAAAGGGCTGCTTGCCACAGAGACCATTTTCCAACCAAAGTGCAATGCTGCCCCCTGATGGTGGAATACTGTAAGAGCACCTGGAGAAATCGAGACTCTCCAAGGCAAACTTCCTTACACTTCTGCCTAGATTTCATTTTGCTATCTTTTCATTCTCCGAAGTGCAAATATTTCATCCTTAAAGATCCTCTGCATAGAGATATTTTCTGGCTCAGCCTGGCTCACACCCGTAATCAACATAGCCGTTTTATTCTAAAACATGAACTGTGTGCTGATTACAAAACAAGCAGCGGTGGGGAGTGAATTTCTCCCCCTTTTTGCTTATAAATTAAGCTTTCTCCCCAGAGAAGGCTCAGAAATCAGGCCTATTTTATATAACCTTTAGAATCCTGATTGGAATTCTCACTGGAAAGACATTTACTGAGAACTCAAGCTCAAGGAAATCAATGCCTGGGTCTGACAGACATTCAACTCCCAGACAAATGTATTTGATTTCAGATCATCCTTCAATCTTTGTAGCAGGAATAAGCCTGAGACTGAGAACAATGCAGGTGACACTCTGCACTATCAGAAGCCGCCCTCCCAAACTGCATTAAAACACAACTGCTATCTTAGAGAAAATTATATGAAAACACGTGAGGAGGGGTTGAGTGGAGAGCTCCTCTCTCCATAGTCAAGTATTATATGATCTCCTGTTTCCTCAAACCACAGCTCCAACCACCTGCATCAGAATAACCTGGGAGTTTGTTAATGCCAATTTGGAGGCCCAATCAAGGTCTGTTTTATCTGAAACTCTGGTTAGGATCTCGAAGTCCGCATTTACCTTGCCTCTTACTAAACCTTGAGTGCCAATGAATAAAATTCAATAGAAATTTTAATTTCCATTAAGAAAATTCTCCTATTCAGGAATTCCCAAACATTACACAGATAAAGGATAACCAAAAAAAATTTTTTAATCTATCAATTAATACATTTGCTTGATTTTCTACGAAAATGAAAAGATATCACTTGGTCACGCAGGGCACTCTTCAGCTAGTAAACAATAACAATAGCCAACCCAAATCATAAACACCACTTGATTATTGCTAGTGGTCGTTCCCAAATGTACTTCTTACCCCAAAGCCATGCTTTTGAAAAGCCCTATCAGGAAGTAGCATAAAATGATTCATTAAGCAGAAATCACTGTGGACGATGACTGCAGCCACGAATTTAAAAGACGCTTGCTCCTTGGAAGGAAAGCTATGACAAACCTAGACAGCATATTAAAAAGCAGAGACATCATTTTGCCAATAAAGATCTGTCTAGTCAAAGGAATGGTTTTTGCATAGTCATGTACCAAGGTGAGAGTTGGACCATAAAGAAGGCTGAGCACTGGAGAGCTGATGCTTTTGAACTGTGGTGCTAGAGAAGACTTTTGAGAGTCTCTCAGACCGCAAGGAGATCAGACCAGTCAATCCTAAAGGAAATCAACCCTGAATATTCATTGGAAGGACTGATGCTGAAGTTCCAACGGCCATCTGATGGAAAGAGGCAACTCATTGGAAAAGACCATGATTCTGGGAAAGATTGAAGGCAAAGGAGAAGAGGGGAGCAGAGGATGAGATGGTTAGATAGCATCACCAACTCAACGGACATGAATCTGCGCAAACTCCAGGAGATAGTGAAGGACAAGGAAGCCTGACGTGCTGCAGTCCATGAGTCACAAAGAGTCAGACATGACTTATCAACTGAACGAGAAGAAATAATTCACTATATCAGAGGATAAGACAACCATGAGAGTACCACAGAGCTCTCAGCCCTCCTAGAGAAGGACCTGACAAAAACAGCCAAAAACGACAAAAAGAAAACAAACCAAGAAAAAAAGAAATCCAAGCAACCAGCGCTGGCTATTTTTCACCCCTTCTGAACAGGACTGGCTGTCCCTGGTGTTGGCTCCTGCTCCCCGTCCCCTCCCCTGGACCACGGTGCTCAGCCTCTCTCTGTCATCCTTTCGAGGCCACTTGTCACCTGATCCAGTTCCAGGGCATGGTGAGAATGGACTCTGCCCTGGTCCTGCCAAGCTGGGCTGAGTGCCCGCCGGGCCAGACTGTCTCCATGCATGCTGTAGCGCGCGGCTGGGGGCCAGGACCGATGGGCTGTATTTCATTCCCCCTTGTTTGCCGGATGTGTCCCAGGGAGGCACAGCAAGAGATGGAAATGGGCTGTGTCTGCCTCAGGGAACCTGTGAGGATTAAAGGGGGTCTGTCAGCTCTGCAGACCATCCCCTCAGTCACCAGCAGGAAACCAGAGCCTCCAAGTTCCACAGCCCGTGTGCCAGGATGGCAGGACCTCAGCTCCACCAGGCTGGGCTCACCGGAGAAGACAGTCATGAAAAGGAACCTCCCTTGCGCTCACCCCAAAGGGAGAGCAGGCTGATGGTGCGATCGAGGAAGGTCCCAGTGGTTAAGCCAATGCTCAAGAGCAACAGCTGCAGAGGAAGTTCTAGAAGCATGAATGACATTAAGAAAAGAGCCTGTTGGAAGGTGTGGAGGAAGGGAAACCCTCACACACTGTTGGTAGGAATGTAAATTGGTGCAGCCACTGTGGAAGATGGTAGAGAGGTTTCATAAAATCAACTAAAAATAAAGTTATCATATAATCCAGCAATTCCACTTCTGGGCATATATATCTGGAAAAGAGGAAAACTCTATACATAGAGTGTACACAGAGTACCCCATGTACCCCAGAGTACACAGAGTGTACACAGAGTTCCCCATGTACCCCAGTGTTCACAGCAGCACTGTTGACAATAGCCAAGGTACGGAAGGACAACCTAAGTGTCCATCAACAGATGGATGGATAAAGAAGATGGAATACTACTCAGACATAAAAAGGAATCAAATTCTGCCATTGCATCAGAGACAGACTTGGAGAATATTATAATCAGTGAAAGAAGTCAACAAGAAAGACAAATACCGTATGAGAGCACTTAAATGTGGCATCTAAAAAAATACAACAAAGGAGTGAAATAAGCAAAACGGAAGCAAATTTGCAGAAAAAAAGAACGAACTGGTGCTTACCAGTGGAGAGAGGGAAGCAGGGAGGGGCAATACAGGGGTGGGGTGGGGGAAGGGTTACTGCAGGATTATATGAAATGATGTGTGTGAAGCTTCTGAAAACTGTAAGCACTATAGAATTTAAAGAATCTTTCACTTGATTAAAAAAAAAAAGAGAAGAGCCTTTTGGTTTATTCTGAGTAGGGATATGAGGGCCATGTCAGGTCTGTTTGTTTGGGGAGAGAGATCGAATATTACAGAGCATCCTTTAATTTGCTATAGAATTTCAATACATCTGCTGAAGTGGTTTCTAAGTCACTACCAGCCAGTGACAGCAAAGAGAGGCCTAGGACAAGAATTTACCTCGGAGGCTCGCTGTTAGTGTTTATGTCCAGCCGCAAAGAGAAGCAAATTGCAAATTTAATGATAAAACAGTTTAGAAGACAGAAGGGTTTTTTTAATGTATTACAATAAATATATATGAATCCATGTACTTTCCCAGAGGTAGGATTTGAATTTTCCTAAATCAGCTAATGTCTTTGTCAATTCTCCATTTGTATCTGGCCTATGTCACATCTTAAAATCCATACCACTTTATATCTCTCCTTAATTGCTCCATGTGGGTAACTTGCATTTAAAACTAGTTCTCTTTGCCACCTGACCTTTAGAAGAAGATTAGAAAGTAAATTTTTCATCCTACAAAACTACTATACTTCCATACACATGAAATAAATTGCAAAGAATACAGCCAAACAGAAATTCAATTAATGTTTTTGCCATTTTCAACCCTGTATGAGGCTGAAAACAACTGTTTCAAGCAAAGGGGGAAAAAAGGGTATCCAAAAATGTATTGATATTGCTTATTTATAAAAACAGATTTTCTACTCTGCTTTTGGTCCTTCCATTGGCAAATATCCACAGCCTAAACCCTGGAATCCGTGAATATGTTATCTTAAATGGCAAAGGGACTCTGCAGATGCAATCAAGTCAAGGAACTTGAGTTGGGAAGATTATCCTGGGTTATCTGGTAGATTCAATGTAATCACAAGGGTCCCTCCAAGAAGGAAGCAGGGGAGTTGTTCGAAGAAGGACTTGCCGTGCTGGAAGCAGAGGGAGGCGTGATGTGACTGTTGGCTTTGAAGATGGAAGGGGGCCCCTGTCCAAGGCATCCAGTGGCCTCCAGGAACTCAGCCCTGTTGACACTTGCATTCTGCCCTGTGAGACCCATTTTGGACTTCAGACTTACGGCATACAAAATCTGTGATGCTCTAAGCTGCTAAACTAGCAGACATTTGTTTCGGCAGCAACAAGAATAGTCTCCAAGTCCCTTCTGAAAGGAGTGATGACAGCCAGTCTCTATGTCTCAAAAATGGACAACATAGCAGTGGCCAAACATTCAAAGTTGGTGATATTCCTGGGCATAATTACAATCCCACACATTCTTTACAGCCTTGGGTGCCAACTACCAATGCAAAAGCAAATTACCATTGAACATTTTCTTAAAGTCGAAATTATTAAGGATTCGTCACAGAGAACACTGGGATGATGAAATCTGCTCACAGAAACTGACCTGGAAGCCATGTGGGTGATTTTATCATTTCCTCTGATCCTCATGATTAACAAAGAGTGGGCAACTAACACAGAAATGGCTGGTGTTTGTTTTATTGGAGTACAGTTGGTTTATGATGCTATGTTAGTTCCAGGGGTATAGCAAAGTGAATCTGTGATACATATATATATCTCCACTCTTGTTTACATTTTTTTCCCATGTAGGTCATTACAGAGTATTGAGAAGAGTTCCCTGTGCTGTACAGCAGGTCCTTATTAGTAGTAATTACCTGTTTTATATATAGTGGTGTGTGTATGGAGAAGGCAATGGCACCCCACTCCAGTACTCTTGCCTGGAAAATCCCATGGATGGAGGAGCCTGGTGGGCTGCAGTCTATGGGGTCACGAAGAGTTGGACACGACTGAGTGACTTCCCTTTCACTTTTCACTTTCATGCATTGGAGAAGGTAATGGCAACCCACTCCAGTATTCTTACCTGGAGAATCCCAGGGACGGGGGAGCCTGGTGGGCTGCCATCTATGGGGTAGCGCAGAGTCGGACACGACTGAAGCGACTTAGCAGCAGCAGCAGCAGTGTGTGTATGTCAGTCCCAATCTTCCAATTTATCTTTCCACATCACCTACTCTTTTAAAAAATTATATTGGAGTATAGTCAATTTATAATGTTGTGTTAGTTTTAGGTGTACAGCAAAATGATTCAGTTATACACACACACATATATTCCATCAAAGGCTATTATAGGATATTAAACATATCGTGGAGAGTCGGACACTACTGAGTGACTGAACTGAACTGAAGCATAGTTCCCCCTCTATACAGTAGGTCCTTCTTAGTTACCTATTTTATATATAGTAGCATATGTCTGTTCATCTCAAAACTCTATTCCCCACCCCCAACTTGCCCCCTTTGGTAACCATGTTTGTTTTTCTAAAACTGTGAGTCTGCAGAAACAGGTTTTCTTAAGTGAGCCAGAGAGCCCCACTAAAACGGACTTCCTGACCTGCATCTCTACCAGATGAACCAGAACTCATTTTGTTGCTAAAAACAGAAGGGATACGTGCCTCCCAGTCATGGAAGACCATGGAAGGGATGAGTGCAAGGGGAAGGTTTCCCGGAGTCCCAGCTCTCCATCACAGAGGGAAGATGATGGCCACACCCTCACCAAGAGGGAAACCCAGGGTCTGACTTAGCTTCGAAATGCTGCCTTTGAACTGGACTCTAAACATGGACTCTAAACAAAAATATGCTGGGATGCAATGCCCCAAAGTGAAAGGCTCTCGGATACTTTTCTCTTCTATAATCAAGACCCTGGACATTCCACTGTTGTGCAAATACTTACTCTGATACTTGAATGTGGGAAATACTCTTAAGTGGTTTTTTTTTAATAAAACTATTTTGGTCTTTCCCAAGCCCCACTGAAATATTGAACCCCTAGAATCTTTCACTTTCGGTGACGTTTCACATCCCAAAGAGTCTGGGTTTTGTTTTTCTATCCAGTTCTGTCTTCTTGGCTTTTAAATTAATGGTGTCTTGCGAGCTGGCCAGGAGTAAGAAGGGGGTTTGGAAGGGAGAGAAAGTGGAAAGTGAAGAGGCAGCGAGGGACTCACTCGAGCAATCAGACAAACAAATCATCTGTCTTCCGGCTCGGGCGGCGAGGGAGGGAGAGCATCCTGCTCGAAGCCCAGAGCAGGCGGGTGCAGCAGGCCCTCTCCAGCTCGGAGGGAGAGCGAGAAGAAAAACCCTCCCTTCTCTCCAAGCAGTAAGGACAAAAGAGAAGGCCACATCCGGCTCATTAGGAATAATAGAAATTGCTGACAATCATCTCTAATGCATTGCCAGTTTTCTGACAATGGGCTCAGCAATTAGTTTGTCAATTTTTATCCAAATGCAAAAATAATAATTATCCTCTATGGGAACTTCTGACCGGCCCTTCCACCTTTCACCTGAGGCCCTGGAGGCTCCAGGCACCCTGCATTGGTCTTTTGGCATCTGCCACACCCACTTCTGACCAAGGAACTCATCCATCTCCTTCCCAAGGTCTCTCGGGAAATCCAGCAAAAAGCAGAAAAAGACTCACAGAGAAAATAAGTTTATGGTTACCGAAGGGGAAAGGGAGAGGGACAAATTAAGAGTCTGAGATTAACAGATACACACTACTATATACAAAACAGATAAACAACAAGGACCTGTTGCATAGCACAAGGAACTATATTCAATGTCTTGTAATAATCAATAATGAAAAATAATCAAAAAAATAATATATATATACACATACATACATACACACACACACACACACACACATACATGTGTGTGTATAAGAGGCTTCCGTGGTGGCCCAGATGGTAAAGAATCTCCCTGCAATGCACGAGACTGGGTTCTTCAAACCCTGGGTTGGAAAGATCCCCTAGAGAAGGGAATGGCTACCCACTCCAGTATTCTTGCCTGGAGAATTCCTCAAATGAGCTACAGTCCATGTGATCACAACTGAGGGACTAACAATATATATAACTGATTCAATTTGCTGTACACCTGAAACCAACACAATATTGCAAATTACGCTTCCATTTTTAAGAATGATTTTTAAAGGAAATCCAGTGGAAAATCATGGTCTTTCACCCCTTCCTACTCTGGGTCCCCTAAACCTTCTAAAAATACATTTTGCCTATCTTTTGAACCACTCATCATCCTTGGTTTTAGCCGAGGCTAAACCAGAGACTGGCCTTTTAAAATATCTGACCTCTGACCACCTCATATTAAATTACTTTCGTGATTAAAAATCTGCAGCTGCCAAGAAAATCTCTCCTTCTTGCTTGCCAGTCTTCTATCATAAGAAGAAAGTGCAGCCGGGTCTAGCCCTGGTGGGGACCTGACAAGTCCAGAGAAGACCTCCAAGGGCACTGGCTGGCTGAGCCTGGAAGGGACAGGATGAGGAGAAGTAGCCAGAGGCGGAGGGGGAGACATCCAAATATCCACCGGAGGCAAACAGCCTCGTGTTTCAGGTCCTGAACTGGCGACGAGGACCCACACGAAAGGCCTGACTGATTCCAGCCGTGACATTTCTAGCAGATGCCTTCATGCCTTGGTGTTCCTCTTTCTCTCCCAAGATACAATAACGACAAACGCTGTGACCACCTCTCCTCTGAGCACTTGAGAGAAAACACTCTGTGAACCCAAGTCCAGCAAGCATGTCACTAATATTGCCACCACGCTGGATGCATTCTTCCCAGGGTCGAGATGTTTGATGGACGTCCTTGCCGCCTTGTCCTGATGGTGGACGGCAGGCTGAGGGGCTACAGAGAGCGTCCCGGCCAAGGACACAGGGTGAACCAGCAAATTCCAGAGCAGGTTCTTCCTCCTTCTCCTGCAGCTATATGTGAACCTACCTTTTCCCAAAGAAAAATGGCATGATGGGAAAGCAGGAAAGACCACTGCTACAACAATCCCTCATGTTAACAACATATGTGCTTTTCTCCCACAGCCCTTCCCCAAGTCTCCCGTCCTCTTGCAAGTGTCACTCAGAAAAAATCAACTAAGAGCTTGCTTCACCCTGTTCCGGGAGCTCTGATGACATTCCCACATCCTCAGGAACCTTCACTGACACTATTCTGTTTGCATCCTGCAGGGTTCATAACATCGTTTTAATTATATGCTTGTTCACTTGTTTTTCATTCTCACAAAAGCAGAAGCCAGATATGATTTTACCCATCTTACAGGAGAGAAGCCTGAGTCTCAGAGAACTGGAGTGATTTTGCCAAAGCCACGGAGCTAAATAACTGTGGAGGCCAGGATACAACCCCAGACCTCTGGCACTGTAACCCTCGACCACCTTTGTCATCACAGGATATTCATCTGCCTTCCATCAGCCAACCCCATCCTTCCCGGGATATATATATATACATGTTCTGAGTCACTGTGTTGCACCTGAACCTAACACAACACTGTAAATAAACTATATTTCAGTTTTAAAGAATAAAGTAAAATTTTTAAAAATAAAATGAAGGCAACCTTAAAAATAAGAGTCATCCCTGGTGGCTCAGATGGTAAAGCATCTGCCTGCAGTGTGGGAGACCCGGATTCAATCTCTGGGTCGGGAAGATCCCCTGGAGAAGGAAATGGCAATCCACTCCAGTATTCTTGCCTGGGAAACCCCATGGACGGAGGAGCCTGATAAGCTACAGTCCATGAGGTCTCAAAGAGTCGGACACAACTGAGCGACTTCACTTTCACCTTAAAAATAAGTAAAAATAAATAAAAGAAGCTCAAGGTCCACCTCCTCCTTGAAGCTTTGCCCATTAATTTCTCCACAATTGCTGACCTTTTCAGTAGACTCTCATCTTTACTTACATAATAGCTTACATGTGGGCTATTTGTCTACCTGAGTTATATAATGATTAGAAAAGAAAGGAAACTGGAAGGAGGGAGGTCAGGAAGCAAAAATGGAGGTAAATGGATTTCAGAACAGAAGGAGGTATTTGTGCAATGCAGCCTTGAGAGAGATAAAGGATGCCGAGGAGAGAGGGCAGCTGGGGTCCGGAGAGCGCCTTCTCCACGTGGGGAGGAAGGAGCTGGGACACACAGACACATATTCACACGTGAGGGGCTCATTCTGCCTGGTTCTGCTGTATCCCAGCACAGAGTTGCCATGGATGAACATACAGTGATGCAATCCTGGGCACTGGGCAGGGAGAGGGGAGAAGTCCCTGGCTTAAGGAGAGATTCCTCCCAAAACTGCTCCAAACCACGGCTCCACCTGACCAAGGCTCCCCACACTCTCCCTATTGGAAACATCCCAATCCGTCAGTGCTTCCGGTCTATCTACAAACAGCCTGGGATGGGGATGGAGGGGCGAAGGGGAGGCTAAGGCAACAGACTACAAAGTTGGAGGGCAGAAACCTGTCCATTCTCAATGCACACCTGAAATGTTGAGAGTAGGGTTGTGCTTCATACCGGCTATGCTGTGTTTTCCTATCAACCCCTGCTGACTGCCGGCCCATCCGCACTTTAGCAGAGCACTTCTAATATGTTCAGACACAGAGAAAATGAGTTCTTCGCCCTTCTGGGCTCCTGCATCTCAAGACAGCACAATTACTTCTTCAGATCGCTCTACTCCACCCCATTTGAGGTGCTTGGCTCTCTCAAGGGTGAGCAGAGAAGGGAGGACTTAAGATGCAAAGTGGAAAACAGCTCTCTGACTATTGCACGCAGTATTATAGTGTGGCAAGACTCCAGGAGCAGCTGCACACGCAACTGAGCCCAGTCACAGCATACAGCAAACCCAGAATCATTTAGGGGTAGAATGCCCCAATTGCCGCCTTCACAGAGATGGGCCCATCCATTTGGTCCACATTATGCAGGACAGAGGAGAGAGATGTAAAGAATCACCTGTTTACCGGTTCTCTATTCCATTACAGTTGGGAACAGAAGCTGACACTGACAAGGCCCCTCCTTGAGGGATTATATATCACAGCAGAGAAATACCTTAAAGACAAATGATCCCTGAGATCATTGCACCTCCATTGACCTGTCTGAAGGCTGCTGCAATCGGAGACCATGGTCACTGCATTTACTGCATTTACTCTGATCCTGCAGAAATGACCCTGGATGGACTTGGTGGGCACAGACTTCATCTAAGTTTGAATTCTGTGGGTCTGATTCTGATTTCTGGGAGTTTGGTAACTGTGCTTTTGTTAACAAGATCTTTCTCAGCTTCTGCAGTGTTTACAACATAAGATCTCTAATTTGGGCTTAAAACACTCACAAAAATTAATTGCATTACTTTAAAAAATGCAGTTGGGGAGACCATGTTTGCACGCCTCTCCACCATCAGCAACTGACAATCATAGACGCCACCACTCCAGCCCTTTGGTCAGACCTGATTCTGCGACCTGGGGACGTATTAAAAGATCCATTTTACTGCTTTTCATCATAAGAGATATTGGAAATCTATTTGGGACGGGACGGGAGCATCGAGGTTTTATTTGTTATAGTACTTAAAAAACTTACAAGACCCCAGAAGCAAAGCTTCTAGAGCACTGTAAAACTGGCTGTGATACGAATGATTACCACGGTACCTTTTTTTTTCTGTAATAATAGTAGCTTTCACGTGCCAGGCATCACTCTAAGCGTTTTCCTTTTCCCAACAACCGAGGAGGAGGTTGAACTACAGAGCAGGAAAGGGAGCTTCCCAAGCCACACAGCTGCTCAAACGCAGACCCCAAATTCAAGCCCAGCTTAGCTGGCCCTCCACCCCCCACCCATCACTCTGATACAATGTCTGCTCTCAACTGCTTCTTTGCTATTGTTTAGTCATTAAGTCATGTCAGATTCTTTTGACCTCACATTTTGCGACCTCACAGACTATAGCCCGCAAGCCTCCTCTTTCCATGGGATTTCCCAGGCAAGAATACTGGAGTGGGTTGCCATTTCCTTCTCAAGGGGCTCTTCCCCACTCAGGGATTGAACCTATGTCTCCTGCATTGGCAGGTAGATTCTTTACCACTGAACCACTAGGGAAGCCCAAACTGCTTCTTACACCAACCCCTCCCAAAATTACAGATCCATTAGATTATGACAGCCAAATCCCCTGCACCTAAACAATACTTAAAATGCCTTCCATTCATGAGTTTAGGAAAAGCCAGCCAGGTGAATTTCAAGCCTACAAGGCAAAAGATGGATCAGTCCAAACAGAATCAAGAAATACGGGTGTGGATTTTTAAAGGAGAAAGCTAGCTTATTCAGAGCACAGCCAGGCAGTGCGCTGCCTCCAGGGAGTGGGCAGCCGGCTGTCTCCAAAGAGTCTAATTTCTTTGCTGCACAGAGTGGACCCAAATCTATCTCAGAGGCAGTCAAGAAAGAGCAATATGTATAAAACCAGAATCCCAAAGTATTAAATTCCAACAAAAATTGATCCGCCACGTGAAACACAATGCAACACAATCCACCCCAGTCTCCCCTTAGACTGACCCCCAGGGAAGTCAGCTGGTAACCAGCAGGGGGCTGGTGAACATGGAGTGCCTGTCCTTAGATGCGGGTTTTGTGGCCTCTCTGGACCGTGGCTTATCACCGAATCCAGCTCCACAGTAGGGACGGCCATGTGAATCAGGCCTTTCTTCCAGTGGCTGAGGCTTCGTCTTCCGTGGACGAGATTTTGCGGTGGGGAGATTTCTGAGCACCTCTGTGCTCTGCACCCATGACTGAACGACCCTCCTCCTTGAGGGGAAATTCTGCCAGGTTATAACCAAATCCTTGCTTTCCTGGGAATCGGTCTGTCTCTATTATTAAGTGATGTTCACACATCTGTACAGTGTTCTCACAAGGCGCTCAGTTAGGCTCCGGGGGAAGCCAGCTTTCAGGGAGAAGGTCTATGAAGGGGTGCCCCTGGGATCACCACCTGTACAAGGGAAATGGGGGAGGAAGCAGGAGTGGGTGGAGGGGGACGCTGGGCGACATGACCCCAGGAGGTGCTCAGCCAGTCACTCAGGGAGCCCTGGAGCTGGGATGACTCTTGAGTGGCGTCTCCGGGTAGGGTGCGGTGCTCTGGCTGTGGACCCTGGAGGTGGGCAAGGTGGCCCTCCACAGCCTATTGTGGTCTAGCGGTAGTTGCTCAGTTGTGTCCCACTCTGCGACCTCAGGGACTGCAGCCCACCAGGCTCCTCTGTCCATGGGAGTTTCCAGGCAAGAATGCTGGAGTGAGTAGCCATTTCTTTCTCCAGGGGATCTTCCCGACCCAGGCACTGAACCCGGGTCTCCTGCAATCTGCAGGCAGATTCTTCACCATCTGAGCCACCCGGGAAGCCCCTAGAAATCCCCAGAGGAAGCTGAAAGCTGAGGCCTCTGTCCGTGGCACCTGGGCAGTTTGGGAAACGAGTCCATCATTCCTGGAAGGGCACATGGGCAACACGCCACGGCATCCCCCACCAAAGAGAACCCTAAATTCCTGGAGAAAGCCTCCCGCATTCCCCACCAAACTGGAAACCAGAGAGGGGGTGAAGAGGCGGCGGGGGCCTGGAGGGCTGCCCAGGGTCTTGAGCCCACCCAGCCTGAAAGCCTCGAAAGGACAAGAATGCCTCCCTCCTGCCAGGGCTGCCCTGAGCGTCCAGCAAATTCCAGGCCTCCCATCCCTTCCTGCTCCCCCACTCCACCCTCCAGCCACTTGCCTTCTGTCCATCGCCCCCAGGCCAGGCTTTCTCTCACCTCAGGATCTTCGCGCACTTGCCCTTTTGCTCCCTCCACCTGGGACACTGCGGTGCCCTCTCCCCCACCTGAACCCCATTTCCCCTCAGGTGCCAGCTCAGAGTCAAACCCCGCCCCAGAGAGAGGCAGTTCACCCTCTGGATGATCTCACAGCTCCCTTCACGTCTCCATCCCAGGGAGTTCTTCTGTTTAATTCTGGACCATCCCACTTTCTGTTACCCCTCAGTTTCCTAAAGGAAGGGACCATGTCTGCTTACTCACTGTGGTTTTCCCAGTGCTTGGCACAGAGCCTGGGAACTAACAGGCAAATCATTCACTCACTGAGTGAGTGAATGAATGAATGAAGGCTAAATGAATGATTTCCAGCAGTCGGGGCAGCACTGGCAGAGTGAGAAGAGCCCCAGAATAGACCACCAACTCTGAGGTGGCTCTAAAAACGATCCCACTCCTGAGACAACCCTCCCAAACCCCAGTTCAGTGCCTCAGCAGAATGCTCCAGCAGCTCCATACTCCTTTGCCAGAGACCTGGATACATCACCTTGTGTTCACTGATCTTTTTTCATCCCCACTACACTGCATTAATAACATCCATGAGAGTAGAAGCCATTTCTATTTTATCCATTTTATCCTCAGCACTAGTACGGGGCCCAGCATATAATGGGTCCTCAAGAAATATTGCTTGAATAAATAAAAAAAGAGAGAAATGCATTTATCAGGGAGAATTCAGGGAAATATTTTCAAATTGACACTGGCATTAAAGTGAACTGTGATGGTGTTTAGCTTCCAATAGAGCTATAAATAAATGAGCAGGGACTGGGGTGGGGGGGAGGTCTTCTCTGAGGAATGGGGAAGCCCTGGGCACCCACAGAGAGCGCCCCCCTTCCATGTGAAGCATTATGAAGCACTTGACACAGTTGGTATATTTCAGCAATGGTTAAAATCACAGCCACGCTACACCACAGACTCCCTGAGCACCCAACAAGGTGCTGAGCATTTTATGCAGACAGTATTCTCTCTCTAAATGTACATAAAATCACAGTGATGCAGAAATTGCATGCCTGCTCAGTCACTCAGTCGTGTCCATCTGTTTGTGACCCTGTGGACTGTAGCCCACCAGGCTCCTCTGTCCGTGGGATTCCCGAGGCAAGTATAGTATAGTGGGTTGCCATTTCCTTCTCCAGGGTATCTTCCCAACCCAGGGATTGAGCCCAAGTCTCCTGCATTGGCAGGCGGATTCTTTATCACTGAGCCACCTGGGAAGCCCCGATGCAGGAATTACTATCCCCTTTTTTCAGATGATGAAGTCAAGGCTTAAAGAGATCATCACCTGCCCCAAGTATCAAGCTAGTTAGAGGGAGAGCAAGAACTGAAAACCATGCGTGCCTGCCTCCAAAGCGTGTGCTCATCTCCAGAGTCTCGTAGGCGCCCCCTTCCATAGGACACAGTCTCTCCAAGGAAGTGAAGGGAGTGGGGTTTAAATGTGAACACAAAATAATATTGGGGTTATTTTAATCAAGCTTTTTAATGTCTTGACACCATCCCAATTTTCACCATATCACACTCACATGGAAGGCAGAGTGGAGCTCATTACAACATCTAGGGGACTTAAAGCATCCACTTGGAAATCTTGACGGTGGTCTGTTACCAGTTCCAGTGACTTCTGTCTCCAAATCTATTCAGCCAAGTCCCACAGGCAATGTGCAAAACCTTTGCAAAGCTTACGTGGAGCCTAAAGATTTTTCTGCATGTACCCACAGCAACCTACTCACATTGAAAGTGTGTGTTTAAAATGCATTTCTGGCCAATTTGTGAGGCAAGAGAGAAAGGGAGGCTTCAGGTTTGCCTCTGTGACAGCATGACAACAATGAGCTGGGTCAGGGCTCTGTCTTCATTTTGCCATGCCATACCTCAAGGGAATGGCAGGTTGGTATCAGAGGTCTAAAAATTAATGTATTAAACCATTTTTCTTATTTTTTTAAATGTATGTTTCCATGGTAACAGAGCCATCAACCAACAAATGTGTCCTTTTCTCCTACAAATAAATAATGTTTTCCCCAAGGAAGAAAATGATAATAACACATTTATACACTTTGATAAGAAACCTATCTTGGGAGCTTCCAAGAAAATTCTTCCTTTCTTTTCCATATCTCCTTCCTTAAAGACTTGTCCGTGAACTAAAGTTTCTGCATCAAGGAAAAAAAAAAAGTCTAGAACAGCTTTTGGTGACATGAAAACATGAGTTACAAATCCAGGAGAAAAATTTCAGCTGGCCTTTTTCTTAAATCAAAGAAAATTCTAAGATTATTTTTCTTCCCCTTAAATTTCCCAGTGTCTGAGACATGCTGAGACAAATCTACTGCTTGGGTCAATTCCGGAAACCTAATAAGCCCCACTGGCCTCTGGCCAGACATTATCAATAACCCAGTGACCATTAACTCATCGTGGAATCCCCTCCTGCCTCCTCCCTGCAGGCACCCGAGGGTCACTCCCACCGTCCCTTCTTCAGTTCCCCTCTGGAAACGAGGCAGCTCATCCCTCCAGCACTCCTGGGAGCCACAGAGTAGCCATAAAATCTCCCTGTACTTTCCCTGGGCATCCATGGAGAGGAAAAGGCCCTCTCTTCCTTAGGTCAAACCTCAGCATCTTTGAAACAGTGAGAGTCAATTTATTCAGGACTAAATTTAACGATCTGCCCAACAATGTCATGTAAGAGCATGATGTCATATAAAAGCATGAGGAATTAATTTTTTTTTTTTTTTGGCCAAAAGAATTGACAAGAACTTGATTCACAGTCATAGGACATGGGATATAGGATGTCAGAAGGGATGAAGAACCAGTGAGAGGAGTATTGGATGGTGGTTTTAGTCCAGTCACCTGGCTGGAACCCTGTCCCAGTCCTATGGCCATACAACTGTGCTTCAGTTTCCGAGATCGGCCACTGTATTGAGCATCTTAAAGGTCATGCTGTTTATACACCAACAGGGAACTTCCACTGTGGCAAGAGCCTCAAGACAACCCAGTGCCAGTCCAAGCAGGATGGAGGGCTGGGGGGGTCACCAATGTCTGGTCACCTGCCTGCCAGACCCTCACCTTGCAGGGGTGGCCACCTGGCCCAGAAATTCCAGGGGTGCTAGAAATGGGTTCAGGGGGCAGACCCCAGCTGCTTCCCAATTGGATATCAGTTCACTGGGCCCAGCATCCTCAGGGACCTGAGGGGTGACCTGGCCAGCCTTGTCTAGCTCCATGGAGCCTACCCCTCAGCTCTGGACCCCAGGCTTCCACAGGCAGGACTGGGCAGCAGGGCGGGGCAGGGGGGTGGGGCGGGCATCAGGCATATGTCTGTTTCTGCCATATGTTCAACCAGGGTGGAGTCAATTTCTTTGACCATCCTTTGATCAAATGAGTGACCGAATGAGTCTAATGAGTAACAGCTCTGAAAAGAACTCTCACTCCTAGACTCCTTACAGACCAATACCAAAAAAACAGACAAACCAATCAAAAACCGGACAGAAGATCTAAAGAGACAGTTCTCCAAAAAAGACATACAGATGGCCAAAGGACACATGGAAAGATGCTCAACATTGCTAATTTATTAGAGGAATGCAAACCAAAATTACAACGAGGTATCACCTCCCACCGGTCAGAATGGCCATCATCAAAAAGCCCACAAATAATAAATGCTGGAGAGGGTGTGAAGAAAAGAGAATCCTCCTACAGTGTGAGTGGGAATGCAAATTGATACACTGTGGAGAACGGTATGAAGGTTCCTTAAGAAACGAAAAAACAGAGCTACCATATTATCCAGCAATCCTATTCCTGGGCATGTACCTGGAGAAAAACATAATTCAAAAAGAGGAATGTACCCCAATATTCATAACAACACTATTTACAATAGCCAAGACATGGAAGCAACCTAAATGTCCATCAGCATTTGTTGTGCTTCAGTCGCTAAGTTGTGTCTGACTCTCTGCAGCATGCCATCAACATAGGGATGGATAAAGACGATGTGGTACATATATACAAGGGAATACTACTCAGTCATAACAAAGAATGAAATAGTGCCATCTGCAGCAACGTGGATGCACCTAGAGCCTGTCATACTAAGTGAAGTAAGCCAGAGACAAATACCACACATTATCGCTGTATGTGGCATCTAAAACAATGATACAAATGAAATTATTTATGAGACAGAAATAGACACAGAAAACAAACTTATGGTTACCAAAGAGAATGGAAGCAGGTAAATTAGGAGTTTGGGATTAACATATACACACCACTATATATAAAATATATAAGCAACAGGAATCTATCGTATAGCACAAGCAACTATACACAATGTCATGTAATAACCTACAATGGAAGAGAATGTAAAAAAGAGAATATATATACATAGAAACAAGTCACTTTGCTGTATACCTAAAACACAACATGGTAAAGCAACTATATTTCAATTTTTAATGTTTTAAAAAGTGCTGACAGATTTCTCCTACAAAGTAACATGTTTATGTACCTACACTCTCTCTTATCTTCTGTAGTTTTATTCCTAATGTCTTTTATTAAAAGGAAAGAGAAAATCAGAAGAAAAGCTAACCATGTAAGGCAGAACCAGGCACCCAAAATGGAGAAAACGTCATCCTGGATCTTCATGAGCCAATTGTGACCAGCATCTCTCACCATGCACTTCCTCCCTGTGGACTATAGGCAGAAGTTTAGGTGGGAGGTCCTTTGGCAGGTTCCCCTGAGCTGTTCTAAATTTGTTCGAGCCACAGATTTATTGGCTTGACACAATACAAATGTATTGTCTTACAGTTCAAGAGATCAGAAGTCGGAAAGAGTGTTAGAGGGTTCACACCAAGGTGTTGGCTGAGCTGTGTTCCTTCCAGAGGCTCAAAGGGAGAACGTGTCCTTGCCCTTTCCAGCTTCCAGAGGCATCCGCAAGCATTGGCCGGTGGCCCCCAGCCAGCAACCGCATCACTCTGAGCTCTGCTTCTCGGCTTCTGACTCTCCTGTCTTCCTCTTTGACTTAAAAAAGATCCTTGTGATTGCACTGGGCCCTCTAAGATTATCCAGGGTAAACTTTCCCATCTGAGGATCCTTAATTTGATGACATCTGCAAAGTCCCCTTCGCCACGTAAAATACCATATTCACCGGTTCTGGGGATTAGACATGGATGGGGCAGGAGGCGGCAGTGCTCTTCTGTCTACCACAGTCTTCTGGGAATTTGGGGATGGTCCAATCAGAGTGGAGAGTGGGTGTCTGCCAGAGGACACTCTCATTATCAAAGTCTGCAAGTCATCTTTGTTGTCTCTGCTCATTCTGCTTGCTACTTATTTCCACTTCTGCATTTCCCAGTTAACGATTCTCTCCTGTTTCATCTCTCCCTGTCTTTGGAGATAACATAGTTCAGGATAAGACATAACGCTCATTCCGAAGCGAGACAAGGGTGCTGCAACTGGCCTGCATGAAAGAAAAATAATCTCAGAGTCCAAGTTTACTAACTTTGTGCAAAATATCTTGGGAAACTCAGACAGCCAAATAGTGTCAATCAGCATTCCTGGCACATTTACTCATTAAATGCTATGCGAGTCGAGCAGGTCTTTATCGTTGTTGAAATAGCAAATCTGCGCATTTTGTGTGATTCAAAATATTTGTAATAGAATTGCTACTCAATATATAAGCATGGCATCAGTCTTCACATTCCAATTCTCTCTTGATGGTGAAGGAAAGCATTGTAGCCAGCAGTATAGCTCTGGGGAGTTTTGCCCATGATAATAGAGTATTTTGGAGAGTAAGGACGAAGGAGGGGGGAAGGCAATTATAAAACTGAGATACAGGATATGGGGCTCTATTTACTAAGGGAAAAACAGTTGGAAATACACTGCAGTTGTTAGAGAAAATAAGAAAGTTTCTTGAAAATTAAATTCAGGGAAGATAATATCGAAAACAAGAGGAAATGAAAATTCTGATTTAAAGCAGATACTTTTAAGAAAAAGTGATGATAAACATTTATTCAGATACCTTCTGTTTATTTCTTTTGTAAATGTACAAAATATACAGTTTTTCCTTTTTCTATTATAGGGTTCATCATTTTTATTGATCGTATGCACTCTTGGTGTATTAAGGTTATTACCATTTTCTTCTAAAATATGAATTGCAAGTATTTTCTATTTGTCATTCCTATTTGTGGGAGGGACATTTCTTCTATGCAGATGTTTTAAATTTGTAATCATTCAAACTACCAGTTTTTTCCCTCATGCATTGTGAACTGATTATTAAGCTCAGAAAGGCCTTCTGGACAGATTATTAAAATTTCACCTACTAGTAATCAAAAGTGCAAATAACAATGAGGTTTAATTTTTTACCTATCAGATTCAGTCCTTTATTTCCTCAAAAATATGTCTGTCAAGTGTCCATTATGTGATAAGCATTACACTAAGAGCTGGGGATCCAGGCATAAAGAAAACATTAAAAAAAAAAGTTCTATCACTGTGACATTTATATTCCACTGGGTCCAGATAAACAGTAAGGTGAATACATAAGCTGCATACTACACTAGAGAAGTGCAATGAAATAAAACAAAGCTGGAAAACGGGGTGAAGGCTACTAAGTGTGGGACAGGTGGCATTTTAATATGATCATCAGAGAAGGTCTCCCGAGTGAGCCAGGCTAGCGAGCCAGGCAGAACTCTGAGCTGGAGTGAAATCCTGAGGCAGGAGCTGCTTGATCTGCAAGCAACGAGGCCACTGTGGCCAGAGTGGGCGAAAACAAGGGTAAGAGTGGACACAGGGGGCGGGGGTGAGTCTCACCCCTGTGGGACACTGCGAGGATTCAGGCTTTTACTCAGAACGAGATGGGATGGCGTTGGAGGGTCTGGACTAGGGGGTGATGTTATAACTTCTCAGAATCACTCCAGCTTCCACACAAATACTAGAGTCTCCTGGAAGTAAGACAACCTGCCGGGGCTATTGCACAAATCCAGATGAGAGATGATAGTGATAGCATGTGACAGCAATGGAGGCCCATGTGATAGCAAGGACCTGGATGTCTGAGCAATGAGGCAAAGGAGGCATCAAGGTTTTTGGCAATGGAAAGGATGAAGTAACTTAACTGTGATGGGAAAGCTGCGAATGAAGCAGGCTTAGATATTAATGTGTGTGTGTGTGTATTAGTTGCTCACTTGTGTCCAACTCTGCGACCCAATGGACTGTAGCCTGCCAGGCTCCTCTGCCCATGGAATTTTCCAGGCAAGAATACTGGAGTGGGTTGCCATTCTCTTCTCCAGGGGGTCTTCCCAACTCAGGGATTGAACCCAGGTCTCCCACATTTGCCAGCAGATTCTTTACCATCTGAGCCAATATTAATAGTAAGAATCTAAGTGGGATGTAAAATAGTCAGCTGTATGTATGAAGTACATTCCCATGGTCTCTTCCATCTCTGAACTGGAGATAGAACCACCAGCATAGGGTGGAATTTAAAGCCATGAGGCTGAGTGAGATTACCAAAAGGTGGGCAAAGATTAAGAATATTAACAATACCAAATATTGACAGATCCCTAAGAAAACACACATTCTCATATGCTCTCCATCTAAATCAAGATAAACCATTCTGGAAAGAAGTTAGCAACATGTATCAAAATTTAAACATGCATATCTTGGTAATTGAAGTATAGTTGGTTTACAATGTAGTGTTGGTTTCTGCTGAACAACAAACTGATTCAGTTATAAATCTGTTGTTTAGTCGCTAAGTCATGTCAGACTCTTTTGCAATCCCGTGGCGCTCCCATGGAGCTCACCAGGCTCCTCTATCCATGGGATCTTCCAGGCAAGAATACTAGAATGGGTTGTCATTTCCTTCTTCAGGGAATCTTCTTGACCCAGGGATCAAACCTGCATCTCCAGCATTGGCAGGCAAATTCTTTACCACTGAGCCACCTGGGAAGCCCTCAGTTTTATGTTTGTGTTTGTGTGTGTGTGTGTATATACATACATATATATATAGTTTTATCTGTTTATGTATATATATATATAATTCTATGTACTTATATATAGTTATATATATATATATATGAAAATATATATACATTCTTTTTTAGATTATTTTCCATTATAGGTTATTACAAGGTATTAAATACAGTTCCCTGTACCATACAGTAGGAACTGGTTGTTTGTCAATTTTACATATACCAGTTTACATCTAAATATGCATACTTTTGACCCATCAATTCCAGTTTTAGGAGTTCATTTTAAGTAAGAAACCAAACAGGTGAGTAAAAGTAAGGATGCTCCAACCTAAATGTCCATACAAAAGAGAATTCATTATTGTGGCACACACATGATTAATACTCGACAGAAAAACATAAAATATAAAGATTTATATTTATACACATGAGCTATCATACCCATAATTACTAAATATAGACTACTTTAGCAAATTTAGTATAGTACAGATATGCATGGGAAGGTTCTTTATAGTTTAGGCTACACCCTAGGAGGAGACAGTTATTCTAATCAGCAATACACACCCTGATGTCAGCTAGCATCTTATCAGAAAGGCCACACTCCAGAGGCGATTACTAAAAGCCCTTCTGTAATCCATGTCTCTAATGAACAAGAAATGGTTCTGCTAATTAGCATACTGAATTTCAGAAATGGATTTTCATAGGGGAAATTAATGGGTTGTTAATGAGCATAATGGATATTAGAAATGGGCAATCACTGGTGAAATTTGTAGAATTTAAATCTGTGAATTGGCTAAAATGTTTTAGAGACACCTCTTCTCTTCACACAGAGTAAAAAGTAACTAGAGTGGCCTAATGCTAGATTTTCAGGGACATTCCCTGAGTTTTGATTCTTTTTTTTTTTTTTTTAATTTTATTTTTACTTTATTTTACTTTATAATACCGTATTGGTTTTGCCATACATTGACATGATCCACCACGGGTGTATACGAGCTCTCAATCCTGAATCCCCCTCCCACCCCCCACCCCATATCCTCTCTCTGGATCATCCCCATGCACCAGCCCCAAGCATCCTGTATCCTGCATCGAACATAGGCTGGTGCTTCATTCTTACATGATAGTATACATGTTTCAATGCCATTCTCCCAAATCATCCCACCCTCTCCCTCTCCCACAGAGTCCAAAAGTCCATTCTATACATCTGTGTCTCTTTTGCTGTCTCGCATACAGGGTCATCATTGCCATCTTTCTAAATTCCATATATATGTGTCAGTATACTGTATTGGTGTTTTTCTTTCTGGCTTACTTCACTCTGTATAATAGGTTCCAGTTTCATCCATCTCATTAGAACTGATTCAAATGAATTCTTTTTAATGGCTGAGTAATAAACAGTCATAGATTCCAACTGATAAAAGGCATCTGAAGCTCAATTTTATTATTTTTTATTGTAATCATTATTATTATTCGTAATTAATTAATTTTTGGGAGGCTAATTACTTTACAATATTGTATTGGTTTCAACTTTAAATCATTCATATTTCCATATAAATGCCGTTCGCGGCATAACTTTTAAAATTTTCATTTGAATCTCAAACTTTGTGAACATTTAATGCTTTATTATTTTCTTGATGATTTGCAAAATAAAAATGTAAGCATTATAAACTACTTATTGGAAATTATACCAAACATCAAAATTATGCCATTTGTGATCACATCCAATATTTTATAAATAAGACTTGAATGAAACACATAAGATCTGTATGCACATTTAAGACTGGATAATATTGATACAGAGATAGCTTTCAATTTGTTTAAAGGAAGTGTATGCATTCATTTGTATTTGTACCTGGGGAAAATTGTCTGGGCAGAAAAAACTCATTGCATTTTAGATCACTTTATATAAGTATATCCTTCAAGTACAAGTAATTATTGCCTTGCTTAATCCACCACAAATTGCAAACACTTTGAACTCAAAGTATGCAAACAACTGTTCCTATTAGGATTGCTGTTGAGATTGAATACTTTATATATGCAACTGTTTGTTTCAGTAGAACGAACTTATTCAAGTATACAGATTCTTTTTGTCATGTAAAATATAACAAGAAAAGGTATAACTTAAGCAAGTAGGTATATTAGTTCATAAATCAGAATCAACATCTATTAAATATTTTCTAAATTCATTGGTTTATTTATTACTGTAGCCACTCATTTAGTTCTACCTGATAAGTGTCACAGATTTCTTGGTATTTTTAGATAAATAAGACCGCTATATATATCATATTTGACTCAATATATTTAGCAAGAAAAAAAATTTTAAACCATTACATACGCAGGACACTGAATGGCCAATAATGCATTCTTAATTAAACATTTAAAGGATATTTTTATTTGAGTATCAATATTTTTAAGAGAGAAAAAAGATTTATTTTTCTAGAATGTGATCTTGAAGGGTTAAAGACTGCAACTGTCATCAAAAAGTCAGTGCTTAACATAATTTGCAGTTATTCTTTTACTTGTTTATTGTCTCTCTTCCCACTAGAGGGCAGGGCCTTCTTAGTTTTGTTAACCAGTATACCTTCACGGCAGTTAGTAGGTGCTCAAAAAAAATTTTTTTTTAATAAGTAAATGGATTAATTCTCTGAATTTATGCAATGCAAAGTTTTGAGTCCCACATTAAATGATATGCTTTATTTTCACTCAAGTTCCCACTGAACTTCACTGCTTGTACCACCTATGACAGAAAATTCCTTTTTGGCTTCTGAGTCATTGCACTTTGGGTAAGTACAGTTATCAGGCTACTACTGTCTCTTATACACATCTAGATGTGTATAAGAGACAGCTTTCTTTTCTTGCTGACATTTGTTTCCCACATAGCTTTCTTTTCTATTTAATTTTTACTTCTTGACTTTTGACTTATACCTATTGACTAGTTTTTCTTGTAAACCATATCATTATATTTCAAATATTCATCATTTTTTTCAAATCTTCCTTTTTCTTATTAGTTGCATGGGTATAAGCTTTCAGAGTTCTTGTTGGTTCAAAGACCATGTTTATTTTGCCTATTGCATTTCACAAATGCAATCAGAATGAGAGATAACTAATGACCCAAGCCAGTCGAAAAACCCTTGGAGGCCACTATCTAATCATTCCAAAATGGGGATAGTCAAAAACTATCAGACCAAGAAAATCATAAGGCATCGATCAACACTATACTATATCAAGCAAATTACATACTGTTTGGCTTCTGAGCAAAAGTACGTTTATGAACTGACACCACTCAAATTTATTGGAATTTTTGGTAAAGAAAAACATTACAAAAAAATGCTTTCTAAATTACAAAATATTGCATATAGTTTAGGTGAGTTATTATTAAGACTAGATTATGAGGAAAAAAAATCAACGAATGGCAGTAATTTAGAAAACTAGCCTACATGTACTGATCAGATTTCTCGTTCTGGTAGGACAGTATAGAAGAGGGATACGAGAATCAATTCAAGACTCAGAAATGGGAGAATATTTAACAGTTAACTTGGTGTATCCCAGGGCAGTTAAATGCAGTCATACTGGAGACAGAATGCTAAGATGATCCTCACTGAATCACGCCTTTTAAAAACCTTTCCCCCTTCTAATATGTGATACAAACCTGGGATTTGCTTCTTGCCAATAAAATATTACCAAAGTTGTGAGATAGTCTCTCCCATGAATAGTTTATATAAGACTCCATCTGAACAGACTGGTATAAGAGCTTCTCCTGTTAGCTTTGAAGAAGTGAGTGGCTGTGTTGTGGACAGCCTGTGAGCAGGCCACATTGCAAGGATCTAAGAACCTCTAGAAGCTGAGAGCCAGCAAGAAAGTGAGGCTCTCAGTGGATATAACAGCAAGGAAATGAATTCTATCAACAGCCATATGAGTTTGGAAAAGGATCTTAAGTTCCAGAAAAAAATTAAAAAAAAGACAGCCAAGCCAACAGATTGCCAAAATGTGAGGTCCTGAGCAGAGGCTCTGAACTCCTGACCTGAAAACTGATAATGAAGATATGTTGTTTCAAGTATCAAATTTTTCACAATGTATTATACAGCATAGAAATTGATACATATAATGAAAAGGGTGTAATCTAGCTTATACGAGTAAAAAGTACACCTCATATTTCAGAGACAGGGATAGCATTTTTATCCAGGAAAAATCATATGATGAGAGGGCTTGGCACTGGTTTATAAAAATAAATAATATATAAAAATGAAACATGCACACAGATAAATACTGGGTTAACTTATCAAAAGAATAACAATTTTTTAATTGTTTATATGGTTGAGTATTAAGGAATCAAAATGTAATTTAATTGATGCTGAAAAATAAATGGCATGCTTTTCTGTTAAAAGGCACACTATTTAATGTAAAAAACACTGGAGATAGAAAGCTAACAAAACCAAGTATGAGACCGTGTACCAGAAAGGCAAACTTTTTTTTTTTTTACTTTATTTAAAACTATGAAGTAAAAATCTACACATTTCTTTGGACTCATTCTAGGATTTTGTGTGTGTGTCAGGGATGGAGAGTATTTGCTAATTTTCTTAACACCAAGGTAATGGGCCTGGAGTAGGAAATGGCAACCTACTCCAGTATTCTTGCCTGTAGAATCCCATTGACAGAGGAGCCTAATAGGCTACATACAGTCTGTGGAGTCTCAAGGGGTCGGACACAACTGAGTGACTGAACACACAAGTTTACAGAAATTATTTCACTGGAAAATATAATGAGCAGGCTTGCTTGTAAAAGTGCACTGTATTAATTTTTAAAATATTTGGTAACTGACAGAAACAAATCAAACCCTTTGAACCAGTTATTTCACGACTGGGAATACATCTTAAGGTACTAGCTAAAATTTGTAGAACTTTACAGTAAAAGATGTTCATTGCTCTACTATAGCAAAAATGTTTCAGTCAATCTAAATCTCTCTATGTAAGGAAATTATAAACACTACCAGGTCTTAAGGTGATTTTACAAATAGTTTATTTGCAATTAGTAATTTTCTGTCATCTCTAAATCTAGTTTGCTCACATTTTCAGGGGGAGCTCTGGAGAAATGAATCTACAATCCTTTGACTTTCTATACAGAGACTGCTATTTCCCTGCATTGCTATGTCCTTGACTACAGAGCATCCTCCTTCTATTAAAGAAAAAAAGAACAACTCCTTTGCTGTGACTCTGAACATTTCTGAAAAACATTAATTTTTTATTGTGAGTGTGTATCTGTGTTTGTGGTCATTTTAGGCCCTGCATGTGACAGTGTATTGCACATAACAATCTCAAGAAAGCTATGGATATTGGAAGAAGGAGAGCTGGTTCAAAGTTTAAATTTTTATTCTTTTCGCTATCAGGCCAGAGAAAAGGAATCATGCTTAAAACTGCAGATGGTGACAGCTGAAAGGAAAGCAAATTAATATCACTGGAAAATAGAAGTAAGTGGTGTGACTTGATTGTTAGCTTGGGAGCTGCAAATATCCCTGGTGGTTCCCAGAAAGAGTATGCAAGAGAAACTCATTTCTTTCTTCATTCCAAAGTGACCACCTCTACTTGGTAGCTCGAGTGAATTTGTTTTTGTTGGTGTCTCTCAACCCTCTTCCCCAGCTTCAAGCTGCGATGTGTACCAATAGTGCATTGAAAACAAGGGAATCTCTGTTCCTCAGGGAAAAAAGATAAGAATCGTTATCCTATCATCTCATGTCTATTTCTCCTATAAGGCTGTTTAAGCATTTGAGTATCCCAAGAAGCCCCATGCTCCCCCACCACCTCCCCACCCTGCAAAGGATTAATAAAGTCTAGTCAATTTCCTCTGCTACTTGTTGCCCACATCATGCTCCACCTTTCTTCCACAACACAGTCATAGATTCCAACTGATAAAAGGCATCTGAAGCTCAATTTTATTATTTTTTATTGTAATCATTATTATTATTCGTAATTAATTAATTTTTGGGAGGCTAATTACTTTACAATATTGTATTGGTTTCAACTTTAAATCATTCATATTTCCATATAAATGCCGTTCGCGGCATAACTTTTAAAATTTTCATTTGAATCTCAAACTTTGTGAACATTTAATGCTTTATTATTTTCTTGATGATTTGCAAAATAAAAATGTAAGCATTATAAACTACTTATTGGAAATTATACCAAACATCAAAATTATGCCATTTGTGATCACATCCAATATTTTATAAATAAGACTTGAATGAAACACATAAGATCTGTATGCACATTTAAGACTGGATAATATTGATACAGAGATAGCTTTCAATTTGTTTAAAGGAAGTGTATGCATTCATTTGTATTTGTACCTGGGGAAAATTGTCTGGGCAGAAAAAACTCATTGCATTTTAGATCACTTTATATAAGTATATCCTTCAAGTACAAGTAATTATTGCCTTGCTTAATCCACCACAAATTGCAAACACTTTGAACTCAAAGTATGCAAACAACTGTTCCTATTAGGATTGCTGTTGAGATTGAATACTATATATATGCAACTGTTTGTTTCAGTAGAACGAACTTATTCAAGTATACAGATTCTTTTTGTCATGTAAAATATAACAAGAAAAGGTATAACTTAAGCACGTAGGTATATTAGTTCATAAATCAGAATCAACATCTATTAAATATTTTCTAAATTCATTGGTTTATTTATTACTGTAGCCACTCATTTAGTTCTACCTGATAAGTGTCACAGATTTCTTGGTATTTTTAGATAAATAAGACCGCTATATATATCATATTTGACTCAATATATTTAGCAAAAAAAAAATTTTAAACCATTACATACGCAGGACACTGAATGGCCAATAATGCATTCTTAATTAAACATTTAAAGGATATTTTTATTTGAGTATCAATATTTTTAAGAGAGAAAAAAGATTTATTTTTCTAGAATGTGATCTTGAAGGGTTAAAGACTGCAACTGTCATCAAAAAGTCAGTGCTTAACATAATTTGCAGTTATTCTTTTACTTGTTTATTGTCTCTCTTCCCACTAGAGGGCAGGGCCTTCTTAGTTTTGTTAACCAGTATACCTTCACGGCAGTTAGTAGGTGCTCAAAAAAAATTTTTTTTTAATAAGTAAATGGATTAATTCTCTGAATTTATGCAATGCAAAGTTTTGAGTCCCACATTAAATGATATGCTTTATTTTCACTCAAGTTCCCACTGAACTTCACTGCTTGTACCACCTATGACAGAAAATTCCTTTTTGGCTTCTGAGTCATTGCACTTTGGGTAAGTACAGTTATCAGGCTACTATGATGTGAAGTTGAAACGTCAGACAAGCCCAGGAATCTCAACTAGGCCAGCAAAAACAAAACCTTTTGAAAGCATTCTAGCTGAAACATATGATTTACAATCAACTAGGCTTTATCTTCACTGTGATGTGAGCAGCAGGCATCTCAAAGCATCAATTGTCCAATCATGCCCCTGTAAAGATGGCCAGAAGCTCTAGGTGATTTCACAGAATGTAACAGCGAGGATGGTGCTAAAAGCATCATGAGTGTGTTGACAGAATCCAATATATTCCAATATATTCTATAAAAACTATTATATTTTAAAATATTTTAACGTTTTAGCTGTCAACTACTCTTTCCACTAAAATGTCCTCTAAAAAGCCCTAACAAGTTTCATGTAGTAGTGGACTATGCATGTTCTCTTATACAATTGGATCTATCAGAAAACAGATGAAAGCAGAAAGAAGTATTAGTATAACCCAGGTAAGAGATTTATTTTCCAAATAGCTAGCCAGGTAACCAACAGAATTTGTTGGAAAAAAAAAGATCAGTATTTTCTCCATGCTTTCCTCTACTGAGTAGGATTACTCAAGTGAAAGTGAAGTCACTCAGTCGTGTCCGACTCTTAGTGACCCCATGGACTGCAGCCCACCAGACTCCTCCATTCATGGGATTTTCCAGGCAAGAGTACTGGAGTGGGGTGCCATTGCCTTCTCCATATATATATACACATGCACACACACATATATATATATATATATTTAGATCTATCAAGTGCAAAAATGAAATCAACAAAGATTTTGATTTAGTTATATTGAAAGCATTAGTTTAGTGAAAATTGGCAGCTTTGCATTGGGTTGGCCAAAATGTTCATTCGATTAGTGAGTTGTTCAATAAACTTCTTGGTAAAAATGAAAAATGTACCTTTTATTTTACTTAAAACCAAGTGAAATTTTTGGTCAGCCTAATAATATTGAGATTTGTTTTCCAAAAACAAATCATAATCACTGCTTTCTTTTTGTGAAGAACCACCACAACAGTAAAAACTAACTTTTGATGAAAACTTACTTTGTGCCATTACCATTCAAATCATTATATGCTTTGAATCATTTAATCCCCACTACAATCTATGATAATTACTATTACTGTCATTTACATTTTACAAATGAGAAACTGAGGCTCTGAAAGATGAACATTTTGCACAAGATCATGGAAAAAGCAGGCAGATCAGAGCTGCCTGCCTCTATAGAGCTAATCAATGAATATAGTAAAGTTGCAGGATATAAAATCAACACACAGAAATCCCTTGCATTCCTATACACTAATAATGAGAAAGTAGAAAAAGAAATTAAGGAAACAATTCCATTCACCATTGCAACGAAAAGATTAAAATACTTACAAATATATCTACCTAAAGAAAATAAAGACCTATATAAGGAAAACTATAAAACACTGATGAAAGAAATCAAAGAGGACACTAATAGATGGAGAAATATACCATATTCATGGATAGGAAGAATCAATATAGTGAAAATGAGTATACTACCCAAAGCAATCTACAGATTCAATGCAATCCCTATCAAGCTACCAGCGGTATTTCACAGAACTAGAACAAATAATTTCAAGATTTGTATGGAAATACAAAAAACCTCGAATAACCAAAGCAATCTTGAGAAAGAAGAATGGAACTGGAGGAATCAACTTGCCTGACTTCAGGCTCTACTACAAAGCTACAGTCATCAAGACAGTATGGTACTGGCACAAAGACAGAAATATAGATCAATGGAACAAAATAGAATGCTCAGAGATAAATTCACACACCTATGAGTCTTGATTCTTAAATACTCCTGCATCCAGCTACCAGTTTAAAGATTTCAAGGTGGCTACTCAGACAGTAAAGTGTCTGCCTGCAATGTGGGACACCTGTGTTCAATCCCTGGGTTGGGAAGATCCTCTGGAGAAGGAAATGGCAACCCACTCCAGTACCTTTGCCTGGAAAATCCCATGGACAGAGGAGCCTGGTATGCTACAGTCCATGGGGTCACAAAGAGTCGGACATGACTGAGCGAATTCACTTTCACTTTCACTGATGAAATTAAGGGTGAGAGAAGATTGTCTCGAGAATTCAATGGGGTGTCAAGTGAACTCTTTATGGAAGTATTGGTTGGAGACCCTCAGAGAAGAAATTACAGGACTTCAGTGAATTTATAGGTTAGATGTATTGTGTGGTTTTTTTTTTTTTTTTTTTTTTTTTGCTTGCTAACAATTGCTTATTTGCAGAAGATCTTCATATTTGGTAGAATTAGCTTTGAGATACACTTTCACAGATAACATGAGATCCAGATCATGAGATGTAGCTAATGCTCACCCCTCTCAATTTTCAGATGGTCACTCTTTTTCACCCAGAAAAACCTAAGGGTTGTGCATGGTTCAGACAAACAGATGCCAGGGTCACAATTCAGAAAGGGATATGACACACATACCATCTGCCCCAAGACTACAGAACTGGGATGCCTGGTACAGGAAAGAAAAAAGCTGATTCTTGGATTATCGTATTATAATCAGGTAAAAACATAAAGCTCAAATTGTCTTTGAAAATAAGAGGTCAAAACAGAATGTGCAAAGACAAAGAGAAGGGTGAGAAAACAGCCAGAGAATTCCATCAACTTAGCTCAGTTCAGTCACTCAGTCATGTCTGACTCTTTGTGACCCCATGGACTGCAGCACGCTAGGCTTCCCTGTCCATCATCAACTGCTGGAGATTATTCAAACTCATGTCCATTGAGTCAGTGATGCCATCCAACCATCTCATCCTCTGTCGTCCCCTTCTCCTCCTACCTTCAAGCTTTCCCAGCATCAGGGTCTTCTTCAAAGAGTCAGTTCTTCAAATCAGATGGCCGAAGTATTGGAGCTTCAGCTTCAGCATCAGTCCTTCCAAGGAATATTCAGGACTGATTTCCTTTAGGATTGACTGGTTTGATCTCCTTGCAGTCCAAGGGACTCTCAAAGTCTTCTCCAGCACCACAGTTCAAAAGCATCAATTCTTCAGTGCTCACCTTTCTTTATGGTCCAGCTCTCACATCCATAGATAACTATTGAAAAAACCACAGTTTTGACCAGATCAACCTTTGTTGGCAATGTCTCTGCTTTTTAATATGCTGTCTAGGTTGGTCATAACTTTTCTTCCAAGGAGCAAGCGTCTTTGAATTTCATGGCTGCAATCACCATCTGCAGTGATTTGGGAGCCCAAGAAAATAAAGACTGTTACTGTTTTCCCCATCTGTCTGCCACAAAGTGATGGAACCGGATGCCATGATCTTTGTTTTCTGGATGTTGAGTTTTAAGCCTCCTCTCTCTCCTCTTTCACTTTCATCATGAGGCTCTTTAATTATTCTTTGCTTTCTGCCATAAAACTGGTGTCATCTTCATATCTGAGGTTATTGATATTCTCCCGGCAATCTTGATTCCAGCTTGTGCTTCATCCAGCCTGGCATTTCACATGATGTACTCTGCATATAAGTTAAATAAGCAGGCTGACAATATACAGCCTTGACGTACTCCTTTCCCAATTTGTAACCAATCTGTTGTTCCATGTCCAGTTCTAACTGTTGATTCATGACCTGCATACAGATTTCTCAGGAGGCAGTAAGGTGGTCTGATATTCCCATCTCTTGAAGAATTTTCCACAGTTTGTTGTGATCCACACAGTCAAAGGCTTTGGTGTAGTCAATAAAGCAGCAGCAGCTGTTTTTCTGGAACTCTCTTACTTTTTTGATAATCCAGCAGATGTTGGCAGCTTGATCTCTAGTTCCTCTGCCTTTTCTAAATCCAGCTTGAACATCTGAAGTTCATGGTTCACATACTGTTGAAGCCTGTCTTGGAGAATTTGGGGCATTACTTTGCTAGTGTGGGAGATGATTGCAATTGTGCGGTAGTTTGAACATTCTTTGGCACTGGAATGAAAACTGACCTTTTCCAGTCCTGTGGCCACCGCTGAGTTTTCCAAATTTGCTGGCATATTGAGTGCAGCACTTTCACAGCATCATCTTTCAGGATCTGAAATAGCGCAATTGGAATTCCATAACCTCCACTGCTGCTGCTGCTGCTAAGTCGCTTCAGTTGTGTCCGACTCGGTGCGACCCCATAGACGGCAGCCCACCAGGCTCCCCCGTCTCTGGGATTCTCCAGGCAAGAATACTGGAGTGGGTTGCCACTTCCTTCTCCAATGTATGAAAGTGAAAAGTGAAAGTGAAGTTGCTCAGTCATGCCTGACTTTGCAACCCCATGGACTGCAGCCCACCAGGCTCCTCCATCCATGGAGGCAAGAGTACTGGAGTGGGTTGCCATTGCCTTCTCCATAACCTCCACTAGCTGTGTTCACAGTGATGCCTCCACTTGACTTGACTTCTCATTCCAGCCAGCTCTAGGTGAGTGATCACACCATTGTGGTTATCTGGGTCATGAAGATCTTTTTTTCAGTATAGTTCTTCTGTGTATTCTTGCCACCTCTTCTTAATATCTTCTGCTTCTGTTAGGTCCATACAATTTCTATCCTTTATTGAGCCCATCTTTGCATGAAATGTTCCCTTGTTATCTCTCATTTTCTTGAAGATATCTCTAGTCTTTCCCATTCTATTGTTTTTATCTATTTCTTTGCATTGATCGCTGAGGAAGGCTTTCTTATCTCTCCTTGCTATTCTTTGGAACTCTGCATTCAGATGGGTATATCTTTCCTTTTCTCCTTTGCCTTTAGTTTCTTTTCTTTTCTCAGCTATTTGAAAGGCCTCCACAGACAACCATTTTGCTTTTTGCATTTCTTTTTCTTGGGGATGGTCTTGATCACCGCCTCCTGTACAATGTCAGGAACCTCCGTCCATAGTTCTTCAGGCACTCTGTCTATCAGATCTAATCCCTTAAATAGACAGCTGGAAATGGATATTTCACCCCATTCCTACTTCTGTTGCCCCCCAATTTTTTTCAGTAGTAGCGTTTAGGTATCAAATTACCTAGACATTTTCTTCTCCATTTTTGCCCTGTCTCAGGAACACTCATTATGTCCTAAGTGACCAAATGCATTTGGATATTCATGATTTTGACATATTTGCTCTCGCTCTCCTACTCTGGCTCTCCTCCCATGGGTGGTCAGCAGTATTGATGAGTTGGTTACCTGTCATTAATTTTAAGTAGCAAGCGTTATTCTTGGTTGTTCAAATTACTAACATTTTCCATCAATTCTATTTTCCCTCCTTCCTCTCTTTCTTCATTAAGTGATTCCTGACTTATTTCCCCTTATATGCATCCTTCCCTTCCTCCCACTCTCTCTTCTTATTCCTAGTCTCTAGCAATCCCAGGTACCTAAAGAAAATAAAAGTAAGTTAAGAAGCAGCCTGGTGAGTATAGGCCCCCAAGAGAATTTCATGGGGTGGGTAATACACCCTCAACATTACGGAAAGGGCAAATTTTTATAAACCCACACTCAAAAACTTGTCCTCAGTGAAACTGGAAAAACAGTAATCAAATGATAAAAGTTTTCCAAAAGCTTTTCTCTGGCTTTCTAAAGGCAGAATAGAAACAGATATAGGTAAGAAGACAAAAATCATAAAACCAGAGAATGCAAGACTAAAAGCACTCTGATAAGAATCTCAAGAAACATTATTTCCTCTTCAGATGACATTTTTTAAAAAATACTATTTGATTTGAAACTCACCAATCTATGTCTGGATGAACATATGTTACCACACGATTATTCCCTTCTGAAGATCTCCACTGCCCAGAAACCAGCAGGAAAAGGGAATGTTCTGGCAGTGGGTGGGCCACAACACATGAGCGGCCTGACCCTTTTAACTGCTTTAAGTGGCTGGCTGTTTCCTCTCTGTGTATCTTTTTTTTCCCCTTCTCCCGCTGCTATGACTGTTGTTCTTGCTTTGCAAGGACATGTCATTTTCCTTATCACTCTCTCTCCCCCTTCTTAATTGGCCGGCAGTAAAAATACGAATTGCTCTACTGTACTTTATCATGAGCCATTTGATGGGCCAAAAATGCCTCATAAGTACCGCCTAGAGGATATGAATCAGACCTGCTGACTCTTCCAAGCACCCACTTTTTATATCTTGACCCCCGGATGAGGCCAGGGGATGGTAATCATGCCCACTCCCCTGGGAACATTCAGTTAGTCACTGCCTCTCCATTAGCAAAGACAGCAAAAAGGTGTGGCCTCTGTCCGGCACAAGACGAGTCCACAGCTCAAATCTCTCCTGTCCATTAGGTTTAATGCCTGTTGTACTTTATGAACATGAAAAGCCTGTCTCAATTTTTCCTCCCTCTCTCTAGGTAATAGTGCATGGAATGAATGTCTGGATCCTAAAATGGCAGCTAAGCTTGGTAATCTTCTTTAAAGTCTCATAGCCTGGCAAAGACAACCTCCTTTCTTGGAAGCAAAATCCAGGAAACCTGTAGTCTCAAAAAGGCTGAAAAAAAAAAAAAAGTGAGGTTCTAGCTAGACAAGCATAAGAAGCTGTCTCTTGAGGTATTGTCTGCTTCGCTGTTCCCACCCTGTATGTACAATTGTATGTTTCACCAGGGAATGCTTATTGAAAATCTGCTTATGTTTTATGATGATACAGGTTTATTGTAAGATTTCTCAAAGCTTGATTCTTTGTGTAAATCTCACCACAACCTTCTTGCATCAGATACCTTGGAATTCAAATCACTGTGCATACTCTGAAGCATCAGAAAGGAGAAAGCAGGTTTAAAAAAAAATGTTCAATGTGATTAAAAAGCAAAATGGTACAAAAATAAACTGACTATGATCTAATAATCTCTGTCTTAACTTATTCATGCAGTAGCTAACTTACATGCCATAACTATGTTCCCCTAGGGCAGAAGCTATGTGCCAAAAACACATCTTTACTTATTACTATACCTAATAGGTATATGCCCATAACTCAGTATGGATTATGCAGCATCAGAAAGGAGAAAGCAGGTTTAAAAAAAAATGTTCAATGTGATTAAAAAGCAAAATGGTACAAAAAATAAACTGACTATGATCTAATAATCTCCGTCTTAACTTATTCATGCAGTAGCTAACTTACATGCCATAACTATGTTCCCCTAGGGTAGAAGCTATGTGCCAAAAACACATCTTTACTTATTACTATACCTAATAGGTATATGCCCATAACTCAGTATGGATTATGCTAGGACTTCAACTGCATATTTTGCCTATTTTAATGCATCATTTATAATTTTCTCTAAGGTTTGTTTCCTCTACCTCAGGCCATTGCTTCAATATCTCTGTTTCCTGTTTAGAAGTTTTCAAGAGTTCCAGTGTTTTGTAGCCATTATGATTTTTTTAAAGACATTCAGCTCCAAAGGGAGATCTCAATGCATTCCAACAGTAATTATCAGAGGAACTCCCAACATAGTCCTTGCTTTCTGATGTTATTGTGCTTTCTGTTTTTATGTCAGAAGCCAACACATCACTTATTGATGCCTCACTCTTCTGCCTTCATGATTCTTCCAGATCAGTCAATGCTAAGTTTAGCGAACTGGAGGTTTCATGCTCAATTCCTTTCTAAAAAAAAAATCACCTCCTCTCAAGCAATGAGTCCACAGGGAACAGGTCTGGGAAGAGAACCCAGGAAACACCAATATTAACTCACAAAGAGAATGAGCAGGAGACGTGAACAAGAGTGAATGCAAAACAGGAGAAAATGGCATCACAGAAGCCAAAGAAAGAATTAAGGAGGAAGGGCGCCATGAGGAGGACGCGCAGAGGGCCAGGGGAAGATTAAAGAGTAGGCTCTTACCAAGCCAAGGGAAATGCCACAGAAAACAGAAGGTGATGTTCAAGTCCATACATGAGGCAGTGTAGCTGATAAAGCACTTGTGGGGAAACACCATGACTATTATCTCCCTTATAACCTAACACCTAGCACAGTGATGCCAGAGAGAGGGTTCAGTTCAGTTCAGTCGCTCAGTCATGTCCGACTCTTTGTGACCCCATGAATCGCAGCACGTCCGGCCTCCCTGTCCATCACCAACTCATGGAGTTCACTCAGACTCACATCCATTGAGTCAGTGATGCCATCCAGCCATCTCATCCTTGGTCGTCCCCTTCTCCTCCTGCCCCCAGTCCTTCCCAGCATCAGAGTCCTTTCCAATGAGTCAACTCTTGCATGAGGTGGCCAAAGTACTGGAGTTTCAGCTTTAGCATCATTCCTTCCAAAGAAATCCCAGGGCCAATCTCCTTCAGAATGGACTGGTTGGATCTCCTTGCAGTCCAAGGGACTCTCAAGAGTCTTCTCCAACACCACAGTTCAAAAGCATCAATTCTTTGGCACTCAGCCTTTTCCACAGTCCAACTCTCACATCCATACATGACCACTGAAAAAACCATAGCCTTGACTAGACAGATCTTAGTCGGCCAAGTAATGTCTTTGCTTTTGAATATACTATCTAGGTTGGTCATAACTTTTCTTCCAAGGAGTAAGCGTCTTTTAATTTCATGGCTGCAGTCACCATCTGCAGTGATTTTGAAGCCCAAAAAAATAAAGTCTGACACTGTTTCCCCATCTATTTCCCATGAAGTAAAAGAAAAAAAGATAGAGGATAGAGGCATAGATAAACTATATACAGTGAGCATTAAGTAGTTTCCAAGGATACATTCATATATTTTTCTGCCTGAAACACAGGAAAATATAATTCAAAATGAAACTCAGCCACTATGGAAAATAATATGGAGTTTCCTCAAAAAACTAAAACTACCATTGTTGTTGTTTTTCAGTCTCTAAGTCATGTCCGAATCTATCATACGACTCAGAAATTCTAATTCTGGGTACATATCCAAAACCAAGGCAAAGACAGTAATCTGAAAAGACACTTATACCCCAATGTTCACAGCAGCACTATTTACAAGAGCCAAGATATGGACACAACCCAAGTATCCATCAACAGATGAATGGACAAATGAGATTATATATTCAATTATATATTCAGTGTATAATTGAATATTACATGGATATAAAACAGAGTGAAATTCTGCCATTTGCAACAATATGGATGCACCTAATATTATGCTTCGTGAAATAAGTCAGAGAAAGACAAATATTATGTGTTACCACTTATATGTGAAATCTAAAAAATAAAACAGATATATATAACTAAACAGAAACACCCAGAGATGTAGAAAACTTGAGGTTGCCTATGGTGAGAGGGAAAGCAGGCAGGGACAAGATAGGGGTAGGAGATTAAAAGATACAAACTACTATGATTAAAACAGATAAGCAACAAGGATATATTGTACAACACAGAGAAAGATAGCCATTATTTTTTAATAACTGTTAAATGGAATATAATCCATAGAAATATTGAATCATTATGCTGTACACCTGAAACTAATGTAATATTATAACTCAACTATACTTCAATTTGAAAAAGAGAAGAAAAAATTTAACTCATACACAGAGTGATGCTGGTGTTGCAGTTTATTCGCTCAGTAGTCTCCGATTCTGTGACCCCATAGCAGACCACCAGGCTTCGTGGGATTCTCCAGGCAAGAATCCTGGGTGGGTTGTCATTCCCTTCTCCAGGGGATCTTCCTGACCCAGGGATGATCACACCTGCGTCTCCTGGTTGGCAGGTGGATTCTCTACCATTGGGCGATCTGGGAAGCCCTTCTCACTGATTAATACCTCCTACTATACACTTTCCCCTTCTTTATTGGTTATTCCTTTGCTGTTCAGTGACTCAGTTATTTCTGATTCTTTGCAACCCCATGGACAGCAGCATGCCAAGTTTCCCTGTCCTTCATCATCTCCTGGAGCTTGCTCAAACTCATGTCCAGCGAGTTGGTGATGCCATTCAACCATCTTGTCCTCTGTCATCCCCTTCTCCTCCTGCCTTCGATCTTTCCCAGCATCAGGGTCTTTTCCAATGAGTCGGCTCTTCACATCGAGTGACCAAAGTATTGGAGCTTCAGCTTCAGCATCAGTCCTTCCAGTGAATATTCAGGACTGATTTCTTTTAGGATTGACTGGTTTGATCTCCTTGCAATTCAATGGACTCTCAAGAATCTTCTCCAGCACCACAGTTTGAAGGCATTGATTCTTCGGCGCTCGGCCTTTCTTATTGTCCAGTTCTCATATCCGTAAATGACTAAAGGAAAAACCATAGCTTTGACTATATGGACCTTTGTCGGCAAAGTGATGTTTCTGCTTTTTAATACACTCTCTAGATTTGTCATAGCTTTTATTCCAAGGAGTAAGCGTCTTTTAATTTCATGGCTGCAGTCACCATCTGCAGTGATTTTGGAGCCCAAGAAAAGAAAGTCCGTCACTGTTTCCATTGTTTCCCCATCTATTTGCCTTGAGCTACCATAATTTGAGAGTTTTATCTGTTTCCTGTTAAGTATTGCTGGGTTTGAGGGGCAAAGGGGAAGGAGTGTCTTTAAGCCAGCTTGTTTTATATAAAGTAATATTAAGTTAGTAAAATGAGGCCTACTGTTGTGGTTTGATTTTTTTTTTAAGGTTGAAGTTCATTATCTGCTGTGTTCATGGACCAGTCATTCCCCATCTATTTGCCTTGAGCTACCATAATTTGAGAGTTTTATCTGTTTCCTGTTAAGTATTGCTGGGTTTGAGGGGCAAAGGGGAAGGAGTGTCTTTAAGCCAGCTTGTTTTATATAAAGTAATATTAAGTTAGTAAAATGAGGCCTACTGTTGTGGTTTGATTTTTTTTTTAAGGTTGAAGTTCATTATCTGCTGTGTTCATGGACCAGTCCAGTATCTTACACTCACCTACAATGTCTGAAAGACTGTAATTCTTGGTCTACACCAATTCAAACCTTGATCAGATTTTACTTACTAGAATTAAAAACACAGCTAAAAGTCTAACATGACTTCAAGAATAATTTACCCAAATCATATGATTCCCCCAAAAATGCATGCCCTGTGGACACAGTATGTATTGTTTACACCACTTGTTTTGAATTGTTGATTATCAGTGGCCCTCTATCAGGACTATTCTAATTTACCACTCATGAGAAGTTTTTGTTAATAACAAGAGCACATCAAAGAGGGCAGCTTCAGACAATGTTACCAGATCTTTATGAATTCGCAAAGAGGAATGACCAAACCAAACAAAGAAGCAGCACTCAGCCAAATGTATAATTAAGTAGTTTCCAAGGATACATTCATATATTTTTCTGCCTGAAACACAGGAAAATATAATTCAAAATGAAACTCAGCTACTATGGAAAATAATATGGAGTTTCCTCAAAAAACTAAAACTACCATTGTTGTTGTTTTTCAGTCACTAAGTCATGTCCAAATCTATCATACGACCCAGAAATTCTAATTCTGGGTACATATCCAAAACCAAGGCAAAAACACTAATCTGAAAAGACACTTATACCCCAATGTTCACAGCAGCACTATTTACAAGAGCCAAGATATGGATACAACCCAAGTATCCATCAACAGATGAATGGACAAATAAGATTATATATTCAATTATATATTCAATGTATAATTGAATATTACATGGATATAAAACAGAGTGAAATTCTGCCATTTGCAACAATATGGATGCACCCAATATTATGCTTCATGAAATAAGTCAGAGAAAGACAAATATTATGTGTTACCACTTATATGGGAAATCTAAAATATAAAACAGATATATATAACTAAACTGGAGAAGGCAATGGCACCCCACTCCAGTACTCTTGCCTGGAAAATCCCATGGATGGAGGAGTCTGGAAGGCTGCAGTCCATGGGGTCGCTGAGGGTCGGACACGACTGAGCGACTTCACTTTCACTTTTCACTTTCTTGCATTGGAGAAGGAAATGGCAACCCATTCCAGTGTTCTTGCCTGGAGAATCCCAGGGACGGGGGAGCCTGGTGGGCTGCCATCTGTGGGGTCGCACAGAGTCGGACACGACTGAAGCGACTTAGCAGCAGCAGCAGCAGCAGCATATAACTAAACAGAAACATCCAGAGATGTAGGAAACTAGAGGTTGCCTATGGTGAGAGGGAACGTGGGGAGGGACAAGATAGGGGTAGGAGATTAAGAGATACAAACTACTATGATTAAAACAGATAAGCAACAAGGATATATTGTACAACATAGAGAAAGATAGCCATTATTTTTTAATAACTGTTAAATGGAATATAATCCATAGAAATATTGAATCATTATGCTGTACACCTGAAACTAATATAATATTATAAATCAACTATACTTCAATTTGGAAAAAAGAAGAAAAAAATTTAACTCATACACAGAGTGATGCTGGTGTTGCAGTTTATTCGCTCAGTAGTCTCCAATTCTGTGACCCCATAGCAGACCACCAGGCTCCGTGGGATTCTCCAGGCAAGAATACTGGAGTGGGTTGTCATTTCCTTCTCCAGGGGATCTTCCTGACCCAGGGATGATCAAACCTGCATCTCCTGGTTGGCAGGTGGATTCTCTACCATTGGGAGACCTGGGAAGCCCTTCTCACTGATTAGTACCTCCTACTATACACTTTCCCCTTCTTTATTGGTTATTCCTTCTTTATTGGTTATTCCTTTGTTTTATTCCTTTATTGGTTATCAGAATCAGTTATTTCTGATTCTTTGCAACCCCATGGACAGCAGCACGCCAAGTTTCCCTGTCCTTCACCATCTCCTGGAGCTTGCTCAAACTCATATCCAGCGAGTCGGTGATGCCATCCAACCATCTCGTCCTCTGTCATCCCCTTCTCCTCCTGCCTTCTATCTTTCCCAGCATCAGGGTCTTTTCCAGTGAGTCGGCTCTTCACATCGGGTGACCAAAGTATTGGAGCTTCAGCTTCAGCATCAGTCCTTCCAGTGAATATTCAGGACTGACTTCTTTTAGGATTGACTGGTTTGATCTCCTTGCAATTCAACGGACTCTCGAGAATCTTCTCCAGCACCACAGTTTGAAGGCATTGATTCTTCGGCGCTCGGCCTTTTTTATTGTCCAGCTCTCATATCCGTAAATGACTAAAGGAAAAACCATAGCTTTGACTATATGGACCTTTGTTGGCAAAGTGATGTTTCTGCTTTTTAATACACTCTCTAGATTTGTCATAGCTTTTATTCCAAGGAGTGAGCGTCTTTTAATTTCATGGCTGCAGTCACCATCTGCAGTGATTTTGGAGTCCAAGAGAAGAAAGTCCGTCACTGTTTCCATTGTTTCCCCATCTATTTGCCTTGAGCTACCATAATTTGAGAGTTTTATCTTTTTTCTGTTAAGTATTGCTGGGTTTGAGGGGCAAAGGGGAAGGAGTGTTTTTAAGCCAGCTTGTTTTATATAAACTAATATTAAGTTAGTAAAATGAGGCCTACTGTTGTGCTTTGATTTTTTTTTTTTTAAGTTGAAGTTCATTATCTGCTGTGTTCATGGACCAGTCTAGTATCTTACACTCACCTACAATGTCTGAAAGACTGTAATTCTTGGTCTACACCAATTCAAACCTTGATCAGATTTTACTTACTAGAATTAAAAACACAGCTAAAAGTCTAACATGACTTCAAGAATAATTTACCCAAATCATATGATTCCCCCAAAAATGCATGCCCTGTGGACACAGTATGTATTGTTTACACCACTTGTTTTGAATTGTTGATTATCAGTGGCCCTCTATCAGGATTATTCTAATTTACCACTCATGAGAAGTTTTTGTTAATAACAAGAGCACATCAAAGAGGGCAGCTTCAGACAATGTTACCAGATCTTTATGAATTCGCAAAGAGGAATGACCAAACCAAGCAAAGAAGCAGCACTCAGCCAAATGTATTCAACCATTCTCAGAATTTCTTTTTAGTATATTTGATTTATAATGTGGATTAGTTACTGCTGTACAGCAAAGTGATTCAATAATACATATATTATGCTCTTTTTCTCATATCCTTTTCTATTATGGTTTATCATAGGATACTGAATATAGTTCTCTGTGCTATACAGTAGGACCTTGTTAATGCATTCTAATATAAAAGCTTATATCTGCTAACCCCAAACTCCCAATCTATCATTCCCCAACCTCTCCCTCTTGGCAGCCGCCAGTCTGTGCTCCGTGTCCATGATCTCAGAATATGTTCTAACCCCAAGAGCAGTGGCCTTCAAGGAAGTGACATCACCAGCTCACTTGACACATCTTTTTTATACTGTCTGTCTCAAAGGAATTTTTTCCTTGACCTGATTTTATAATCACTTTGCTTAGCAAGCCCCGCATTTGGAAGTATGAAGGTTTTGCTTTCACAGTAGCTCCTGAAAATAGAGATGTTCCTCTTATTCAGTTACAGCCAGTGTCTAATTCTTGCCTCTAAAGAGTCTAGGTTAATTGTCTCACTTTTAATTGTCTCACTTAATGCCCCACACCAGCAAATTCTACAGCCTAATTCTGTGTTACACTAGAGAAAATTCCCTTTGCCTGAAACCAGGCCTCTAAGTTAAACTAAATGGGGGAAGAAAACAGGTGTTAAGAATGTACCTTTCCCCAAAAATCAATGTTATCTCGGTTAGTGGTCTCTGGAGCAAAAGCAAGAGCGTCTCATTCTCCGTGAAGCCAATCCAGCATGTACAGGCATGTACAATCGCTTCATTTGTGTCTGATTCTTTGTGACCCCACCAACTGTGGCCCACCAGGCTCCCCAGTCCATGGGATTCTCCAGGCAAGAATATTGGAGTGAGCTGTCATGCCCTCCTCCAGAGGATCTTCCTGACCAGGGGTTCGAATCCGCATCTCTTGTGTCTCCTGAATTGGAAGGCAGGTTCTTTACCACTAGCACCACCTAGGAAGCCTCCAACATGCACATATCATCCAGTAAAAGCTGGCTCTGTCAAGCATATACAGAGAATCTTATATCTCTGTACATAAAGCACGTCTCTTCCGAGTGACAAGTCGTGTCCAGGCAAAGTTTATTACAAATTCTGTTTGAAATCTCAAGAAGAAATAGGAAAAAAATAACAACAGCTCCGTGGAGCAATACTCAGGAAATGACTTGAACTCATCCCAATTTTAAAGTTCCATTCTAGACAGCAAGCAGCTCAATCCCCATTTTCTGAGGGAACTGCCCTTACAGGGAAGGTGTGGCAAAGCCATCTGCTGCTTTATAGTGATGGTTTGCAGCCTTGTTTTTCTGCTCCAGCTATGAAATTGCACTAATCACAGAAACAGACTGTTTGGCCAGGAAGCAGTGAATGCCAGATACAAGTGAATTTAAGCCCACATGTACTGAAGCTGCAAGCTTAGTTTGCAATTTATGGGCAAGTGGTTTTATATTTATTGATCTGGACCAAGTGCAGGTCCTATAGGGGAAATATGACAGATTTCATCTGTCTGACAGCCAAGTCTAATTGTATTTTCAGTCTGAAATGACCAAAGACAAAAGTGTACACGTCGAGAGCCCTCACTCTGATGCCATATGGAGTATTAGATTCAGGGCTGTGGTCACTCTAAGTGTTCATTTTAATAACTAGTTGCAGGCTGCATCCTGGGCAGCTAAAACAGAGAGGTGAGAGTTTTTAATTCAAATCTGAATTAATAGACCATCTGATTCTGCCTGAATGTGGGTGAGCCATGCAAAGCCCTCACTCTGATGCCATATGGAGTATTAGATTCAGGGCTGTGGTCACTCTAAGTGTTCATTTTAATAACTAGTTGCAGGCTGCATCCTGGGCAGCTAAAACAGAGAGGTGAGAGTTTTTAACTCAAATCTGAATTAATAGACCATCTGATTCTGCCTGAATGTGGGTGAGCCATGCAAGCATGCCTTTTATAGACCTGATTGGGGGGAACTGAAAAGATGTGTCATATATCATTGATTTATCTGGTCCATGAAACTTCCGAGCCAAAAGTCAAATACTTCCCACAATGGGTTGTCACTGAAATTATAACCAGTACTTCTGGGAAGGCCTGGCATCTTAAAAATCAAAAACATTTTCTATATGCTTACTTTCTAGTCAGGAAGACTAACTGTGCCTGTGAGAACGGTCATCTGTCATTTCTCTTTTTCTGACCTTGTTTCCCTCTCTGCCTCTCTCTCTCACACACACATATCATCATCATCATCATCATCATCACAGAACAGACACTTCACTGAAGCCCTTACATAACTGAAGAGACCACCGACAAGGAAACCTGCCTCAAAAGAGTATTGCCAATACCCAGTGCTGGGTTCTAGTGAAGCATCACTCAGTATTCTGAATCCTGATTGGCTAATCTTTTATGAGTAATATTTGATCTGTTTCTTGGCTTCTTCTAACCCTGCACATGGCATAGAAGAGGACTTAACTGGCTCTTAGGTTATGGGATAGTTACTTACTTTCTCTGATTCTGTATTTATCATCTTCAAAAACAGTTTCAACACTATGTCACAATGGTTAAACAGGAGGCTGTTAAAAGTATTAAATTGTGTGTGTGTTAAGTCACTTCAGTAGTGTCCAACTCTTTCTGACTCTACTCAGGGATTGAACCTGCATCTCTTACACTGAACTCTCCTGCACTGGCAGGTGGGTTCTTTACCACTAGCACCACCTGGGAAGTCCAGGTATTAAATTACTTAACATATATTTAAAAAATTAAAATATCCTTCAATGCCTGGTTGATTTAGGTGCTCAGTGAATGCTAGCTTACCTTCCCTCTTCTCTGACTGTCTCAATGAAAATTTTTTTCTCTTCACTGCTTCAGCTCCCATTTCAATCTTTGGATTTCCTTTGCAGCTCAGATAGTAAAGAATCTGCCTACAGTACAGGAGACCTGGGTTCAATCCCTGAATGAGCAAGATCTCCTAGAGAAGGAAACGGCAACTCACTCCAGTATTCTTGCCTGGAAAATCCCATGGACAAAGAAGCCTGGTGGACTACAGCCCATGGGGTCGAAACCGAATGACTAACACTTCCCACTTCAGTTTTCATCCTCCAGAGACACCTCTTCAATCCCAACTTCTCAGCCATTATTCACACTCTTAACCTAATTATTATCTGTTCATCTCCAAGTTGCCCCAAATCCTAGTGCTCCAAGTTCAAGGGCTCTTCCAAGTTCAACATCAATAAAACCAAATTCACTTTTAATTCCACCCAACCATGCTGTCCTGCAGTCTGCTGTCCACTTCAGCTTCCCTTTCTTTCTTCCTCTACTGTTGAACTGAACCACTATCCTCTCACTCTTTCAGCCTCAAAACCCTTAAGTGGGGGACTCCCCTCATGGTCCAGTGGTTAAGAATCTGCCTCCAAATTCACGGGATGCAGATGTGATCCATGGTTGGAGAACTAAAATTCTCATATGCTGTGGGGCAACTAAGCCCACACAGAAACTGCTAAGCCTGCATGGTGCAACCAAGACCCAGTGCAGACAAAAATAAATAAATAAATATGGGGTGTGTGAACTCTGTAATGTCCAACTCTTTGCAGCCCCTTGGACTGTAGCCCACAGGCTCCTCTGTCCATGGGATTTCCCAGGCAAGAATACCAGAGTGGGGTTGCCATTTCCTTCTCCAGGGGATCTTCCAGATCCAGACATTGAACCCAGGTCTCCTGTGTCTCCTGCATTGCATGCTGTGGGGAGTGGGGGACCTTAAATGATGGAGCTGTTTCTTTGTCCTTCACAACCAGCCAGTCCCTGGAGCCTGCCGCGTCTCATGATCTCTCAGGTTCATCCCTTCTTCTCTTCCCAGTGTCACCCAGCCCCTACCCTTGTATCAGGATGGCCACACTCACCCCAGCTGTTCCTTTACCTCTCATCACCCCAGAGTGCACTCTAAGCAGGAGCACTTTTGACCTGCATGAATGAGCTTTGATATTAGCTTCCACAGTAGTTTCCTGTTCTGCAGAACCACTTGCCACAAACTTAGTAGCATAAAAATGACATAAGTTTATTATCTTACTGTTCTGGAAGTCAGAAGTCAGAAGTGGGTTTCAGAGGGCCAAAGTCAAGGAGTCAGCCAGGCTGCATTGCTTCTACAGGTGCTGGAGGATAATCTGTGTTTTCTTGCCTTTTCCAGATTCTAGAAGTCACATGCATTCCTTGGCTTCTGGCTTCCTCCCCTCATCTTCAAGTCCAGCAGTGTAAAATCTTCGGTATCTCTCTTCTCTTCCTTCTTCCTCTCTCTCTCTCTCTCAATCGCTCTCTCTCTCTCTCTCTCTCTCTCTCTCTCTCGATAGTCTATCATTTCTCCCACTGTATCTTCCCGGTCCTCCTCTTCCCTCCCTCTCTCCTTTTTTCTCTCATTCTCATATTAATACATTATCTGACCCACCCACATAATCCAATCTCCCTTCTCAAGATCCCTAACTTAAATTACTTCTGCAAAGCCTCTTTGCTGTGTAAGGTTCCAGGAACTAGGACATGGATATCTCTGAAGTCATTATTCTACCTGCTACACCTACTTTGCCACAATTATTTCATACAATTACCCCCATATGCTTCTATGGGTTCCAGCCACACATGCATGCATGCATGCTTAGTCACTCAGTCCTGTCCTATCTTTGCAGCCCCATAGACTAGAGCATGCCAGGCTCCTCTGTCCTCCACTGTCTCTCGTAGTTTGCTCAAATTCACGTCCATTGAGTCAGTGATGGTTTCTCATCGTCTCATCCTCTGCCGCCCCTTTTCCTTTAGCCCTCAATCTTTCCCAGCATCAGAGTCTTTTCCAATGAGTTGGCTCTTTGCATCAGGTGGCCAAAGTCTTGGAGCTTCAGCTTCAACATCAGTCCTTCCAATTAATATTCAAGGTTGATTTCCTTTAGGATTGACTGGTTTGATCTCCTTGCAGTCCAAGGGACTCTCAAGAGTCTTCTCCAGCACCACAATTTGAAAGCATTAATTCTTCAGTGCTCCCCCTTCTTATGGTCCAACTCTCATGTCCACAAATGACACGAAAAATCATAGCTTGGACTATACAGACCTTTGTCAGCAAAGTGATGTCTCTGCTTTTAATACGCTGTCTAGGTTTGTCATAGCTGATCCTTTCATAACCTCTATAATTTTTTAGCCAGAACCTTCTTTAATGCCACAAAGGAAACTGCAAACCCCAGACAAGAAGAAAGGGGATTCTAAGGTATGACACAGACTCCTGGCCTCCCCCTGAGAGGAAAAGAGAACTCAGCAAAAGGCAGAGACCCTGCTAGTTTCCCTCTCTTCAACAGCACTTGGGAGTCAGTCCCTCTCCTCCCTACCCTCACCCCTGCATCCCAGGATAAAGAACAGTCAGCAGTCGTACTGGGTTGTAACCCTATTAATAACCCTACAGGATTGTTAGGTAACTTTTTAAACTGGGATGGTTAAGTCTTACCCAGACTGTGGTGATGTACAAACAAATGGGACAGCAGAAACGGGCACCAAAGAGTTTGCAGGGGCCTCGGGAGGTCTCTGGAAACTTAGGTGAGCTCAGCACAGGAGGCAGAAGAAGACAGAGCAGCTCTAAGGTAACTGTGTGCTGCTCTGGGATCAAGGGACTTAAGCAAGCCAAGATCTCAGCAGAGATAACCCAACATCTAGATGTATCATCTAAGGAAGCAGACAGAGGAAGGGTAGAGGAACCCAGAACCCCAGAAGTGCTTCAGGAACCCCAGAAGTACCAACCCAGCTGCTTTAAGTCAGTTTCTTGTTTTAGGGCAGCAGCAGGAAATAATTAAGCAAATTATTTTTGGATTCACACAATGCCCAGTTCCTCCCTGCAGTGGGAAGAACCCAGAATACCTTCAGATCTCCTTCCAGTCTTTTCCCTTTAAGTCCACATCCCTGAGAGACCTCAAAGGGATTTTCAGAAGCGAAAAACCTGTCTCTCTTCCAAAAAACAATCCCATTTACCAGCCAGGAAATGGAATGTGGAAGAATGAACCCCACTTTATCCTATGACAGTCCCAGGGACCCTTCAGAAATATTCTATTCAACTGCTTTATCGAAAGACCTAAGGTAGTACTGATGTCTAACTTGGAATTAGCCACAGAGGGAGTTTAGGAATCCTGCTTAATACTTATGTTCTTTCAGTTCAGTTCAGTTCAGTCGCTCAGTCGTGTCCGACTCTTTGCGACCCCATGAATCACAGCACGCCAGGCCTCCCTGTTCATCACCATCTCTCAGAGTTCACTGAGACTCACGTCCTACTACTTCAGTTTCAGCCTATAGAGGCATATCCTTTACACATAGAAGTCACATAAACATTTTCTATAGGAATTCATTTAGATTGGAGAGAAAAAAAATAAAATCATGGAAGAGATCAAGTTGAGCTTGAAGTTTGAAGGATGGGTATAAATTCAGAGATGGAAGGCAATATTCTAGGTTAGAAGAAACTTTGGTCCACACAAGTAACAGGAAGCATTGCCTCCAAGAAATCCTGCTGATGAGTTTGGCGAGGTAGGTTCTTGATGGCCAGCTCAGGAATTTGGATATTTTCCTAGAGTGCAAGGAGAGTTAGCTGTAGATTTTTGAGCAGGAAATAGCTTGGAAATTTTCCTCTTACCACAAAGGAAATTTTTACCTCTAGCAAAGAAAAACAATACCAAATTTATAAAGCATATCTACACCTCAAGGAAGAAACTGATTCTGAGCATTAATAGATAAAACTGTTTATAATTTGCATTTAACTTCATTGGATTTTTACCAGGTAGTCAAAGTTAGCCAGTCAAAATGCTCATAGTGGAATCAAGCATGACTTTAACAAACAATTTTAAATTAAAACACAGAACTCAAGGATCATTCACGAATGTGCTGGGTTTTCTTTCCAGAGCTATTGGCTGATTTTAGCCATAACCTATCAATTTTCAAAGAAATGAATAGTACCTAGGACACTCCCTGGTGTCTGGGATTACCGTCAACTCAATTGAAATAAATTCTAAGTTCTGCCTCTAATGCTTCTTTTCACAGATTGAAAGGATGCACTTTGGAGTTTTGCACTGTTGGACATCCAATTTATGTGGTTGTGAAGAACTGCTAAGCAGTTTATCTTCTATCCATTTTAACGATCAAAACTGAATTCCGATGAAGCCCTTCTACTATGACTACTGTACTATTCTGTATTGCCTGTTGTTGACAAAGTGACCATGTGACAAATTGACAGCCAGCTTTATTAAATGTGGTTGTAAGCAAACTATCCTGCATAAAGCCCTACAAGTTGAGTCAGGCTTTGGAACAAAATATGATGAAGCATGAAACCAGACTGTCTAAGCACGGGTATCTTCCAAGAGATTCGAAACATCAGAATAAACAAGTGAGAATAGCCTCTTCCGATTCAACAAACCTAAGCCAGACTAAAGGAGGACGTGGGCATCATGTGAATTCAAAATTAATTGGCTTTATTATTTCCTGCTGTTGCAGGACAACAAACAGCTGACTCCTTTTTTCAGTTTCTAAAAGCAAAAAGGTTGGTGCTGGTTGTTGCCATGAACATCCAATGACTGATTCATTCTTACACAAGTGGAACCCATGGGAAATGCTGCCAATAACTTGGTTTATTCCTTATCTTCCATTCTCAGCAGACAACAGATTCGTCTATATTTTTACGAAGAGGCATACATTTTTCAGTTAGTATACAAACAACAACACTATGTGATTCCTTTTGGTCTCAGTCCTCAGGGCTTTGGGAAAAGGAGAAGAAAACCAAAGCATTTGGAGCATCAGTGTGGCTGGACCAAGCTTCCCATAGCCTCCTGGGAAGTCCCACTGCTTGCGGGGAAGTCCCGCTCAGAAACATGCATTGAGCCAGGTAACTCTGATGGTCTTTTCCCACCTCAAGGCTATCACAAAGAACTGGGACACTTAGCTATGTTCACCCACAGGGCTCTCTGAGGCCAAATGAACCCAGTGTGTGAGGAAGCCTGAATGCGTATGCGTGTGTGTGTGTGTGTATCTCTTTCAATCTTGAGCAAATTACTTCACTCATATGTGATAATGGGGCTTCCCTTGTGGCTCAGCTGGTAAAGAATCCACCTGCAATGCAGGAGACCTGGGTTCGATCCCTGGGTTGGGAAGATCACCTGGAGAAGGGATAGGCTACCCACTCCAGTATTCTGGCCTAGAGAATTCCATGGACTGTACAGTCCATGGTGTCACAAAGAGTTGGACATGACTGAGCAAATTTCACTTTCACTTCTGTGATAATGAGAAAATATCTTCTAGGATTCTTGAGATTGAATTATACAACAGTAAAAAATGCCTATTTAAAATGGATAACCAACAAGGACCAACTGTATAGCATATGAAACTCTGCTCAATGTCATATAGCAGCCTGGATGGGAGGGAAGTTTGGGGAAGAATGGATACATGTGTATGTATGGCTGAGTCCCCTCACTGTTCACCTGAAACTATCACAACATTGTCTGTTAATTGGCTACACCCCAATATACAAAACAAAAAGTTGTTTTTTTAAATATGCCTGGTGTAGCACTGTATATAGAATATTCTCAACAAATGTCATCTCTCAACCTGCTTTATATTTCCATGTGAAAAGGATCTTATGGCAAGGCGAGCCTCCATTCTCCCCAGAGCACACATGTGGGAGTTACCAGCATGCTTATCAAGCCCTGGTTTCAACGCTGATTTTGACCTGAATTCAATCCCAGTTAAGGCCATCCATACCAGCCATCCACAAAGAGATGCATCTGAATTATAAAACACCAGCCTCAACCTTATTGAGATCCAGTGTAAATCCACCTAAGTGGCCAGAAAAATCTCTATTATAGCATTTCCCAAAGAGTGAAAAAACTGGGCCCTCAACCCTGGGATTTCTTTGGAAGGAATGATGCTAAAGCTGAATCTCCAATACTTTGGCCACCTCATGCGAAGAGTTGACTCATTGGAAAAGACTCTGATGCTGGGAGGGATTGGGGGCAGGAGGAGAAGGGGACGACCGAGGATGAGATGGCTGGATGGCATCACGGACTCAATGGACGTGAGTCTGGGTGAACTCCGGGAGATGGTGATGAACAGGGAGGCCTGGCGTGCTGTGATTCATGGGGTCGCAAAGAGTCGCACATGACTGAGTGACTGAACTGAACTGAACTGAACATGGTAACCCTACAATGGGACTAGCTATGAATTAATGAGATGCCAACGAGAACTTTGCAACTCCCCTTTGCTGTTAGGGAGCCATCATAAAGTATTCATAGAGGCAATACTTTTAAGCTTCCCCCACCCATCCAGATTACAAAACCCAACTTCCTCTCCCTTGTATGCATGCATGCTAGGTCGCTTCAGTTGTGTTCTACTCTTTGTGACCCTATGTACTATAGCCTGCCAGGTTCTTCTGTCCATGGGATAGTTCAGACAAGAATACTGGAGTGGATTGCCGTGCCCTCCTCCAGGAGATCTTCCCGACACAGGGATCGAAGCCACGTCGCTTATGTCTCCTACATTGGCAGGTAGGTTCCTTACCACTAGTGCCACCTGAGAAGCCCTACCTTACAACCTGCCTTACTGTGACTTTGCACCCGAACCACTAAGAGAACAACACTTGAAGCCACATGAGGACAATATCACCTGCTTTTCCCTCAGTCTTAAGGTTTAGAGCAAATATACTTTCGGCAGCCACACTAAATCTCTCTCCCCAGACTATCTGCTCTCCAATCAACCTTTTCCCAGCATTACATGCATTTCAGTACGTTTTCCCTTCTCGAATGAAGAAAAGCATTCTTTCTGAGACACGTTTTTGAAGCAATAAACAGCTCACTTCTTTGTGGGAAAATAGGCAATTTTCAAGTAACCTTTGGAAGCATCTAAATAACCCACACATATTTATGGCTGAGTGACTCTTTGGATGGAAGAAACTTTAAGCCTGTATTTGCAAAGATTTCCATTAACATCTTTGAGCCACCTCTCATCTCATTTTAAAACAAATGGCTCACTCAACAGAAGAGAATCTAGGTTGCTGTTTTTTTTTTTTTTTTTTTTTTTTTTCCCTCTCTCTCTCTCTCTTCCCTCAGTTTGGCTTCCTAAGCAGAGATTTGATGTGTGCACAAAACACATTTAAGCTCAATTGGCAAATCTTCACCCAGAGGTCTCAGGGTCCTGGGAGTGAAGACAGAAGCCTTCATGGCATCCAGGGTCAGCCTTTATGTCCCATTTTAGATGAACCTCCATTTCACCTCACCCCGCCCCCTACTCCTTCCTTCTCACAAGAAAAATTCCTCAAGGAAAAGGGAAAAGGCTCTCATTTTCCCACCACCCCCACACTGCAGCAGAAAGCCCTGTTTATAAAGGGTTTGTTCTCAGGAGAAAATGCCATAAGCTATATTTATCTCTAACTAATCCATTTCTCTCTACTCCAAGATTAAGGAATTAATGACTGCTACAGCTGCTGTCCTTAGCACATTAATTACTATAAATTGGCTACAGCCTCAAAAAAAAAAAAAAAATCCACTCAATGACAATGGTGAGAGGGCAAGGTTTATGCATTAGATATGCATTAGATATCCAACCTAAATAGTAAATCAGTGTAGCATGGAGCCCAAGAAGTTATATACCAGCTTGGGCACTGGGTTTCCACCTGCAGGCTGTAAGCATGGAGAAAGGGTAGAGGTGGGCAAGAGAGGGAAAAAATACATTGTATATACACAAACTTTCCTCAAGACAGATCAAATACTAAGGAAAATTGCTCTTGGATCCATAAAAGCCTGCATCATTACAAATTTCCTTAGGTCATTTTTCGATACATGGACTATTTCCTAAAATATACATTTCCTAAAATCCTTGCAGATGGGACAGTGAGTACAGATGTTCAGAAAGACTTGTCTACCCTGGTTTCCTTGAAAATCCCCATTCCAAGGCTCACACACTTCCGTCTTCCAAATCATCTCATCTTCCATTTTCTCTCTCTGTGACACATCTTCCCCCTCTCTGCCCCTTCCCCATCCGACGTTTCACAGTTCTTAGCCTCAACTCAATGTCACCTCCTCCAGGAAGCTGTTGGAGTTCCTCTAGCTGTTACAACACACTTCAAGGAGCTTACATTTTCATCCCCCAGACCCAAGGCCATGAGCACCCTGAGGGCTAGACTTGGTTGCTCCTCTGCAAGTCTCAACATCCCCTTGCCCCACCCAGCTCTCTTCCTTTTCTTCATAGTCAAACTCCCCCTCACCCACACCTTTCCTACCTCACTCCTCTAGATTCTGGCTTCTTGAGCCCATCACTCCAAAAAAAAAAAAAGAACAACTCTAATACCAGCTTGCTAAATCCCAAGGCACACCACAGACGCAAACACCCCAAGTCATAAACCTAGTGTTAGGCCACTTCAGTCATGTCAGACTCTTTGCAACACTATTCATAATCTGTAGCCTGCCAGGCTCCTAGGTCCATGGGATTTCCCAGGCAAGAAGATTGGTGCTGTGTTTAGTAGCTCAGTCGTGTCTGACTCTTTGCAACCCCATGAACTGTAGCCTGCCAGGTTCCTCTGTCCATGGGTTCTCCAGGCAAGAATACTGGAGTGGGTTGCCATGCCTTCCTCCACGGAATCTTCCCCACCCAGGGATCTAACCCAGGTCTTCCGCACTGCAGGTGGATTCTTTACTGTCTGAGTCACCAGGGAAGCTCAAGAATACTGGAGTGGGTAGCCTATCCTTTCTCCAGGGGAACTTCCTGACCCAGGAACTGAATTGGGGTCTCCTACATTTCAGGCAGATCCTTTACCAGCTGAGCTACCAGGGAAGCAAAAATACTGGTATTAAGTCACTTCAGTCATGTCTGACTCTTGTGACCCCGTGGACTGTAGCCTGCCAGACTCCTCTGTCCATGGTCTTCTCCAGGCAAGAGTACTGGAGTGGGTTTCCATTTCCTTCTCCAGGGGATCTTCCTGACCCAGAGATCGAACTTGCGTCTCCCGTGCCTCCTGCATTGGCAGGCAGGTTTTTTTACCTCTGAGCCACCTGGGAAGCTGCAGAGCCCATTCCTAACTTCACTGTCACCTTATCCCCACTCTAAGTGACAACCAGGCTGACAGCTCTCCTTTCTGCAGAGCCGAGAGTCTGTTCCACTTCTGCCTACCCCTTCTGCCGCCACCCTAACTTGAACCTCATTACCTCCTCACAGAGCTGCAACGCCCTCCCAGCTGGTCCTTAGCTTCCAACCTTGGCTCCCCCCTACTACAGCCCCCAGGCGACCCCTATTATTGATGTCCTCTCCTTAACATTCTGACGTATTTCCCCCTTTGCCTCAGGATAAACTCCCAATTCCTTTAACATGATTTACTAGGGTTTTCATTGTCTTTCTCTCTAGTCTTCATCAATTTTAACTCTGCCTTCATTTCCTCACTATAGCGCTTAGTAACTGCCCAGCTTTTTGCTTTCTATTCCACTTTGTCTGCAAAGGGCAGAGATACCACCCACCAAACCAAACAGGGTGGAATTTATTGTGAGGATGCAGGGTACCTCACACCAACTGACAACATGAGCTTCCCAGGAACTGGAACACAAACACCATCAGAAATTGAAGCCTTTCTTGCCATCACCCCCTAAGAGACCCTAAGGTCACAACATCTTTTCTCCTGTCCCTACCTCACTCCCATTCTCTCTCTTCCAGTCAGCTGCCCCTAGCTCAGCCCACAAGCCCACCCCAGCCTGCACTGTGTGACTTAACTCTCGCCTTTCATCTTCCGCCTCTGGCGCTAGCAGCTGTCATCTCTCAGCTTTCCAATTCCAAGTTCCTGAAGGAAAAATATGATTGGTCCCTCTCGTCTTGTAGTTCTGTGTCACATGCGTCTCTGTGGGTGCATGCCCTTGATTCACCTCTGGGACACCCCTCTTCCGCTGTATCTCCTCGGAGGGAACCAAACTTTCATTGTTACATACTCTGTGCCTAGCAGAGAGTCAGGCATGGGGAGTCTGCTGAGTAATGGCCTAATAAACATTCACCACTACTCTCTATTTAGAAGACCTACCAGAAGTCTTTTTCCAGTTAGACCAGGCAAGGTAAGAAAATTCTGTTCCTTTAAGGGAGTTGCCCAGATAATAAATATTTTCTGACTCTTAACTTCCCTTAGCGTCCAACCTGCCACTTAGCTGATAACAGCCCCTAGTAGCTTTAACCAAAACAGCAATAATCTTTTGTAACTTCAGCCTGCTTGTTTGACCTCTTCTTAAAATAATTGCTGACTTGGGCTTTAGAAGTCTAGAAAGAAATCAGATAAAAAGAATAAACAGGATTAATGCAACATTTTAGCACTGGTATAATAACAATTGCCTCAAGATCTGACCAATTTGCAGTTCACCTCTAGACTCCAAAGATTTACAAGGCACTGGGTACTTAGTGTGGCTTCTAATGTAGGACAGATATGAAAAGCTCCATCTGAAGTCGGATTTTGTTGTTTCTTTTTTTTTTTTTTCTTTAAACAATCTGGGTTTTCACTCCTTATTACACTTTGAGATTCCTGTTTCTCTTTCTCTGTATGTCTCCTCTGTATTCCTCTTCCTCTCCCCCTCCCTGTCTCTGTTTCTCTCTCTCTCTCCCAATCCTGCCTTTCACTACTCAAGCCTGTAAGCATCTGTTAGTCACTCAGTCGTGTTCGACTCTTTGAGCCATGGATGGATTGCAGCCTACCAAGCTCCTCTGTTCATTAGGTAGTTAGAATAGGATAAAGGAGTCCATAATGGCGGTGGCTAAAAGACAAAGAAAGGAAAAAGGCCTCAAAAATAGCACAAAGCAAGGTCTGAAGACCGGAGTGGGAACCTCAGGTGAAACAAACAGCCCTTCTGGCTAGCCCAATTTAACAGGGCAGGCTCAGGGCGAGGAGGAAAAACATAAAAAAAGAGGAGCCAAAATTGAGCCTGGGGTTTCTCTTCTCTTCACATCTTTTGGGCCGGCCCACCCTCACACCACGAGGATGTATTTTCCTCTGCTTGCCAAATAAAACTGAGCTGTAACACAGAACTGTAACACTAGTCCATCTGTGACTTCACATTTTTACTGTCACGAGACAGAACCCAGGAAATTACAAACTCCCCTGAGATATTCATGGAATTCTCTAGGCAAGGACACTGGAATGGATTGAAGACCGAGGATGAGATGGCTGGATGGCATCACTGACTCGATGGACATGAGTCTGAGTGAACTCTGGGAGATGGTGATGGACAGGGAGGCCTGGCGTGCTGGGATTCATGGGGTCGCAAAGAGTCGGACACGACTGAGCGACTGAACTGAACTGATTCATTTCCTTGGCAGGGGGGAGGGGGGACAAAAAAAGAAACACCTTAGAGGTTTGTGAGCCTGCAAGGGACCAAAAACAGACCTTAGAGACACTAAAGGTGAAATGAGTGCTCTAGTGCTCTGGGCCCTGCCCACCAGCCTTTGCCTTTAAGGTCCTGCCACTGAAGACCACAGAAGAGCAGATTGTGTCTCAGACTTGCCTCAGCATAAACATCACCCAAAGGGATTGCTAAACAAACATATTCCTGGAAACTCCTGCCCTGACTGAATCAGAATCTCCAAGAATGATACTTGAGAATAAATATTTAATGAGTACCTGGACAATCCTTATGAACTGACAAATTTGGAAACACTGGTCTGCATGATATCAGTGGGTCTTCCCAAAGTGTGTTCTGTTTAGGAAGGGGTTCTCATGCCCAGTGGAGTCACCCAGGGAACTTCTTACACTAGCCAACACCCCTACCCAGACAATTCAGTCAGAAGCTGGAGGGAGGAGAGCCTGGAGGTTTTAAGTCTCACCCACACACTGAACACATTCTTATTCAAATCGGCAGCCATGGATGAAAACTACTGGTACAGCACCAGCTACGCGAGATGCTCCATGAAACACAAGGGTTCTCAAAGTGAGGATAAGTATAAAAGACTGTCATCCATAAGCCCCTCTTCTAGATTCCCAGTGCAATCAGTCACATCAAAGAATCTGGAAGTCCTACCACAAAAATTCCAATTTAATTTTATTTAAATTTGTTTAAATGTATGTAAATTGCTCTCAAATTTTAATTGGAGAAGGAAATGGCAACCCACTCCAGTATTCTTGCCTGGAAAATCCCATGGACAGAGGAGCCTGGTAGGCTGCAGTCCATGGGGTCGTTAAGAGTCAGACACGACTGAGCGACTTCACTTTCACTTTTCACTTTTCATGCATTGGAGAAGAAAATGGCAACCCACTCGTGTTCTTTCTTGGAGAATCCCAGGGACAGGGGAGCCTAGTAAGCTGCCATCTATGGGGTCGCACAGAGTTGGACACGACTGAAGTAACTTAGCAGCAACAGCAGATTTTAATTGCAAAAAAAAAAAAAAAAAACAACCACTTGCTGTGTGTGTTTGCTTGTTTGGTGGCTAAGATGGTTGGTTTTTACAGAATAGGAATGAACATCCTGTGTAGTAGGAACACACTTAAATAAAGGTGTGTTTATTTTCTGAGTGAAGAACTAGCCATGATGTTCCAGTGCAATTTGTGGCATTTTCTGAATTATCATTCTGCTTCCATCAAACTCATTTCTATTTATTCTTTACTATTTTATCTCTGGAGAAGGCAATGGCACCCCACTCCAGTACTCTTGCCTGGAAAATCCTATGGAGGAGGAGCCTGGTAGGCTGCAGTCCTGGGGTCACTAAGAGTCGATTTTATCTCTGGACTTTCTGTTGGCACTGACTCTCCCAAACTTGGCGATAGGTTCTCCTTCAAGGAACTTGGCTGAGACAAAGTTTTTTTACCCCTTTACTTTCATTCAGCCTAACTTGGGGGGCACAGCCTGGAAGAACTACCTCTGCTCAAATGCAGTGACATGTCTCTAAGTTGTCTGCAAACATATATCCAAGGTTTTTAATATCATGATTTCCAAGTTATCCATATCCCAACAAGAAAGGGTTGGGAAACGAGAGACCTGGAATCATGTGTATGTGGAGATTGCCCACAGCTGGATCTCCATTGCCTAAAAATTACAACACAGGAAGCGGGGGCAACCACAGCTCCCATGCACACACTTCCCTAAGCTGGCCAGTTTCCAAAAGGGGAGCAAAAGTAAGTCGCTAAAATATGTGAGGAAGATGAAGTGAAAAGCAATGGACTCTACTCAGAAAAAAAGAGAGAGAGAGACAAAGAAATAGTGAATTTTAAATTAGTGACATTAAATTTCTCTCCCACTAATACAGCATAAACAGTCATTCTAGCTAGCACCAACTCTATGATGGGATCTCTCCACAGCAGCAGTCCTGACATTGTGAGTGAAGATGTTTAGCAGCAACCCTGGGCTCTACCTGGCTTCCCTGGTGGCTCAGAGGTAAAGAATCTGCCTGCCAATGCAGGAGACATGGGCTTGATCCTTGGGTCAGGAAGATCCCCTGGAGAAGGAAATGGCAACCCACTCCAGGATTCTGGCCTGGAAAATCCCATGGACAGAGAAGCCTGACAGATCACAGTCCATGGGTTCGCAAAAGAGTCTGACCTGACTTAGCCAGTAAACAACTTGGTTTTACCTAATAGATGCCATCGGCATGCCCCTCTCCCACATTGTGGCAATCAAAAATATCTCTGGACATTGCCTAATGTCCCTCAGAGGCAAAACTGCCCCAAGTTAAGAACCGCTGCTCCAAGGCATGATTCCTGTTTGTTAAACATTATGAAATCCAACCAACGAGTGGGAAATAAAAACTTAAATGACAAATGTTTTTTCTGGATTATTTCACTGGGATTAAATAAAACATATGAGTATTAATTTTTCTAAGAAATTTCCCAAGGTTTTTGTTTCTTATAAAAAGTACCAACTACATTATTTTAAATCTTCAGTTGATTGGTGGAGGGTAATGATTTTGGGGCGATGGTAAATTTCTAAGCTCAACCCAGAATATTTTTAATTACCAAGAAAGTTGGGGAATTATGAGCTTACTACAAAAAAGTTTACAAGGTTGTGTTTTAAGAAAAAAATAACCCAAGTAAAAAGAGAAACAACAGGCAAGAATTCAAAATACATGTAACAAAGATTAATGTTCAACATATGAAGAGTCTGCCAAATCAATTCTGTAAAAAATAGGATTGTGATAAATAAGTAGCCAAAGATACATGCAAACAATTCAGAAAAGAGGACACTCAACAAATGAATAATGATGAGTGCTGGAAAATTATAAGCATCATTGGAAATCAGGGAAAACTAAAGGAAACATAATTTTCACCTCTAAAACTACTATCTTTGTAACTAGGAAGATTTTGCACTAATAGGGTGAGATAAAAAAAACATCCTCACATACTGATGGAAGAACTTTTTAAAATTAATTTGGCAAAACTTAGTATGAGCTTTAAAAATATTCACTTTGCATAATCAATTCTAAGAAAACAATTTTAATTACTGGAAAAGCTTTAAAAATGCTCATTATAGTATTATCTAATAAAGTGAAAAATTGAATATCACCTAAATGTCCAACAAGTACATTGCAGAGGTTACTTGTGGTAATTGGCTGTAGCGTTATGAAGCCTCTTGGATCACAAAGAGTCAGACAGACATGACTGAGCGACTAATACACACAAAAGAAATTTTACCTAAGAAGAAAACAGGCACAAAAATCATACTAAAAGTATGATGACAACTGTATATATATTTCAAGGAGGTTGGATAGATCCTAACTGAAAGGTTAACCCTGTTTACTTCTGGGTGTGGATTACACGTGAGGGTTTTCACGCCCACTGTTTTGTTTCTGAAATTTTGGTAATGAGCATGTACTACTTTCACAGTGGTAAACGTGAACTTCACAGGAAACGATTAACTTTTCTGAAAATGCAGCTCAGTACAGTTTAGGTACTAAAAATAAACTGGCTTCTCAGTCATGTTTTCTTCACATTGAGCTGTTTTGAAAACACTCCCATTGTATGAAAGCTGACTGAAGCCAAGGAAACCTAATCTGTTGTGACTTCAGGGCAATCAGACCCAACCACAGAAATATTCAGGATAATATGACTTCCGGGACAGCCTTAAAAAGCCTTAAGATACAGTTTTTCTTCCTTTGCTACTCACTTTTTTTTTTTTCAACTGAATACATCAAAGAGGCTCCTCTCCACACATCAATAGAAAAATCCTAAGCAGGGAAAAGTAATATTAAGTCAATTCATTCAGTGAGATAACAAAAATATAAGATAAAATGAATTGTGAATTCGCAATGTATCTTTCTCATCACTGAAGCCTGGTCAATATTTATCGATTATTACTCTGGTCCCTTTATCACACCACATTCATGAGACATAAGAAAAAAGCAAAAGATATGAAAAGATCTCAACTATGAAATAAACAGTAATAAAATAAGGAAGTAGAGAAAAGACATAGCTACATACGTACATAAGTGTGTATACATATATATATATACAATTACTTATTTGCAGGTCAGAAATTCATAGGGTTTAGGATTGGAAGATACTTTAAATACAACTACTTCCACTAATTTATTTTGTATATGCTTTTGTGTTGAAATAAAGAAGATTGCTACAGAAGGTCCTTGTAGACAGATATCAGAGCAAGTACAATGGTGGGAAGATCCTTAGAATCAGAATCTTAGATTAAATTAAGATACTAAATTAAATTAAGCAATTAAAATAGTTATATAATGCCTTTAGTTATCAAAAGCAGAATTCTTTTCTACATTCCCTAATGAGGTCAAAATCCTTTAAGAATTATCACTGATGTCTTTATCTCCATACCAAACTCCAGGTCATACAAATTTTACTTTGCAAACATCTTTTCCATACAACTGCCCTCCCTACACTCATCAATGAGATGGACATAGTGAGAAAAGGATGGCATTGATCCAGGCAAGAAATGAAGATCTGGGCTGAAGTGGTGACGAGAACAAACAGAATAGGATAGATGAGATATACTTTAAAAGAAAGTGCAAAAAGAGATTGATGACTCATTATATATAAATATGGGGACCAGTCGGACACGACTGAAGCAAGTTAGCAGCAGCAGCATGTTTTCTGAACCAAAAATAATGGGCTACATGCCCTGACAATCATGAGGGCACCTTTGAGATAAATGGGGCAAAATATTTGCTCTCAGCACCAACTCAGAAAATCCATAGAGGGATTTTTTTTTTTTTTAATGAGTATGGCTGGGAGTTACAGAATGAAAGTCAGGATGAAAGAGTAGGGAGCCAGCAAAAAGAAGAAAAGGAAGCCCTCTGTAAACTTTAAGGACTGGAATATTTTCTTTTTCTATTCAAGCATGTTCTCTTCGGCTGAAAAATGCTGTGTTAAACGGATCCGAGGTCGTTTCCATCCTCATGAGAAATCTGATGCAGTATTTCATCCTAAACATTATAAAACTTGGCATTAAAAGCTTCCCAAAGTCTATTTTCCCCTGGAGTCAGGTACCGTTTGTCATGTGCTCACACATTCCTTCTGGCAGACTGCTTTACAATGATTCCCACGGGCAGCTGAGGAGCTGGAGAGCATCCTTCACACATGACTTTCCACTGAGTCTAGAGGCCGATGGACCCAAGTAGGAAGCCAACTCACCCCGTTATGGATGGTGCCTGCCACAGAGGGCACATGTGTGTTGTCTGCTCTCCTTATTGCCCACCTGGGTTTATAAGGTGCCACTGGAAAACAGAAGCTGAAACCTGACAATAAGTTCTATATTAAAGTGGTCCTCCCTAGGAAGCATTCTTCTTTTTGAGTGCTTGCCCAAGCCTATCTGGTCCAGAAAGACTGGGAGTAGAGAATATACTCTCAGGGTGAAGACAGAAAGATGGTGGAAAAGGAATATGAGCAGTATTTTAACCAGAAATATGATGACTGCATTTTCTGAGAAAAAAAAATGTGATTTATAGTCGGAAAAAAGATTTTTATATTCAATACAATGGAGGCCAAGAAAAAAATCATTTTTAAACTAAAATTGAAAAATCCAAGACGTTGGTCACTATAGCTCCACAGACACATGGAGAGCAGTCTTTATTTTTTTACCTTTGATAAAAGAATTTTTTAAAATCTTAAATTCTTAAATTTAGAAGGAGTACAGGGAAGGGGGCCTTCCCTGGTGGCTCAGGGGTAAAGAATCCACCTGTCAGTGCAGGAGATGCAGGAGACACAGGTTTGATCCCTGGTTGGGAAGATGCCCTGGAGGAGGGAGGGCATGGCAACCCACTCCCGTATTCTTGCCTGGGAAATTCCATGGACAGAGAGCCTGGCGGGCTGCAGTGCATGGGGTCGCAAAGAGTCGGATACAACTGGAGAGACTGATCATGCACACAACGCAAGCGCGAGGAGGTGGATATCAGAATGTATAGGTATCATACAAATTAAATCAGCAAATCACTATTTTTGTAAATATAGTACATAGTCGAAAAGAGGAATTTTTTGGTCCATAACACAGCTCTCTAAATATTTCTAATCTATAGCCTAAACAAGTCAGAAATTGTAGGAAGTGTATGTACTCGTTTGCTTCAGCTGTATATGAGTCTTTGTGACCCTATGAACTGCAGCCCTCCAGGCTCCTCTGTCCACGGGGTTCTCTAGGCAAGAATACTGGAGTGGATTGCTGTGCCTTCCTCCAAGGGATGTTCCCCAGCCAGGGATCAAATCCACATCTCCTGCCCTGGGGTGGATTCTTTACCCATTGAGCCATTAGAAGATCCATTGTATTCTTACCTTGTGGACAGGAAGGAATATGGTGAGAGAGACTGCAAGAATAAACCATCCTAAAATAGCAGCGCTTTGGTCCTGTGGCCTTGATGGTGGTCTGTTTTACCCTCAGAAGCCATTAAAGTTAATGACAGTTATAGAGACACAAGAAAACAGACCTCTACGCGGGACTTTCAGGTGGTGTCTCTGTGAATATGAGATGAAGTTTCTGGTATCTATTAATGTTATTGATTAAACCACATGCTTTTATGTATCCAGAATGTAGTCTGTGCTGAAAATCTTTCTTTGAAATATTTTCTCTACCTTCCAACTCCCCCATCTGTAGGGGAAATTTTTCTCCGCTCAAGGGGCAATCATGATGTAAAAATGCTCCCATCTCTGGATACAAAAGATGGGGGGACTCCTGAACCACGACAGCAGGCCTCTGTGGTAGTTAAAACCAGACCTGCACCTCTAACACAGGTCTCTCCCCAGGTAGCCCATTCTGTCATGACAGACGTCCCCTGAAGAAGATGAGCTGGCAGCAAGGGCCCCACACCCACAGCCCTAACAGACCTCAGGAATGGCAAGGTCACTGTTTGGGCATGGGCTTTTGCACCACACACGGCTGCTGCTGCTGCTAAGTCGCTTCAGTCGTGTCCAACTCTGTGCGACCCTAGAGACGGCAGCCCACCAGGCTCCCCCATCCCTGGGATCCTCCAGGCAAGAACACTGGAGTGGGTTGCCATTTCCTTCTCCAATGCATGAAAGTGAAAAGTGAAAGTGAAGTCACTCAGTCATGTCTGACTGTTAATGACCCCATGGACTGCAGCCCACCAGGCTCCTCCGCCCATGGGATTTTCCAGGCATATGATCCCTGATTTCAAGGAAATTGAAAGAAACTCCCACGTGGGAGGGAGTGAGGAGAGAGAGAGAAAACAGGTTGTAGACTTAGAGTAATCCATTTCTAAGGGGAACTCCTGCCTCTCGTGAGGACCGAACAGATCCCACTGAGCCCCAGACAAAACCAGGCATATTCTCGAGGTCTCTAAATTCTAGGCAACCGACTTCTCTGGGAGTCCAGTGGCTAAGACTCTGCACTCCCAATGCAGGGGTCCCCAGTTTGATCCCAGGGAACTAGATCCCATATGCCACAACTAAAGATCCTAAGAGCCACAACTAAGACCTCAGTTCAGTTCAGTTCAGTTGCTCAGTCGTGTCCGACTCTTTGCAACCCCATGAATCGCAGCACGCCAGGCCTCCCTGTCCATCACCAACTCCCGGAGTTCACGCAGACTCGCATCCATCGAGTCAGTGATGCCATCCAGCCATCTCATCCTCGGTCGTCCCCTTCTCCTCCTGCCCCCAATCCCTCCCAGCATCAGAGTCTTTTCCAATGAGTCAACTCTTCGCATGAGCTGGCCAAAGTACTGGAGTTTCAGCTTTAGCATCATTCCTTCCAAAGAAATCCCAGGGTTGATCTCCTTCAGAATGGACTGGTTGGATCTCCTTGCAGTCCAAGGGACCCTCAAGAGTCTTCACCCAAATAAATGAATAAATAATAATAAAGTTAAAAAAAAAAAAAAAAAAAAACTCGGCAAGATCTAAGAGAAGGCTAGTATGACTCATTCAGAACCATAGTCATCCGGGTTGTGTCCACACAGACAGGTTTATGTTTTACCTGTTGAGTTCAAACAAGAGCTCATATAGATATTCTAGAAACTCTGCCATATGACTTAGATCTGTCTTTAAATGATTGCAAACATAACTATCAATAGCTTAACCTTTGTCGAGAGCAATTCGGCAATCCCTTTCAAAAGCCTTTATAATGTGTATATACTCCTAGACTCAGCAATTTCTCATTCAGGAATTGGTCCTAAAAAAAATTATGGACTTATGCCAAGATTTAGATATAAGGATATTCAATCTGTATTTGTTTATAATAGTAAAAAACTGAAACAACCAAATGTCCAGCATTAGGGGGCTGAATAAATTTTAGTATGCTGGTATGAAAGGCACCATTTAAAAACAGTGCACCATTTAAAAGTAGTGTTTTAATGAGGAAATATGGTAAATGAAAAAAAAAAAATTACAGAACAGTATCAATAGCATGGTTCTATTTTAGGAATGTATTATAAAAAATATGAGTAAGCAAAATTATGAAAATCAAAATCTCCATTGACTTGTTAATAGTTCAGTGTAGCTTCTAGTTTGTAGGAGTATGGATTATTTAAAATAAAAAAATTAAGTTTTTTAATTGCTACTTTTAAATTTCAAACAGTTAAGTATTCCTCAATAATAATGATCAACCCAGCTGCTGGGAAAGAAAGAAAAAAGAACTAACATTAGTTGTTTTTACATATGCTATTTTGTATTCAATATCATCCAAATGTAGGGTCAATCCAACTTGAATTGTCTCCTTCTGGTAGATGTAAGATAATTAGAATGTATATTTTCTATAAGAGGAGGGAAATGCCTTGCCTTTTCTTTGACTCCTTTATCATTAAAACCCTATCATTACGATTACTTCCTCTGTTTACTGAACTGGATGAATTCTAAGGTTATTTTTTCTGAGGTGAAGATGTTAATTTGCATTACCTCTGATTACTCATTTGAAAGAATGAGCCAGGTTGCATCTGCTATATATTATGCAATGAACTGTTGATTATCTGTGGAGACAAGGACAGCACAAATAATAAAAATCCACAGAGAATACCCAAACTTCATTTTAGCCAGAAGTGTCAACAGTTTGCCAGAGTTGTTAGCAAGGAACAAAGCTGATTTGAGTTTTATCTCCCAACTCCCTTCCATCTGCTAGAGGATTATGCTAATAAGAAGTGAAATGACCAGCAGCAGAGGCAGCCCTAGGTAATTCCTAGTCAGGAGAGTTGGTTTCTGATTAATCAAGATTTGGCTGAATTGGAGCATGGACATACAACTCCCTCCCAATAAGGATCCTAAATATTCTTTAAATATTCATCATCTAAAAATTTCCATTTACTTGATAACATGTTTCTTTTTTACTAGAGCTACATAAAACTTGGTTTTTATAATACCCCATTTCAGCCCTACCTGAACTCTACCTACATAGAATAAACAATGAACTCATTTCTCTTTGTTATACTACCCTACTAAACTATCCAATTAAAATTTCTAAATAGGTGTTATTTATAGCAATTACCATTCTGTATTCCAGATCAGTCTATTTAGGCAAGATGCAATTACCCTAAAACTCAATAGCCTAAAATTATTAGTCGCTAAAACTTGGAAGAAAAATATGTCCTTCTGTGACCTTTCTTTAGTCAGTATCATCTACAGAAATTCTACACTCCTACATATTTACACATACATAAACCCTAGCAATGTCCATGATTTGAATTAACAGATGCCTCTGACACTCCATATGTCCACGTATCTCATTTTAAATTTGAAACTACGAAAGTTAAGATAGGCCTTTTTAGACCTTATGAGAAATACCATTTCTCTAAAACTGCTTTTCTTTGAGGGAGTATCATAAATTGACTGACAGGGACGTTAACTGCATTAACTTTTTAAGTTTCTTTTAAGCCTCTGTCTTTTTCGAAATGACTGTAAATTTAAATGAATGGTTCAGATGGCTTTTCTCCCCCCACAACAAATAAGATAAATTGGACTAAAACTCTTTTATGCTTTATTGAATAACAGTCAGTAACAAGGCAACCTCAGAAAGATTTTAATATCAGATGCACGGCATAGCTTTAAATATCTTCTATCGCACTAGATAACATTAAAATCTGTCCCTTCAGGAGATTCAAAATGCCTCTTCTAGACTTTTCATCAAGAACATTTGATCTTTCCTTTCTCAAAGTAGTAAGACATTTTTTTTTCCCCCAGCTGTGCCGTGTGGCATGCAGGATCTTATTTCCCCAATCAGGCATTGAACCCATGCCCCCAGCACCGGGAACTTAGAAGTCTTAACCACTGTACCACCAGGCAAGTTCTGTTAAGACTTTTTTTACTTAATTTATACACAATTTGTGTCCCCCTCCATCTTCACCACAACCTAAGAAAATACTAGGCATTCTGAAGAGAAACTGATTTAGAGTGATTTACTGCCAGTTTTTAGCACTATAACATTCCCTTTATTGGAAATATTGCAAGTCATTGTCACCAAGTTAAAAGACAAACCTGAGCAATCATCCGCAGGAATCCCTATTGCTTTTAAGTTCAAGAAGCTTCACAGCTTCCTAAAAATATAAACATGAATGTTTATTAAAATAAAAATTCAGGAAAAAATTCCAATGTAAATCTTTCTTGGCTTGTATTATTTGCTTCTTGACTCAGACTTTTCTTCCTTTAAATAATTAAACATCTCCCTCAGAGTCTTGAGGAATAGTGGTTTTATTCTGTGTATGTGACTATTTCAAATCAAGTTTCCTAGTCACTTTCTCAGTGTTTTCCACATGAGGCAGCAGAAAGGAGAACCAACCCATTAAAATAACGCACAATGATTTCTGCACGCTCATTTCCTGATTTGAGGGTAACTTTTCCCAAAATTTCATTGAAGTTTTAAAAAGATAAGTGTATACTTTCACAATGTGATCAAACTTCTTACAGTATTTTCATATCCCATAAAATTCAGCTTCAACATTTATTGAGCTTTTGGGACTTCAAAATGTCCCTGGTATTTTTCAAATATAAAAATTTCAAGAAGTAGGATTGAAAAAAATAGCATCCACCTAAATATGAATGAAAGCGCCATATATAGACCACATATTCATTCACCAGGCATTCAATAATTGCTTACATTAAGTAAAACAGATTCTAGTGGTAACGATAGGGAAAATTATGCCCTCTATGATAAAAATATGATGCCTTCTTTTATGACTCAAATTTTTCCAGAATTGGCAATGTGCTTTTTTTTCATTTTTATTTTTAACACTTTCCTTACTCTTTTACCTCATTTCAACTCATTGGCAGTAGTCCTGGGCACTGAAAGCTTAAACCCCACTGTGAACACGTATGCTTATTCCAGAATCCACATGAACTCAGTGTCAGATCAAGGACTGATTCCAGCTCACACACACACAGAAACCCAAGTCCCCAAATATTCCTCCCTTCCTCCCCCACCTTGTTCCAAAAGTTAACTTCCAGTTATTTTTTCTCAGTCATGAGGGGCGGGAGGAGGAGGTGAGTTAGAGAATGAAGAGCTGTGTTTATTCCCCTAACACAATCAGTGTTTGCAAAGTCATTTCATTGAGAACACAGAAAGTGCTATGCAGTTTAATAATAAAGGGAAAACAAACAAGCCAAAAATATGGAATATGTGGGTCTCATACCAACTTTCATATAGAAGCTGAAAATTGCTATTTTAAAAGATGAACTAATGAAATGTGGTTTGTGAGTTTAAAAAAATGCTTTATACAACTAAATATTGCCTTAGGTTAAACATCTATTACATCTTTAGCTATTATGTGATACTAAATTCGTTTGTATCACATACACTCATTTAACTAAGCCAGGTCCTTTATCTCAGTTATTTTAAAAAATTCAAAAAATGTCCAGAGTAAAGAAAAGATAAATTCACAAATTCCTGTGAGAAACAGTCCTAGGCTGTGTTACAAAGCCAAAGAGAAATTGGGAATTGAGCAACATGCTTTATTGACTATGCCAAAGCCTTTGACTGTGTGGATCACAAGAAACTGTGGAAAATTCTGAGAGAGATGGGAATACCAGACCACCTGACCTACCTCTTGAGAAACCTGTATGCAGGTCAGGAAGCAACAGTTAGAACTGGACGTGGAACAACATACTGGTTCCAAATAGGAAAAGGAGTATGTCAAGGCTGTATATTGTCACCCTGATTATTTAACTTATATGCAGAGCACATCATGAGAAACACTGGGCTGGAGGAAGCACAAGCTGGAATCAAGATTGCTGGCAGAACTATCAATAACCTCAGATATGCAGATGACACCACCCTTATGGCAGAAAGGGAAGAATAACTAAAGAGCCTTTTGAGGAACATGAAAGAGGAGAGTGAAAAAGTTGGCTTAAAGCTCAACATTCAGAAAACAAAGATCATGGCATCCAGTCCCATCACTTCATGAGAAATAGACAGGGAAACAGTGGAAACAGTGGCTGACTTTATTTTGGGGGGCTCCAAAATCACTGCAGATGGTGATTGCAGCCATGAAATTAAAAGATGCGTACTCCTTGGAAGGAAAGTTATGACCAACCTAGTCAGCATATTAAAAAGCAGAGACATTACTTTGCCAGCAAAGATCCGTCTAGTCAAGGCTATGGTTTTTCCAGTGGTCATGTATGGATGTGAGAGTTGGACCATAAAGAAAGCTGAGCACCGAAGAATTGATGCTTTTGAACTGTGGTGTTGGAGGAGACTCTTGAGACTCCCTTGGACTGCAAGGAGGTCCAACCAGTCCATCTTAAAGGAGATCAGTCCTGGGTGTTCGTTGGAGGGACTGATGTTGAAGCTGACACTCCAATACTTTGGCCACCTCATGCAGAGCTGACTCATTTGAAAAGACCCTGATACTGGGAAAGATTGAGGGCAGGAGGAGAAGGGGACGACAGAGGATGAGATGGTTGGATGGCATCACGGACTCGATGGACATGGGTTTGGGTGGAATCCAGGAGTTGGTGATGGACAGGGAGGCCTGGCGTGCTGTGATTCATTGGGTCGCAAAGAGTTGGACACAACTGAGTGACTGAACTAAACTGAACTTCTGATTTTATTAATTGTATAAGCTATTTGAAAAATGCACACTAAATTAAGTCTGTTTTTTCTTTACTAACAATACTTTGGGGCCTGAGATATCTAGGTATCAACATTTTGCTTGGCTTTTACATGAAAGCCTAGCCTGAAACACTATAATTAAAAATCTACCTTGCTCCTTTCCTCTGCAAATAAGTTTCTCCAAAAAATCCAAAGGATTTCCTTTCCTGCTGTTTCTCTCCTATATTACACACAAGACAACCCACTTCTGCCCCCACCACTCCCTCCAGCTGCTCTCTCTGAGTTAACAGTGACCATCCAACTGCTAAACTTTTAAAAAATACCTTTCAGTCCTTATCCTAGTTACATAAGGTTGACTCTTTCCCCCATCACTCATCCTTGGAAACTGCATGAGTATGACTTCCTCCATGAAGCCTTACCCAACTCATGCCCCAGAGGCGCCCCAGGCACCCCACTCTCTGTGCTTCTGGATCAGCTTTTCACATTCTAAGTGAATTTTCAAGCAGCAAGTTACCCATTTTTTGTCTCCTCCACCAACTATACGCAGGAGGGATTCAATTTATCTAGCTATATACCCACCTCACCTACCTAGTGTCCAGACTTGGTTGGCAATCTATGCAACTTTTTCCACCTCAGGAAGTAGAGCAGAGAGCCCTGGCTACACAGCCTGGTAGCTCTCTCCCATGGCATTTAGATGGAGAGGTTTTCATAAATGCTGGAAAGAGGGTGAAGAAAAGGGAACCCTTCTGCACTGTTGGTAGGAATATAAATTGGTGCAGCCACTATGGAGAACAGTATGAAGGTTCCTTAATAAACTAAAATTAGAGCTATCATATGATCCAGCAACTCCACTCTTGGGCATATATCCAGAGAAAATCATAATTTGAAAAGATACATGCACCCCAATGTTCATTACAGTACTATTTACAATAGCCAGGACATGGAAGCAATCTAAATATCCATTAACAGAGGAATAAAGATGATGTGGTACGTGTTTACAATGGAATGTACTCAGCCATAAAAAAGGACGAAATAATGCCATGTGAAGCAACATGGATGGACCTAGAGATTGTCATAATGAATGAAGTAAGACAGAAAAGGATAAATATCACACGATACCGCTTATATGTGGAATCTTGAAAAGTGGTACAAATGAACTTATTTACCAAACAGAAAGAGTCACAGATATAGAAAACAATCTTATGGTTACCAGGGAGAGAAGGAGGGATACACTGGGAGACTGGGATTGATACATGCATACTATTCTATATAAAATACAGCTTCCCTGGTGGCTCAGATGGCAAAGATCTGCCTGCAATGCAGGAGACCCTAGTTCAATATCTGGGTCGGGAAGATACCCTGGAGAAGGAAATGGCTACCAACTCCAGTACTAGATAGCTAATAAGAACCTCTTGTATAGCACAGGGAATTCTACTCGATACACTGTAACGATCTATATGGGAAAAGAATGTAAAAAAAAAAAGTGGGTATATTTGTATGTATAACTGATTCACTGTTTTATGCAGCAGAATGTAATACAACATTGTAAATCAACGATACTCCAATAACAACATTTTTAAAGATGAGCAGATTTTGCCTCATTTCTTTCTAACCACACTCCAGCAACGTCCTCATCTACTCATTCCTCATCCCAAGCAAAGAGGATGTTCTTTCAGCCCACTGTGTCATCTAGCATCTCAGGACTCCTTCTATACCTGAAAAGGAGCCTAAACAGAAGTGAGGTGCATGGTGGCAAGAAGGCAGGGAGGACAGCAGAAGCCTCAAAAAGTTTTCAAAACGAACTCACTTTTTCTGCCTCCCTCGCTTCTTCTGCAGCTTCATCTCTTTCAGAAGCACTGACACCTCCTAGCCATCTAATCAAGACAAATCTTTCATGCGGTAATTAAAATACAGCTCATCTTCAAGGGGAACAGAAAAACAAAGGCTGAAACAATTAGCTGACTGTGCCGAACAGCATGGTTCACCCCCTCCCGCCCCCACCCTCTCCCCACTTCCTCCAATTGCTTGCTTTTAAGTATTTTCACTGGAAGGAAAACTTCATTCTGCTGAAAGGTAAGAAACTGCACAGACATTCAGACTCAGAAATAGTTTAATTGAATTTCATATGAAAAATGTTTAAGACCATTCAAGACGAATGTCAGGTTCCCTGCTTGGCTAAAAATGCCTTACACAAGAAAAGGAGTCAGGGATACTCACTAATCTGTTATGCTCAGGTTAGAAGAGAATCTTGTATTAGCATGCAAAAGGACACAGGCTGGCAAGACAGGGAAAAGACAAGCTTCCCCAGAATGAAGACTGCAAGAGGAGAGAGGTAATTTGTAATAACTCAGAAGGTGGAAAATGAACTTGTAAGACTCCTAAGTCTCTGTGTGCCTTGATTACGTAGCACTACTGCAATATTATACTGTATATTCATTCCTATTGTATTAGTTTTTGAATAGTCCAGTGTTTTACTTGGCTCTCTGAGCCACCTGTCTTTTCTGCAGCATCCCCTACCAGCACATTCAAGCATTAGCATTCAGGTTTTCTAAAATCTTTTAACCATTGATGACTGCCAACCATCAAATTAAATTCAAAGGGTTCAGTGTAGCTCCAGCTTTTAGCTATATGATTTACTAAGAAGGCCCAAAGCACTTGCAACCTAATCTGCAGTTCAGCAATGAATACCATTTCCTAACAAAATCTGCCTGAAATCTCTTTTCGAGGCTCCAGAAAAAAAAAATACACCTGTGACACCTGTGCATCTTCCTTCTGGCACCCACTCAAAAAAAAACAAACAAACAAACAGAATGCCTCATGTAAGATGGCAGAGGAAAAGTATCAACAGCATGGATTTATTTTTATTGCCAGGCTATCTGGGCCAATATAGTCAAAGCTATGGTTTTTCCAGTAGTCATGTATGGAGTGAGAGTTGGACCATAAAGAAGGCTGAGTGCCAAAGAATTGATGCTTTTGAACTATGGGGCTGAGGAAGACTCCTGAGAGTCCCAGGACTGCAAGAAGATCAAACCAGTCAATCCTAAAGGAAATTAGTCCTGAATATTCATCAGAAGGACTGATGCTGAAGCTGAAACTCCAATACTTTGGCTACCTGATGCAAAGAGGCAACTCACTGGAAAAGATGCTGATGAGGAAAAAGATTGAGGGCAGGAAGAGAAGGGGATGACAGGGGACAAGATGATTGGATAGCATCACCGACTCAACAGACATGAGTTTGAGCAAACTCTGGGAGATAGTGAAGAACAGGGAATCCTGGCTTGCTGTAGTCCATGGGGTCTCAGAAAGCTGAATGTGACTGAGCGACTGAACAACAATCTGGGTCAATATAGTCACTCTATATTTCTTTTTTAATTTAAATTTTTTCTATATTTTCTAAGTCCCATGTTAGCAGTATATTCATTACAGCTTGACTGGCACCCAACATGCATGCTCAGTCACTAAGTTGTGTCTGACTCTGTGACCCCACAGGCTGTAGCTCACCGGGCTCCTCTGTCCATGGGATTTTCTAGGCAAGAATACTGGAGTGGGTTGCCAGTTCTATCTCCAAGGGCCAACATAGGCTTAACCAAAGTCTTGGCCCTCTGATAAATAGATGGAAAGATACATGATAGATAATGATATGTAGATACCACTGCAGAAAACCCCAGAGTCAATTGTTTCCTTATCCGTATGGAAGTAGATTTGGCCTCTCTTCCAGAGCCGGGCCAATCATCAATTCCTAATACTGGCACTAATTTCACTTCTATCACTTAACCCTGAAGCACCACTGCATGTGCCTCTATTTCACTCTTACAGAAGGGAAATAAAACAAAATAACTTTAAACTGTTGAAAGTCTATGGCTAATTTATAATATTGTTTTGTCTTATAAAAAGATGGCCCTCTCTTACCTGAGGTCAAGGCATGAGGAACCCTTGAAAGCTGTTATGAATCTTCTTGGAAGTTGAAAATACAAAATGTCATTTACCTTTGATTCTTAAACTTTATTTCTCTTCCTCTCCCTGGTATTGAGGAATTCCAGTTCCTAGCCCTCATTACAAAGGAGCTCGGGGAAATGCAGCTAACTATCGCCAAGTAAAATCTGAAAGCTTTCCTATCACAGAGATGGTACTCATCACTAAAAGACGATCTAGAGATAAAATCACCAGGCTGATCTAATTTAATTAATAAATGGCATAATCTGGAAGCCCATTAGAGAAGTCACAATGGCCAACTATACCCACAACAGTGTTAATCACCACCCAGCCAACCCAGTGTAACTCTAGACATTGAACCATTAAAGTACAAACTGGAAAAAGCCTATTCCTGGTGACTCTAATCATCTAAATCTGGTTCTTGACCACTCTCCTTCCATTTCTCCCTCACCAGCCTCCATTATACTTTATAATAGCCAACTCATTGGAAAAGACCCTGATACTGGGAAAGATTGAGGGCAGGAGAAGGGACGACAGAGGAGGAAATGGTTGGATGGCGTCACCAACTCAACGGACATGAGTTTGAGTAGGAGGCGGTGAAGGACAGGGAAGCCTGGCGTGCTACAGTCCATGGGATTGCAGAGTCGGACATGACCGAACAACAAAAGTTTATAAAATGTGAAAATACTAATGGAAAGCATTTGAAGTGTTTTTTAAGCCCACCAAAATACCAGCTTTTATTAAGGTTAAAAGAGGCACCTAAAGCCAAAAGGAGCTGAACTAGAGCGAGTGCTTCCAGCCACGTCACGCCCCCCATCCCAAACGCTCTCCCTCCCCAGACTTGGGAGGCTGCTTCCTATCCAAAACTATGGCAGAAAATGAAACAAAAGTGAAGGCCGCAATATTTTGATGTTTGCATTTTTATTACAATGGAATAAAAAACATAACTAACCCACTTCATAAAAATGAAAATGAATCTGCTTTTCAAGCATCACCTTGCTCCTCGTTCCTGACAGCACCCATCTCCACCCACCTCAGCTCATAACAAGCAACTGTGTTTGTTAGTGGCACACCAGACAGAAAATTAATGTAGTCAGCCATTCGCTTGCCAATTAATTTAGTGAAGCAGCAACTAAATAAATCCAATTCTCTCAAGTCTGAACATAAAAATATCAGCTGCATAGCTGATCCTAGACATAGGAGGAGGAAGAGAAGTAACTAGCATTTGTAAATATCCATACCTTCTACCTTTTAAATACCTTCAAACATATTGATAGGCCCTGACACACATTCTTTCATGTCCAACCTTACAAGAACTCTGCAAGGAAAGAATTACTATCTCCATTTTACATAAACTCGCTTTACATAGGGAACTTAAATAACTTCCCCCAAATCACAGAACAAGTTTGTGGCAAAGCTGGGATGTACCCAAGGTCTTGCGGATGCCTTGAATTAAAACGAAAATGAATGAATGATAAAAAAAAAAAATGATGACATTTTATGTGTACACTAAATGAGGGTTTGTACTTGGTACCTTTAATAATTCTGTTTGAGGTTTTTTTTTAACACATATATTTTTTCAGATTCTTTTCCATCATTGGTTATTACAAGATATTGAATATAGTTCCCTGTGCAATACAGTAGGTTCTTGTTGCTTATCTATTTTACATATAGTAGTTTATATCTCAGAGAAGGCAATGGCATCCCATTCCAGTACTCTTGCCTGGAAACTCCCATGGACAGAGGAGCCTGGTAGGCTGCAGTCCATGGGGTCGCTGAGTCAGACACAACTGAGCGACTTCACTTTCATGCATTGGAGAAGGAAATGGCAACCCATTCCAGTGTTCTTGCCTGGAGAATCCCAGGGATGGCGGAGCCCAATGGGCTGCCGTCTGTGGGGTCGCACAGAGTCGGACACGACTGAAGCGACTTAGCAGCAGCAGCAGCAGCAGCAGTTTATATCTGCTAATCCAAAACTCTTAATTTATACTCCAGCCCATCCCCTTGCTGGTGGTTTAGTAGCTAAGTCGTGCCCAACTCTTGTGACCCCACGGACTGTAGCCCACCAGGATTTTCTATCCATGGGATTTTCCAGGCAAGGATACTGGAGTGGGTTGCCATTTCCTTCTCCAGGGGATCTTCCCAACCCAGGGGTCAAACCTGGGTCTCCTGCACTGCAGGCAGATTCTTTACCAACTGAGCTACCTGGGAATTCCCCCCATCCCCTTTGGTAACCATAAATTCGTTTTCTGTATCTGTGAGTCTATTTCTGTTTTGTAAATAAGTTTATTATATCTTTTTTTTAGATTCTACATATAAGCTGCTGCTGCTGCTGCTGCTAAGTCACTTCAGTCGTGTCCGACTCTGTGTGACCCCATAGACGGTAGCCCACCAGGCTCCCCTGTCCCTGGGATTCTCCAGGCAAGAACACTGGAGTGGGTTGCCATTTCCTTAACAGTTCAATACTCACAGGGAATTTATAGAGCATAACTACTGTGAATAATGAGACTTGAATGTAGCTATTTTACCAGTTATTTATTTAATATATCACTATGTACCCACGGATATTTATATTATGGGTTACAATCTAACACTATCATTAATTTATTGCTCAAACTGTTCCATTCTTAGCTACTGTGAGAGTAACTTTAAAATGGAAAAGTCTAGTAGTGACCCTCTTGGCCAGGCAATCAAGATCAAAATCACCTTGATCTTGATTGGTGATGATCAATAGTCACACAGTAGTGTCCAACTCTTTGTGACTCCATGGTCTATAGCCTGCCAGGCTCCTCTGTCCATGTAGATTCTCCAGGCAAGAATACTGGAGTAAGCTACCAAGCCTTCCTCCAGGGGATCTTCCCAACCCAAGGATCAAACCCAGGTCTCCCGCATTGCAGGTGGATTCTTTACTGTCAGCCACCAGGGAACTTATTCTTAAATCTAATCATTTACTTCTTCAGAAACAACTCTCTCTGTATCCATTCTTTCCCTTGCTTCATTGTCATCTTTCCTTTCCTTGTTGACTTGTCTATATCTCCCAAAGATCCAGACAGGCAAGATGACTAGATGGGAAGTAAAGAATTGTGTTTAATGTAAAATTAATTCTGAATACAGATTCTTTGTTACATTTTATGGACACTTCTCATGTGCATTTGGGATTGGAATAACTTTACAGAGGATTAAGGACCAATAAAATTGCACAAGATATACAGTGTGTGTGTCAGACATCTAAAAATTCTTGAGAAAGCAATTATACTGAGTGCTGTCTAATAATAAATCCAAATGGACAGCTATGATCTGAACATTTCCTAACAACGCTACCCCCACCTGACTCCGCATTGCAATCTTTGCTCGACTTTCTGCAAAAGAACAGATGTTCTGCTTTGGGTTGAGAAATCAACAGTTACCATTCATATGTTCCAAAAATTCAAGGGCCTAGTGCTGCTGTTTTAAGGATGCTAATTAATTCCAGCCCTTATGCTCCAAAATTCTTGCAGTTTTAATCAATTGTATGCTCACAGGACCTTGGTCCCCAGATCTGCTTTGAAAGTCCCGGGAGACAAACAACTAGGAAATGGACACTTCACTGACCCAGGGGGAAGAAAGAGATTAATCTAACAGGCTCTGATTCTGTCTGTTTCTTACAGTGTTATCATCACCATCCTCTCTGTTGAATCAATTTGAACAGGTAAGCAGAGCCCAGATGACAAATTTAATTGAAACAGTGCCTAGAGATGACTTTGGTCATATTTTTCCCCATTTATTTACCATTTAAACACAGACTAATTTTGGAACCAGCATAGCAAAAGCTATTTCTGAATATGTTTCTAGTTTTTATACGGTTTGTTCATTTGTTTGTTTTTATATCTACTGTTGATTGTACATAATATCCAGGTAGGAACATGGGAGGAAAAGGAAATGGCAACCCACCCCAGTATTCTTGCCTGGAGAATCCCATGGACAGAGGAGCCCAGCAGGCTATAGTCCATGGGGTTGCAAAGAGCTGGACACATCTTAAAGACTAAACCACCACCACCAGGGACATGGTAAAAATGCAAGTTCCTGAGCTTCAAAGTCCATAGATCAGTGGATCTGTGAAGGCACCAGGGTAACTGCAGTCTTTAAATAAACGTCTATTCTGAAGTAGATGGTCCAAGGACCTGATGAAATGCTGTGTTCAACCAAGTGCACTCCTGAACATGGATATTAACAATCTGTGTGACCTTTGCCCCAGATGAGAGCGCTCAAGCAGAAAAAGAGCTGTGGGTCAAGTATGGTATAAAGTCCCATCGCATTTACAGTAGGTCTGCTCCAGGTCCCGCAGACATCCTTCATACCAGCCTTTCCCATCATCTCCTATGCTTGTATAATCTGGAGAGATGACCACCGCTGGGTCCTGGGACTTGCTTTCTTAACAAGCACCCCAAGTGACTCTTACAAACCCTTAAGTTTGATGTGTGTGTGTTTGTCTGTGTGTCTGTGTGTGTGTATGCTCAGTCGTGTCCAACTCTTTGCAGCCCCACAGACTGTAGCAAAGAGCCAACTCATTGGAAAAGACCCCGATGCTGGGACAAGAGGAGAAGGGGGCAACAGAGGATGAGATGGTTGGATGCCATCACCAATTCGATGGACATGGGTTTGAGCAAACTCAGGGAGACAGTGAAAGGCAGGGAAGCCTGGCATGCTCCAATTCCTGGCATTTCAAAGAGTCGGACATGACTTAGTGGCTGAACAACAGACTGTAGCCCACCAGGCTCCTCTGTCCATGGAGTTTTCCAGGCAAGAATACTGGAGCATGTTACCATTTTCCTATTCCAGGAGATCTTCCTGACCCAGGGATGAAACCCGTGTCTCTTACATCTCCTTCATTGGCAGGCAGGTTCTCTACCACTAGCACCACCTGGGAAGTCCAAAGTTTGATGAGCAATTACATAAGACCAAAGCCAAGGAGTCGGACAGACCTGGGTGGGAATCCAAGATATTTTGCTTATAACTGCCTGACTCCCAAGTTTCTTAACTCTGACTTAGTCTCTCTGAGCTTAGGTTACCTCTCTCTAGTTTGGAATAACGGTGTTAACCTTCAATTGTAGTGAGAATTAAATATGATAATGTATGTCAAAATATGTGCACAGGGCAGAAATTTGAAAACAGGAGGAACAAGCGGTTTCTCCTTTGGGTGTTGCCCACTTGTCCGAGGAGCAGGACCTGTTGTAACTGAGCAGGACTGAGGGAGCCTCCTGGGAACAGACTCCCTGCCATGTCCTTCAGCTGCCTCTCGTCTGTAGGAAAACTTTAGCCTCCCAGGCCTTCCCCAAGTTCCAAAGAGTAAATTTAATCAGAGAAGTGAGAAAATGCAGAAAGAAAGAAAAAGAAGAAAGACAAAATAATTATAGTTCAGCCATTCAACAAAGTCAAGGACCTTTAGTATGTTTCAAGGGTTATAGATAATATTCTGAGCCAAATCCTTTGACCCAGGGGTCCCCAACCTTCAGGATCTAATGCCTCATGATCTGAGGTGGAGCTGATGTAATCATAATAGAAATAAAGTGTACAGTACATGTAACGTGCTGAATCATCCTGAAACCATTCCCCGCTCCCCGCCTGCGGAAAACTTGTCTTCCACAAAACTAGTCCCTGGTGCCAAAAAGGTTGAGGGCCACTGCCGTGAACTGTTTTACAGAAATTGAAACCCCCACCAAGTGGAAGAAGTCATTGAGCAGTGGTCACAAGCATGCAGACCCCAGACGGGTTGGAACCAGAAGTTGGATGATGTTGACTCCTGATTACGTCACTGCCAACCCATCAGAAGAATGTCCATGAGCTGATCACACACCCCACAACTGCCCTCCCTCTTCCAGTCTTTAAAAACTTTTCTCTGAAAGCCTTCCAGGAGTTTTAAAGTCTTGAGCACTAGCTGCTCCTGCTCCGGACCCCTTGCTTGGCGCCCTGCACTAAACGTTGCGCTTTTCCTCACCACCACCCGCTGTCAGCAGACTGGCTTTGCTGTGCACCACTGTGGCCCTTTCCCACAACCATCTGCATGAGTTGATACACAGGATTCTTTTGGTGTTTTGCTAAAGGAGAGGAAGAAATGCTATTTTTTTGTTGTAGGGGACTTTGGGAGGCAGCTGGGGAAGAGGAGGAAGAAACACAGAGAGGGTGATCATGGGACCTGTCTGGATTCTCACATATGACTTCAGACTGTCCCCAAGACAGGAGCAATTAGGGCTATGGTCTGAAGGAACCTCTTTCTTTCTTTCTTTCTTTCTTTCTTCCTTCCTTCCTTTCTCCCTTTTTTCCTCCTTTCTTCTTTCTTCCCCATTTCTTTCCTTCCTTCCTTCTTTCCTTCCTTTCTTTCTTCCTTTATTCCTTTATTTTTCTTCCTTCCTCTCTTTCTTCCTGAATTTTGGCCATGTCACACAACTTGTAGGATCTGTTTCCTGACCAGGGATTGAACCTGGGCCACAGCAGTGAAAGCACCAAATCCTAACCACCAGGCAACCAGGGAACTTCTAGGAACTATTTTCTTAAGAGACATTTTGTGACTGTGCACCCAGGTTACCCAGACTGAATGAGGGAGGGAGCTGTGGGGTATGTGATCAGCTCATGGACATTCTTCTGATGGGTTGGTGGTGAGGTAATCGGGAGTCAGCATCATCAAACTTCTGGTTCCAACCCATCTGGGGTCTGCATGCTTGTAGGCAGTGCACAGTTACTTCTTCCACTTGGTGGGGGTTTCAATTTCTGTAAAACAATTCAAAGCAGCAGTTCCCAACCATTTTGGCACCAGGGACTGCTTTCATGGAAGACAATTTTTCCACGGACCAGGGCAGGGGGTGTTTTCAAGATGATTCAAGCACATAACATTTACTGTATTATTATTTGGTGTGCCCAAATCATAAAGTGAAGCTAAGAAACAGGGAGAGAGCCATTCTGCATTTCTGTGGGGATTTCAACGCCACACAGAAACCTAAAGATGGACATCGTTAGAAGAATCAAAAGACAGGACTTAAGTATCAGTGACTTCACAGCTGCCACCATTCAAAACGGCAGTGGAATGCTCCCCCAGATGGTGCAGAGGGCTGCGTGTAAGGGATCATCACAGAAAGTAAGGAAAGCTTAATTTCTAAAGCTGAAAATTCAGTTGTCAGCACATGCCAGGCTTCCCTTGGGAGCCCCACACACCTGGAAAGATCTCTGTGGGACAGTTCCATGCCCCGCAGAGCAGAGGAGGGACAGGAGGAGGAACCCAGGTCCTTGCCCTCCCCACACTTTGCTCTGCATCTACAGATGGGTGAGGAGTCACAGTAACAATTTTCATCATAAATGCTAGTTATTGGTCCCAAGGGGGACCAGCCAAGCAAGAGCAGAGAGAAATGAAGGCTTTTTTCTCTTCCAGGACTAAATGCCAAAATAAAAGCTCAGAGAGCAGTAGGTAGCGATCATTTCTACATGCGTTTGTTTACTGCTGATCTCAAACTCTTCTAACACACCTAATGCTGTGTCCTCGTCTCTGTAATAGTCTACTTGACGGAGATTCCCAAAATTTTGATATACGAAGATCAAAAGAGCTCAATATGGTACAGAGAGCATATAAAAGCACACAAAAATGAAAGGTTTGGTCTCTACCTGACGGTCAAATAGCACAGCCATCTGTGAATTATACATTATTCAGACGGGTGGCAGAAAGAATGCAGTAACTCTGTGAATTTGCTAGGTCAATAACAAGCTGAGTGACCTTGAGCAAGTCTTGTAAACTCTGTAAGCCTCACTATCCACCTCAGTAAAGGCAAAGGGTCTGTAAGGTCTATTTCATGACCCTAGGGTTCCAGATAGAAGATGCCGGGTCTTCACAAGCATAGTTTAAAGTACCGTCTCCTTGGAATGCCAAGGGAGTTACATCACCCCGCGCTTACAAGCCTCCAAATGTTGACTGAGATCTTCTGTAAGCAAAAAGAAACACTGAAAAGCCTTGTCAGGCATTTTGCAGTCATTTGGCAATGCATATTTGAATGTGTCTATCTTGAGCATTCCCAGATGTTTATACCATTTGGACGTGTGGTAAAAAGTTAATGCTTCACTTAATGAGATGCATCCAGGCCCCTTTCTGGCATTAGAGCCACAGCGAGAGGTGGAGGAACAGGGCAGCTGGCCTTCACAGTGAGGATGACACACTATAGTCACCAGTCAATTGATGACATTGGCCGTTTCGTTTCCTCCGGGTTCATTCATTGGTTCATCAATAAGCAGTTACTGTTTCACCCTCCTAAGCGAAGCGCTGTGCAAACATGTGGGAAATGCAAAGGTGTTAATCCTGCCCTTCCATGAATGTGAAATCTAATTTTGAAGAGTTAGGCAACTGATTATAAAAAAGATAATATATTGTGAGTGTCAGTCACAGGATTCTAGGCAATACGTTACGCTTATCTGGTGGATTTTAAATGTATTCAGTATCTTTCTTCAGCTGAATAAGACATCAGTTCTAGATGGAGTGCTCCAAGGTTTTTCCAGTGGAAGTGGAATTTGAGCTGAATGTATTGGGGGGATGTAAAGAGAGGAATGAATGGAAAAAGGCTGCCTCCTGGTAGGGAAATTAGCATAAACAAAGGCACTAAATGAGGAAGTCTCAGAAGCAACCAGAATAGAGCAGATCAAATCCTGCACTGCCGCTCAGTGTGACAACTACTTTCAGCTCGTCCTCACTCAAACTAATCCTTAGACACAGCAACTGGACTTAGAGCACTTGTTTCTCTAACCCGAACTACTCATTTCATTAAATTAAGTGGTTAGTTGCCAGACTCAAGTTTAGAGATCTGTAAATCCAGTCTTTCCACTGCTGCTGCTGCTGCTAAGTCGCTTCAGTCGTGTCCGACTCTGTGCGACCCCACAGACGGCAGCCCACTGGGCTCCGCCATCCCTGGGATTCTCCAGGCAAGAACACTGGAGTGGGTTGCCATTTCCTTCTCCAATGCATGAAAGTGAAAAGTGAAAGTGAAGTCGCTCAGTCGCGTCTGACTCAGCGACGCCATGGACTGCAGCCTACCAGGCTCCTCCGTCCATGGGAGTTTCCAGGCAAAGTACTGGAGTGGGGTGCCATTGCCTTCTCCGAATCTTTCCACTAACACAAGAAAAAAATACATATCTATAGACCTTCTCATTTTTGCTCTCATCCAGCAAGAATGGAGAAGGCAATGGCACCCCACTCCAGTACTTTTGCCTGGAAAATCCCATGGACGGAGGAGCCTGGTGGGCTGCAGTCCATGGGGTCACTAAGAGTCAGACATGACTGATCAACTTCACTTTCATTTTCACTTTCCACTTTCATGCATTGGAGAAGGCAATGGCAACCCACTCCAGCGCTCTCGCCTGGAGAATCCCAGGGACGGCAGAGCCTGGTGGGCTGCTGTCTATGGGTTCGCACAGAGTCGGACACGACTGAAGCGACTTAGCAGGACCAGCAAGAATAAACCAGCATGTAGTCCTCTCTGCCTTCTTAACTTTAGGTGGATCTTCCGTGTTTAGCTACTCCACTTGTTTTAATCCACAATAAAGCCATTGGGACATGTCAGGAGCATAAGTGCTGAAAAGCCAAACCATGAGGCTTTTCAGTGGAAACCATGTTGATAAATACCCAGACATATCTGGGTTGAGCAGTATAACATCACTGCACTGAGCATGGGAAGAAATCATGTTAGCCATTAGCCATCAGGGATACCACAGCCCTACCATAAACTTTCTTTGCAAATCAGAAAGATCTAAAACACGACACCAGCACAGCTGGTGCTGGAAATAAACTCAGGACTAACGCCAACTGGACACATAAACCCTGGAAAAGAAAATACCGTCGTCGAAAGAGACAGCCTTTATATCACACACCTCACCATAACCTCCCTCCCTCACAACTGAGTTGAATTCATCCTATTCAATAAGTATTAGCCTACAACAATCCTGATGATTTTTTATATTTTTCAGCACTCTCAGTACTTTAAATTACAAAAGGCTTTTTACAAATAAATTATCTTCATTGCAAGATTTCTACATCAATTACCTCCTGTAACACAGCAGGTCCATTATTTTAAAGTTTGGTGTTTGTTCCGTCACCTAATACATTCCACCTTTGACAAGTTTCTCTCCATCGGCAGTTTCTATTTATATTTCCACATATTAGTATAACAAATTTAAATAAAATCCTCCACTTGTATCTTTAATTAGCATTTGGCAATGGGCCTGATTAAATGCCCTTGGCAGCCAAATGATTTAAGTATCTGAAAGGTTATTTTTATCATTTATTAAGAAAGTCTGTTAGAGAACTATTACCACCAACTTCCCAGGAAGGGGAACTCTTCGGAGTCTAGGGCGGCTTTTAATGCCCGTCTCAGGGCGGTGATGAGTAACCGGCGGTCGGCATGGCCAGTTTTTCCAACAGAGAAAAGTTTGTCTAAATCAGAGGAAGTGTAAATGATTTTAAATCATTTAAACTAATGATTAATAATTTCTCTGTTAATCTATGCTAGAACTTCAGGAAGCAAAGTTTTCTCCTTGATAATGGTAATTTAGGGAAATGTGAATTGAGTGTTTTTTTTTTGAAGTATCGTTGAGTTACAATGTTTCAGGTGTATGGCAGAGTGATTCAGTTACTGTACAGCAAAGTGATTTAGATATACATATGTATTTCTTTTTCAAATTATTTTCCATTATGTTATTATAAGATATTGAATATAGTTCCCTGTTCTATACAGTAGGTCTTTGTTATTTATTTTTATATAGTAATGTGTATCTGTTAATCCCACACTTCAGATTTATCCCTCCCCCCCCCCACCCCTTTCCCTTTTTGTAAACCATAGCTTGTTTTCTATGAACCTATTTCTGTTTTGTAAATAAGTTCATTTGTGTAATTTTTTTAGGTTCCACATAAAAGTAATACCATACAATACCTGTCTTAATCTGACTTGCTGCACTTAGTAAGATCATCTCTGGGTCCAGAGACCCACTTGCTGAAACTGGCATTATTTCATTCTTTTTTGTGGCTGGATAATTGAATTGGAATTTATTTAACCAGAAGTCTTAATCCACACTCTTCTGTGAACCCAGATGTACTTCTCCAAACAGCCTTACTGAAAACAGACTGCACTGGGCCCCCACCACCTTTGCTGCCTGACTGGGCTCTCATCCACAGGGCCCCTGTGCACTGCTGTGTCTCGAGCAACTAGCCCAGGGCCTGGCACATAAGTACTCCATAAATACACATAATGTAATAAAGTGAAAACTACTAGTTTATATTACACCTTTTAAGAGAGGATGGCATAAAAATAAAGTGGATTCCCATTTATTTTTTCACTTGTTTGTGATTCCATTTAAACATCAGACATAGCTCTAAGAAGAGAATAATGTGGAAGAATATTTGAAGCAAGCAAAGCAGTAAATCTTGGAAAGTCAGCCACTGCAACAGTGTTATCTTCCCCATTCCATGAAATGGTCTAGGGAACAAAGAAAGAAGGAGTAGGGGTAAGAAAAGAGGGGAAAAAGAAGAGAAATCCATTTTTACTTAGCATCGGAATATACAGTATTGTGCTTAAATATTACCACTTCAGTAATCTATTGGATCAAGATATTCTAGAAATTAATATGTATTATATAAAATGAATGAAAATGTTCACTTGCTGTCAGTTTTCCAAGTACAGTGTTGCGTGGTTTTCTGTCTCATCAGGAGAATTAGAAACAACGTCCCATGATGCTTTGGTGACTAGAATATAGACGAGAACGCTGCAAATGGAGCAGTTGATTTACTAGAGAAATTCCTGGGCTTTTGCATATGAGTAAATATTTGCTGAGCAAAGAGATTGAAGATATATAGACTTCTTTCAGAGAGTTTAAAATCTGGTTGTCTTCAGAAAGAATCTTAGGAGGAAAAAAAGAAAAAATATAAAGAGGAATCTGTGTTTCAAGAAAACCTTCAAGAATGAAATTAAAAAAAAAAAAAAAAAAACTAGAAACTTCCAGGATAGGATATGAGGGGAAACTACAAAATATAAGGCATTTAGCACCTGAAAGAACCCCGAACTCTAGGAGAAAAAAGCTCAGAAATGTAATCCACCACCGCCTTCAGTCATAGGTGCCCTGTTATTCAATTTTAGCAAAAACTTTAAATAGACATTTATATATATACATTTACACATTATATATATTTTTATATATAATCATATATTATATATATAGGAGGAAATGAATATAAATATAAGCTATATTGTGAGTAAAATATTTAGCCATCACACCAGTTCATAATCAGAAGCTGGCTACTTTTCAAATACAATTCAACAGTGAATGAGGAGAATTTTAGATCATGTGTAAAAGAGGCTTGAAATAATTCTCTGAATAGCAACACTAGGTTTTATAAACACAGATAATACACTGTTCAGTAGACTGGGTCCCCTCCACCTTGGGAGACTTCCCCTGCATTATTTGCAGCCCCTTACTTTTCTTAAGTTTCCTTAGCACTACTAAAAAGTAAACAACCCCAAAAAGGGTTCCTACCCCTTTCCTTGGAACAGTTATGGCAAAAGCATCAGACCAATAGATTGACTGGTATAAGCTTATTCTCTGCTGGAAGGGAGAAAGACAGAGTAGGGATCTCTGTTGAGGGTTTTCTACCTGCCAGGTGCTGAATGAAGGATATTATTTGTATCCTTTCTTAATCTTTATGACAACCCTTCAAATTTGTATTTATAGCAACATTATAAGTTGGACACGACTGAGCGACTTCACTTTCAATTTTCACTTTCATGCACTGGAGAAGGAAATGGCAACCCACTCCAGTGTTCTTGCCTGGAGAATCCCAGGGATGGCAGAGCCTGGTGGGCTGCTGTCTACGGGGTCGCACAGAGTCGGTCACGACTGAAACGACTTAGCAGCAGCAGCAGCAACAACATTATTTCTATTTTTGAGATAAAAGAATTAAGAGTCAGAGATTTACCAGTTTTCACCATGCTAACCATTAGAGGAAGTAGGATCTGATTGCAGGTCATTGGACTAAAAATATCTGTGTTCATCCCCCTGACCCATGCAGCATCCTTTACTAGAGAAAGTTTTCCATAAAACCACCACGTCTCCATTCTAGGCTACAGGTATACATTCAATCCTGTCTGACCTCCATCACACTTAACTGAATGACCACTACCAGTGACTTGTACTTGGTGGTTTCTATAACCTGTACTCTAGATGCAGTCACACATCCACATATGCTTCTTGGGTGTACTTTTTAGGTAGCTCTCTGATAAAGCTAACATTGCCTGTTTTATAGATATTACATTTGTTTACTTGTCTTACGCTGGCAGCCACCTCCACCACCATCATGAACAATATCAGATTGTATCTGCAGCCCCCAACACAGTGCCTTGCAAATTACTGGCAGTAAATGGGTGCTGAAGTAACTGAAATCTACTAAACTGAGTTGGATTATTCTGAGTTATAAGATCAAGTTGTATAACCCACATCATACTTGATTCAAATAATTATTGAGCACCAGCTCTGTGCCAGATAATATTGTATTATGTAGCACTATCCATGGTATTTAGTTTTTCTACAGTATCTTTTAAATAGTAAGTGAGACTCCATTGATCATTATGGATCGCTATGACTTAGAGATATTCTGGTATTTGATAACTTCAAATTTTGCCGTTCAGAGCTGTAAGTCAGTTCTGTAAGCAAGTCTTTCTATGTGATTTTCCCCTCCATGGGGAAAGCAAAAGCGTGAACATTTCACCCTAATTTTTTTCCGTTATGAAAATTCTGTTCTTGCGTGAAGTGGGGGCTCTGCAAGTTTGGAAGGTGGGGGACCTGAAACAATATCAAGATGCTTTTGTGATTTAGTCCCTCTCCTGCTCAGATTTCCCCTCCACCTTTTGTTAGAGTTCTGAGAACCACAGTCCCCAAGTAATGTAATCCACTGGTTCCTGATCCTTCTCACTTTTCTGTGTGGCCATTCTGATTGTTAAGATATGCCATTTTCTGTGTGGCCATTATGATTGTTAAGATATGCGAATCCTTGGGGACATAATTAAAGAGGCACTGAGATGCTTTCATCAAAGGACAGTCCGTCTGCTGCAGCTCTACTGCTGTTTGTGCAGGCTTACTACTTGGCAGTCCTTTCATGTCCCGGAGTCAATCTGTGTTTAAAGGATGGAGGTGAGTGGGCAGGACAGGGCAGTTTATCTTTGCTGCCTTCTCATTTATTATCACACTGCTCTCACATGGCACTACCTCAGCTGATCAAGATCAAGGACCACATATCACCAGAGTTGTTGGGATGAAAGGCAAAAGACATTCTTTGTTCAATCTACATAAGAGTATTTAAAATAATCATGGCAATAAATCTGATGGAAATACCCAAACATGAACATGGCTTATTCATGACAGGAATTCAAGAATACAGCAATTCCTGTATTCATTCAAGACAAGAATTACTGTCTTCCTTTATTTTATTTTATTTATTTTTTTGCTAGCTTCCAAAAGCACTCACAGACATCTTTTCAATATATGAATATTCTCAATTATCAGATCAGCCTGAAAAATTGTGTCAGTCCGAACACTCTGCCTGCAGCCAGCACATCTGTGCCTGATTTCAAACAGGGAATGGCCGGTTAACAGCAGGAGAAGCTCAGCTCTATTCTACTTTCTGACATAAGGCCATAACCCTTTGAAAGACATCAGAATAAAGAGGTTCCACTAAAATAGCATTCATCCAAATTGTGCCTTCTCTCTCCCCCTTCTAAAATTCAACACAATCCAAATGTATTAGGTGCCTATCATGTTCCCATAAGGTCAAAGTGAGGAGCCAGAAAAATAAGAATGGAAGAGACAGAGGCAGGTAAGAACTTGGAGAGATGAAAGAAAAGTGGCTGCAAGGAAATTCTGAGGATTTTTCAAAATACCAGCAATCAGACCACTGAAATCAAAGAACAAAATTACGAAAGCAGACATTTTTTCCCACCCATTGAAAAGCCATGAAAAGTCAATCAACATAAGTGTGACAGCCCAGGACCCTTAGCACAGAAAACTTGAAACCAAATTCTGTGCCAGGAAGACAGATGGAATTCATCATTCCTTTGCAGTTTGCTGAGAAAAATGCACAGGGCTCTGCATACTGTCCTTTTGAATTATGTGAGTAACATCATTTAACACAGCCATTAAATGCAAGAGCCGTAACATGTATAACAACCGTGTGGAGGTGACGGAAGTCTGCTGAAAAATACCCAGGACATTACCAAGTTAGCTGGCAGACTGAACCAATAAAACCACACAGGGCTCCCCCGCAAAGCTGAAAACCTGTCAGTTCCAACTACATCTATTGAGAAGACACTGCATACTCCAACCAGCATCATTCGACAAGCACGTGATCAGAAGTGTGAAGAGCGGCAATCCATGAGCCAAGTTCCCACTAGACAGTATAGGCGGTGGGTGTCAGAGGACAGTGGGGGAGGTTTGTGTGACCTATCCACTTTGAAAACAAGATACGGTTTTTCTAGGGGTCTCTGGCATAGAGCGTTTTTGCTGCAATGAAATGTTATCTCCAAACAAGCCATTCCAGCACACAACAGCATGAGCTAACAAAGCCTGAAGTCCAGTGGAGGCCACCTACTCACCCTGTTATATTATCTGAGGCCAGTGGCCAGTGTTGCTATGACAACTTTTCAAAGTAGCCTTACTAGGAACCAAAAAATAAAAAACCACCTTCCAAGCACAGATTATGTCTACAGGACATGAAAGAGGAGGTCAATTCAGTGGAGGGTAAATAGTCAGGACATTTATTTAGAGAACCTCCACCCCCAATTTTGAAAATTGTCAGAAATCTTCACTTATGCTCTCAAGAAAAGTATGGAGAAATTTCTTTATAAACGTTTATAAAATAATTACATAGGACCCCAAAAGTTTGCCCTTTCTGATTCCTAGGATCAAAATGTAATTTCCTCTGTTGCAGTACAAGCATCCCCCATTGCAGGAGATTTTTATAGCCCACTTGATATTCGAATCCCGTAAGAGAAGAACTCTGATGCAGAGAAGCAAATGGGAAAGGGAGACAAGAAAGTTCCTGGATCGCAGTGCCTCCATGGACAAGGACAATCAAAACAAGACAGAGAATGAAAGACTTTTTCTCTGTTTCTGATTCTATCAAGGAAAAAATTACTTTCCTTGTAATTATTTATTTTCCAGTTTCCACACGTGGTTTCTCGTGATAATTGCTAACTTTGTGAGATGTTAGAACACTGACAGTTCTGTAAAGCAAAGTGCCTTTTGACATTTATGAAGTGCTGATTCTCTGTAAATATAGAAAAGTGGTAATCATCACAAGGACTACTCAATGGAAGAGATCAATAGTAAAGACGAATACTCCTTTCATTGAAATTCAGAAGGCAGGGGAAAAGTCTACTTTTTATCTCTTTGATAAACTGGCACATTCTGTGACTTGCCAAATAAGATTTAAGATCAGAGCTATGACACAGGAAAATTATAGGAAAGGAATCACAGGTCAACTTGGTCTATTTCCTGTCCGCATATAGATCTATCTATAGATAGATATATGTGAACACCTTTGGAGACAAGATAGTGAACGCTATACTGTCACTCACGTTATGATCTTTATAAAAAAAAAAATCACCAACTGTAGGCAGCTTGTAACAAAATAATCAGTGATATCTATCATAAAATTGCTGGAAAAGCAGATAAGCCGCCAAGAGTGATTTGAGGAATATTAAGTGTAAAATGTGCCTCCATTTTCAAGGGACGTTTCTTTTCCCTCAGAACCACAGGAGATTGCTGGAGAAGGTACAGTGAGGCTTGACACCTCCATGAAGAGCACACCAAGCCCAGGTCAGAAGCTTCTCAAAGGGCTGAAAGTGGACACTGCGGCATACTTGGCAGTCAAATCCCATTAGGCTTACCTGCAGGATGTAGGCACCACACCAGCATGGGTTGTGCCCATCTCCTGACCTCAGTTTGAAAGCTGGGTTAATTTTAGCATCCGACAAATCTAAGATGGCTCTCTGACCCCTCCCCAATCACACTACCTCCCATCATATTTTAGTGTCTTAAAAGAATCAGGGATCTGATTGCTATCCAGGAATTCCAATTCCCAGACTGGTGATCTAAGTCTCTGAAAATAAACCAGGTGGCATCATTCGCTTATTGAACAAATAAATATTTGTGGAGCACCCCCTCTACAGGAGTGTGGGGGATAGCAGTCCAAAGCATGGACCATGGAGCCAGGCTGCCTCACACACTCAAATCCTGGCTCTGCTATTGGCTAGCCGGGATGGCCTTGGACAAGTTAGTACTTAACCATTCCATGCCTTGATCTCTTTATCTGTACAATGGGCATAATGATAGTGCCTGCTTCAGATGGATCCTAGGAGGTGGATCCTCCTAGGATACACATGAAGCACCTCAACAGTGCCTGGCATACACTGCTGTCAGCTCTCAGGTCTTAGCAAGCACACGCTGGTGTCTGATAATGAGATGAATTAAGAACCCCGTTTCATACATCTCATCCAGTCTGTTCTATTTGATCTACTTCTCATCACCAAAGAAATAAATCAAGTAAGACATTCTTCTATTTTTTTCCCACTTACCCTAAGATATTCAACAAAGTGTTAAATTGTTAATTCTGCCTCAGTCTTTCCAAAACCATTTACTATAATTAATCTCATAATCCATTAGGAAGAACTGAAAAAACTAGTTTGTTTCAGCTTCTAAAAGGAAACACTCTAACTTTCCTATTAGCATTGCAGGCAGATTCTTTACTGTCTGAGCCATCAGGGAAGCCCAACAATACTGGAGTGGGTAGCCTATTCCTGCTCCAGAGAATCTTCCCCACCCAGGAATTGAACCAGGGTCTCCTGCATTGCAGGCAGATTCTTTACCAGCTGATCTACCAGGGAAGCCCAATATTATTAATACATACCATTTATTGTGTATTTACTGTATGCTAGGCAATAGGGTAAACATTTTATAAACTTTACCTCTTTCAATCCTTACCAAAAAAAGTTCCATTAAATGGGCATTAGTTGCCCCAGTTTATAGATAAGGAAAGTGGGGCTGACAGACTCACAGAAAACACACTAGTAGTTACCAGTCGGGAGAGGGGAGGCGGGAGGGACAAGATACAGGTAGAGGTTTAAGACTATTAAGTACAAAATCAGCTACAAGGATATACTGTACAACACAAAGAATAGAGCCAATATTTTGCAATAACTATAAATGGAGTATAACCTTTAGAAACTGTGAATCACTATACTGTACACCTGTAACATAATATTATACAGCAAATACACTTCAATTTTTTAAAGCCTGAAAAAAAAAGCCAGCTAACAGAAACACACAAAAAAGGAAAGTAGAGCTGATAAGGACCATGCGTCTTGCCTAATATCTCACGTGTAATCGAGGAGCACTAGCTTCTCTAACAGGCTTCCTGGTGGCTCAGATGGTAAGGAATCCACCTGCCATGTAGGAGACCTGGGTTCAATCCCTGGGTTGGGAAGATCCCCTGGAGAAGGGAATGGCAACCCACTCCAGTATTCTTGCCCGGAGAATCCCATGGACGGAGGCGCCTGTTGGGTTACAGTCCATAGAGCCACAAAGAGATGGACACGACTGAGTGATTAAGACATCACTTCACTTCAGCTGCTCTAACAAACCCCCAAATCTCAGGGGCTTGACACAGCAAGATGCTCCTGCGCACGTCTCCACCCGATGTAGAAGACACCATGGGGTGGGAGGGTAAGTAGGCAGCGCTGCAAGAAGTCATTCAAGGACCCAGGCAGCTTCCATTTTCTCAGCCGTTCCACAGCCCTACTATGTGCTCCCATCCCCAAGTCGCCATTCAGATGGCAGAGGGGGGATGCAAGCGAGCGTCGCAGAGGACGGAAGAGCGTATTTCTGGCCCAAGGCTGAAAGTGGCTCGTTGTACTCCCACTCTCTCCTTCCAGCAGTCAGAACTCAGCCACATGGTCACACCTCAGCTGCAAGGGCGGCTTGGGAATGTGACTGGTCTGTCCCGCTGGTGCTCAGTCTCTCTGAGACGCGCCAGAGCCCACCAAGCCAGGTCCTGACCCAGAGCCAATGGCTCCAAAGCCCTTACTCTTTTCTTTTTCAACCTTAGGGTTTTTGTTGTTTGCTGAAGTATAGTTACTTCAACATGTGTCACTTTCAAACATACAACTAAGTAATTCAGGTATATGTGTGTGTGTGTGCATATACACAACCTTTTTCATATTCTTTTCCATTACTATATATTACAAGATATTGAGTATAGTTCCCTGTGCTATACAGTAGGTCCTTGCTGGTTATCTATTTTATATATATTTTATCAGTTCAGTTCAGTCGCTCAGTCGTGTCCGACTCTTTGAGACCCCATGAATCGCAGCACGCCAGGCCTCCCTGTCCATCACCAACTCCTGGAGTTCACTCAGATTCACGTCCATCGAGTCAGTGATGCAATCCAGCCATCTCATCTTCTGTAATCCCTAGCTCCTCCCTCCTTCAATCTTTCCTAGCATCAGGGTCTATTCAAACAAGTCAATTCTTCGCATCAGGTGGCCAAAGTATTGGAGTTTCAGCTTCAACATCAGTCCTTCCAGTGAATATTCAGGACTGATTTCCTTGAGGATGGACTGGTTGGATCTCCCTGCAGTCCAAGGGAACTCTCAAGAGTCTTCTCCAACACCACAGTTCAAAAGCATCAATTCTTCTGCGCTCAACTTTCTTTATAGTCCAACTCTCACATCCATACATGACTACTAGAAAAACCGTATTTTATAGTAGTGTATATATGTTAATCTGGAACTCCTAATTTATCTCCCTCCACTCTGGCCCCCACCCCAACTATCTCCTTTGGTAACCATAAATTTGTTTTCTCTGTCTGTGGGTCTATTTCTAAATAAGTCCATTTATATCATTTTTTTAGATTCCATATATGAGTGATGTCATATAATATATGTCTTTTTCTGTCTTACTTCACTTAATACTATCTAGGTCCATCCATGTTGCGGTAAATGGCATTATTTCATTCTTTTTTATGCAAAGCACTTATTCTTGCCAACAACACCATTTATGTCTGTGCCAGCCTTGCACATCCCCTGCCTCACTCTGCCAGCTGACTTCCCAACAGATTGGAAGGCCACCTCCCTCGATCTATAGTTATACTTGTGAAATTCCTTTTTAAATTTCACACATTTATCTAGCTGTAAACATATTTACTTAATATTGTTTATTCAATTCATCATGAAAATAGTCAAGAATACTATATGACTTTTATCAACCCACCTCAGTCTCTCACCAGACTTTGATTCCATGAACAGAAACCATCTCTGATTGAAAGAGTACAGCCTCCACGGGGATCCCGAATTATTGCTGTCTCTTCAAAGTCCATATCAAAATATCACTATTACTAAATTTAAATTTGTGACATATGAGATTCCAGCTCTGTGTATAACTTCTGTTTAATCATCCTCATGCACATATTCACTGGATTCTTGCTCTTAAACTAAGAAAATAAGACATATTGATGACCCACCTGCTCAATATGCAATAAACATTATGAAAAGCCTTTTAGAGCAATATCCAAATTGGATCTGTTGATGCTACACTCAAAAAATTTTGATGATATATTTTTATAGTCAATGCAGAGCTAAAAAATGATTAAACATTAGGGAAGGCTTGAGGTACATACTAAATAGCACCATTTAAGTCTTACATATAGCCTAAAGATAATCAAAGAGTCTTGAATCTGATTGGTTAACTCTGTTACATTAGCTTCTCACTAATGAAAAGCAATTCAAGAAACCTATGAACTGCCAACAACAGAAGTCTTTATGGTCAACAATTGGAAATTTGTTATTAGCATCATTATTTCCATTCACCAAATACTTTCAGCCTTTTATCTTCTCTGCACAGTGTAGGGAGCCATTTCCCCACCATCTTTGAAGATAGGCATGGCCACGTGCCTTGGTTTATGAAATGTGAGTAGAAGTGACAATTGTCATATCCAAGGAAAAGATTTAAGAAGAAGAACAGGCAGACCTAGTTTTATTGCTCTTCATTTCATTGCACTTCACAGAAACTGCATATTTTTACAAATTCAAGGTTTGGAGCAACACTGCATCCATTCTATCAGCACCACTTTTCCAACAGCATTTGCTCACTTCTTGTCTCCACGTCACTTTTTTGTAATTCTCACAATATTTCAAACTTTTTCATTATTGTTATAGCTGTTACAATGATTTGTATCAGTGATTTTTAATGCTATTACTATGATTTGCTGAAGGCTCAGATGATGGTTAGCATGTTTTAGCAACAAATATTTTAAAATTAAGGCATATACATTGTATTTTAGATATAATGCTATTGCACATTTAATAGACTGTGTAAACATTCAGTATGATGTAAACATACCTGTTATATGCACTGAGAAAAAAAAAAAAAAANCTAGGCCACCCCTTGGTGCTCATACCTAACTTCCTACCTAGTAGTATCAGCTGTCCCCATCAACCCACCAGCTGACTGTGGCTGCACAGCCATCCCAAGCAAGAACAGCAGAACCATCCAGTTAATCCCACCCCAAGTTGCAAAATAATTAGCAGCTAAGTAATCGTTTAAAGTCACCAAGTTATCGTTTAAAGCCACCAAGTTAGAAAGTTGGTTGTTATACAGCAATAGGTGACTATGACATCACCCTGAGCAACTGTAGAAACAGACGGAGTTTCTTTCAGCCTGGATGTCAGGGTGAGGAGGACAGAGCAACGTCCCTCAAAATACATACTAAGAATAAGAGATCATCCTTTGTCTTTTAAGCCACTGCAGTTTTGAGGTTGTCCTTTACTACAGCATAACCTGGTCAATCCTGACTGATTCAGAAATTGGTACCAATAAGTGAAATTCCACCCTACCAGAAGGAAACTAAAAGGTGAGGTCAGGGAACAGACAAAAGAAAAATTACCATCAGAGGCTGCAGTCTCAGAGGTAGACAGTCTCTACCACACAGTGACATAGTATCTAGTACAATGCTCACCTGTGAAAACTCCAAAGGCAAAAATGTACCAAATGAATATGAAGCTCCAAGAGCGATGCGGTCATGGAACAAAGTCCCACGGCCCCACCCTCCAATGGGCACTTAGCCTGAGCAGGAAATAGACCCCCATCTTTAAGACACTAAAATGTTTGTGGTTGGCTATTATCAGGACATGTCCTGACAAACACAATCTCTGAGCCCTTCCTAACACTAAAGTGGAGTCTGTCAGCACTGAAAGAGGAAAGACACCCAGTCAGAGCCTTACCGTGATTTCCAAGGAAAAGTTCACCAACAAAGTGAGCATGGGAAATACTGAACTTGAACATTAAGCATTTGGTTCCATAATACTGGGAAATGGAAACAACCAGCCAATCCTTCAAAACAACTCAACCTTCTTGAGTAAAACCATCAGGTAGCCTGTGGAGTACAGAGCTGCAAGTAGGGAGAAGCCCAGTGAAAGGAGGAAAAAAAGGTTTGTTCGGGATTTCCTCCTCTTTTAATAGTCCTATGTCCTGACAGTTAGGAGTTCTTTGTTACAAGTGACATCACTGGAGAAAACATAGCCCCTCTCCCCACCCAGAAAAAAGCCTAAACCTGTAATTTTTTGTATCAGTGTGTAAGACTGGTACAATCAAACATATAGTTAGGTATTATGTAGAATGTGAATCAGCATAAAAGAGATGGTTTTCTTTTTTTTAGTTGGATTTAGAGTTGGTTTTTGAGAAATGTGATTTTTGCAAAACTGCAGGACACAGAGGAGCTGGTAAAATTTTACAGTGATTCTTTAGACCTACCCAAAGCTTTCCTCTGATATTTTTATAGACCTGACCTCCACGCAACCTTTCTTCTTTCTGGAACTGCAACCACCATACTTGAAGTGTGCAAAAGAGGACTTAGATATCAGCAGGAACTCCAGGTGGGAGAGTGAGATTGAAGTGTAATTGATATCAGGCATCAGATAAATCTCAACAAGGGAATGAGTCTGTCCCTTCTCGAGCAGCAGGCTTGCACATGCCTGGATCTAGGATTGATAGATGTGTGCCGCTGTTTCATATACACCAAGGTGACCTCATTCACTCAGCCAGCCATCATAGACAGACCTTTGTTGGCAAAGTAATGTCTCTGCTCAGTTCTTGGTAAAGACACAAAGAAGAATCTGAGGTCTTGCTCATGGCAAAAACAAGTTTATTAAAGAAAGAACATCTCACGGGAGAGGCGAGTCAAGCCAAAAGAGGCACTGGCGTTAGAATGATGAGGTATGGGGCTTTCTAGACAGGGCTTTAACATATTCATCTAGGCCGGCATGGACAGACAGTTTTGACTGACAGTTGCAACTTGCAACAGATTTTATTGCACATGTCTTTTCCTCAATTCAGTCTGTTATAATCAGATGTATGTATAGAATATTTATGAACCCTTAATAGTCTCCCGGCTGCCTAAGGTCGTTTGAGGACACAGCTGTGCCTCAAGGGTACCTGTGTTGGAGTTGGAGAAGTCTCTGTGGTTATTTTGTAGCATGTATCTGTGAGCTCTCCTGGGCCACTCTGGTGCCCTAATCACCTAGTGTCTCCTCTTCAATGAATCTAGCCTGGGTTTCTCAAATGTTGTGTCTGGGGTGGGGTTTAGAGATCAGCTTGTATCTTTTTCAGCTAGGCCACCCCTTGGTGCTCATACCTAACTTCCTACCTAGTAGTATCAGCTGTCCCCATCAACCCACCAGCTGACTGTGGCTGCACAGCCATCCCAAGCAAGAACAGCAGAACCATCCAGTTAATCCCACCCCAAGTTGCAAAATAATTAGCAGCTAAGTAATCGTTTAAAGTCACCAAGTTATCGTTTAAAGCCACCAAGTTAGAAAGTTGGTTGTTATACAGCAATA